>JAZHPH010000115.1:85692-236321 GCA_037356405.1 Nasonia oneida | reverse complement strand
GTTTGAGGACGCTTAAGGAACGGCTTACGTTATGGTGGGGATACCAGGTCTATGCCAACCCAAGAGAGCTATGTTTATGGCACTACCTGAGTGATAGAGCCTGACGCCTTCTTAGATAGAATACTAGTTAAATGTAATGTAAATATAAATACGACTGTGACAAATTTTGAAGATATAATTTCAAGTATTTCGAAAATGTAATATCGCATAATCAAATTTAGTTGTGAATATTTGACCATGTGTATTTTTAGCATGATTTGTTTTCTTACTTGCGTGCGCAAAGTGTCACTTTTTCACACGCTGAAAAGAGCATGCGGAAAAGTACCTGAGCGTGCAGGAATGTAGTGTGCGTGCAGGAATGGAACACTCACTTCACTCCGGCACAAACCCGTTTTTTCATAATAGTACATTGTGCATCAAGGGGAGAAAATATGCTATTTCAAGCGAGGACAAGGTGTTCAGGACGAGTCGGACGAAGCACGTGACTTGTACTGAAAATACTTACCCTATTCTGAGAAAGCCTTTCTTCCCATGGTACACACCGTATTTTTTACAACGAGAGCATGAAAGGACCTCTTTCAACGCCAATAAGTAACGCAGAGAATCGTGCATTTCAAGTCGTGCACAGTAGAGTCATTTTATGTTTTTAAAGTTTAATTCTAAACAATTTATAAAATATGCAAAGATTTAAAAAACACATATATACGTATAGTTGGGAAAAGTTACCCTTTTTTTGTAGGGGAAAAATTGCCTGTTTTTCCCCTCAAGAAAAATGGTCATTTATTCCCGCTCGAGTTCGAAGTATTTCACATACACTTGAAATGAACGATTTTCTACGCTACTTTCTGGTGTAAAAAAAGGTTCATTTCATGCCTGAGTTATAAAAAGTTCGAACTCGAGCGGGGAAAATGATAATTTTACCCTTAGGGAAAAACAGGTCATTTTTCCCGCTCTTTCAATAATTTTTTTATAATTAAATGACGATATAATTATTCACAAAAACTACAAAAATATAATAAAAATATTAATATTAATCTGAAACATCAATAATAGACGTCACTTTTTGAGGAATAAATCGTTATATGAATTATTCTGACGCAATCTAACCATCACATACCCAGAAAGTACATCTTCTCGGCCCTATCGAGAGGGCGTGTTCATAACAAAAGAATCGGTTTAAATGAAAAGGGACAAAGTTATTATTTTTTCTGACAAGTGATAACTCGTTTCGCATCTCTAATTGCGATTATCGCTGGACGAATCTGTGTGTGGTTTACATCTAAAGGAAGGCTCGAATGCATAAAAGAGTTTGCAGCGGCAGAAACTTTGCCCACTTTTTCCTCTTCTTTGCGGAACTTGCCTCTGGAAAAGTAATATCAGCGACAATAGCGCTGTCTCTCTTTCCCTGCTGCTACTGCTGTACGTGAGTTTTTGGGCCAGACTCCAAAGAAGAAATACATTTGTGGAAAACGAAAGTAGTTTAAAGAAAAAAAAATAACAGAACGAGCGCACGTTAGCAATCAAAAGAGTGCGGAAACGGAGTCGGACAGTAAGTGTGAAAATAAAACCCGTGATTCACAATCTACGAGTGGCTAGAAGATTTATTTGAATACGGAATGTATCCTAACACGTTTTAAGATTTTCTTGCATAGTTTGTAATATAGTGATTATAGATTAAACTAGGACCGTATTAGGATGTTCGTCCTGCATGCTCGGCCCAGGTCGCGCCAGTACGCGTCTCACCTATCATGGCCGCCACACACTAATAGAAGAACAGAATGCAGAGTGCCGCGAATTTAAATGTATAATGTGGAGCGCATGGGGAAGACGCCAATTAACCAACTTTTTTTTTGCAAAATTATTTCGAATTTCGCAAAACCCAAGGCACTTGTAGAATCCGCAATTAAATTGCAAACGTTTTATGCCACTCGTATGCCAATATAAGGCTGTTTCTAGCTTTTCGCTGGAGAGAATAAGTGAGGTAGCCTATTTATAGGATATAAAAACTACATTGGCATAATAGTAGCTCAAAACGTTTGCAATTTAATTGCGGATTCTAAAAATGCCTTAGGTATTACGAAATTTGCAATAATTATGCGAATAATCATGTTGGTTTGAATGACGATCCCCCTTCACACTTTCAGCGCTAGGCACATCAGTACGCAGCAGACTAGCACAGCTATGCTGTAGGTGCGGCGGCCATGACAGCTAAGACGCGCACTGGTGCCATCTGGCTCCAGCTTGCAGGGCAAACATCCTCATAGTTTCAAAGCCATAATGCAAAATATATATTCGTATACCTTCTAACGAAGCGCACTATAAAATTGGACAGAAATTTACATAGGAAAATACGCCGCTATGCAATCAGTAGAGACCTTGTAAAATCACGATCAAGTCAGAGTGCGTTGAACGACAACATTAAGATTGTTTCAAACTTCTACGAAAACAAAGTCAACAAAATCGCGGTGGGACGCAATAATAACAAAGTCGACCACTTAATGACAGCCAACCCAGGTATTAACTGCGATTACGGTCTCGAAAGAAAACTTTGCATAAGCCCCGTGCTCTGTGTGTACAGTGCTCGACCAAGAGAGAAAAAGAAGAAGCTTGGTACTGCAAAATCCGCCGGAGCATTTTTATTCAACGCGTTCTTTTTTTTCAACGGTTTTAACGTGCTTGGGAAGAATTCGTGATCTACTGTTTCTTTCTATTTTCTTGGCAAAAAAAAACGTGAGATAGGTCGATTCTGATGATCAATTTCTAAACATGCTATGCTATCGAGGGGGCAGAACACCTTTGAACAAACAATAACAAATTTTTATCAAAAAGTTATTAAATGATTACGGGAATAAACTTAATTTTCTCTACTATTAGTGAACATATTCTGTTACAATGCCGCTACCCTAAGCGGGTCTTGGGCGTTGTCGTCCAGATCGGACGGGTGGGTGCCTATCACCACTACACAGCGCGTCCTTAGGTTGCGGATAGAGGAACAGCTCCTGAGAAAGAGGTTAGCTGCGAATAAATTGAATAAGCAGCCGCGGACAGCCGATAGGAACAGGCGTGGGTGTGATGAGCCCACACTGTCGAACGCATTCATCTAGAAACACTACGCAAGCACCACAACAAAAAAACACTTCACATTATCTCTTATCTCTCAATCTATCTCTTTCATCACACATTACAAAAATGGGCAAAAATCCTGCTGCCGAGGAGGATGCGGGAGCGATGACAACTGCCCCGAAAGGGGATGCAGGGGGGCGTTAGGATGCGAGAATGAAACCGTAGTGTGTCTGACGATGAATTGACACTGTCCTCGTCAAAGTCGGAAAGCTCTCATACTTAGTTCTAGAGAGGTATGGGGGTTATCACCTCTAGAATAGTGGACTCACCTGCGATCGGAACAAGATCCGAAGCGCGCGGGTTTAACATACTATCATGGCTCAAAAAAATCAAATCCGATCCAAAAGGGACTTAAGGATCGGAACTTGGAATGTTCGCAGTCTATACAGAACAGACGCGTTTAAAGAACTCGTAAAGGAAGCTGATAGGTACAATCTAGATTTGGTAGCAATACAGGAATCGCGGTGGCCAGATGGCAGAGTACTAGCATCGGGTAACTTCACGTACCTGTATGGGGCCGGGAGTGGGGGATCTCTAGGCACCGGATTTCTCGTAAGCAAAAGCATCATACATTCGGTTAAATGTTTTAAATCCGTCAATGAGAGGCTCTCGTACATCATTATCGAAGGTGAATGGTATAGATATGTATTTATTAATGTGCATTGTCCTACGGAGGACAAAGAAGAAGAAGCTAAGGATCTCTATTACGAAACTTTATTTCAATGCTAAAATAGGTAGGGAGGAAATGTTTAGGCCTACTATAGGGAAGGAAAGCCTGCACGAAGCCAGCAATGATAACGGTATTAGGGTCATAAATTTCGCGGCGGCAAAAGATCTTATAATCAAAAATACGTATTTTAAGCACAAGGACATACACAAGGCAACGTGGACATAGCCGGACGGGGCTACGCAGAACCAAATTGATCATTTCCTCATTGAAAAAAGACGTCATACTAACGTTCTCGACGTAAGAGCTTACAGAGGGACAGATAGCGACTCTGACCACTTCCTAGTAGTAGCCAAATTAAGAGCTAGACTAGTAGCGAATCAAAATAGTAAGCGAGCAAACAAGGTAGAAAGCTACGATATTGAGAAGCTACGAGATAGAACAGAGCGAATTAGGTACCAGATAGAAATTAATAACAAGTTTCAGGCACTTGAAGAAGCAAACACATCGCCGGAGGAGAATGACGAACCGAATAGCTTATGGGGGGACATCGAAAAAACGGTAAAAGAAGCCACGAACAAAGTGCTAGGTAAAAAGAAAAAGCCAAAGAGCAAACCATGGTTTGACGAAGAGTGCGAACTCTGGTTTGAAAGGCGCTAAAAGGCTAAATTAGATAGCTTACAAAATAAAAGCAATAGGACCGTAGAAGAGTATTCTAACGTAAGGAAACAGACGAGCGCGATCTACAGAAATAAGAAGCGGGAGTATCAAAAGAATTTTAGTAGGAGAATAGAAACTAGCAGTATGGATAATAACCCACGCGAAATGTACAAAGGGATTAACACCATCAGAAAGGGTTTTAGGAGTAGAGCGCAATTGATGAAGGACGAAAACGGGGACCTCGTAACAAATGACAATGAATTACTGTCGCTGTGGAAAAATTATTTCGATAAATTATTAAACGTGCACGAAAATAGCGAAGAATTAGGGGACGAAATTCACACTGCTGAACTCCACGTGGAGGAACCAAACTACCAAGAAGTAGAGGCCGCGATTAAAAAACTAAAAAACAACAAAGCCGCGGGAAATGACTCTATACCAGCTGAGTTACTCAAATATGGGGGCGTCGAGCTCACTTTCAAAATCTATAAACTAGTATGTGCCATCTGGAAAAATGAAACAGTACCCGAAAATTGGAAGGAATCTATCATTATACCGATTTTTAAAAAGGGGGATAAGACAGACTGCAATAACTATAGGGGTATCTCTCTTTTAGCAACGTGCTACAAAGTTCTGTCAAACGTAATACAAGCTAGACTCACTCCATTCGCGGAAGATATAGTAGGAGATTATCAGTGCGGATTTCGGCGCAACAGATCGACGAGCGATCAAATGGTTACCATAAGACAGTTGTTAGAGAAAAAGTGGGAATTTTGCGAAACCATACACCAACTATTTATAGATTTTAAAAAAGCGTACGACTCTATTAAGCGAAGCAAAATGTATCAAATTCTAGTACTTCTCGGTGTACCGAAAAAACTCGTGAGATTGATTCAAATATGTCTGAACGGAAGCACGGGAAAGGTCCGAGTAGGCGGTAATATATCAGAACCCTTCACGATACGCGATGGTTTAAATCATGGGGATGGGCTCTCTACGGTGCTGTTCAACGTTAGAGTATGTCGTTAGAAAAATGCAGGTGATCCAGCTGGGCGCAACGCTTAATGGAACAACGCAGATACTAGGCTACGCAGATGACTTGGATATACTGGGGGATTGTAGGGAAACGGTAGCAAGAAATGCGGAAATCCTCATAAAAGCGGCAGAGTATACAGGATTAGAAGTTAGTGAATCAAAAACAAAGTACATGATTGTGGATAAACTAGGCATCTGCAGAGGGGAGGGAGATCTCAGAGTTGGGGATTTTACTTTTGAAAAGGTTAGCGAATTCAGGTATCTGGGTACGACCATAAATGATAGAAACGAGATTAATGTCGAAATAAACAAGAGACTCCATTCGGGTAATGTTTGCTTCGACGCCGTGAGTAATTTACTTAAGTCGTGGCTGTTGTCTAAAAACGTTAAAATAAGAATATACAGGACAATAATACTGCCGGTGGTTCTATACGGGTGCGAAACGTGGGCTCTCACTAAGCAGGCGGACAACCGTTTTAGGGTATTTGAAAATAAAGTCTTGCGAAAAATATACGGGCCGAAGAAAGATGAGGAAACCGGGGAATGGAGGAGACTACACAATGATGAGTTACACAATCTGTACGCGTCACCAAATATTAACAGAATAATAAAATCGCGCAGATTGGGATGGGCAGGGCACGTAGCGAGAATGGGAGACGACCGTACGGCAGCGCGTGTCATGAAGGGCAGGCCGATGGTAACGCGACCTCTAGGTAGACCTATAGACGTAGATGGGAGGACAACGTAAAAGCGGATCTAGTAGAAATAGGACGGGTGGGTGTCGATCGGAGAGGTGCATCTTGGGCGGGATTAACACAAGATAGGGCAGCGTGGAAGGCTTGCGTGGATGAGGCGATGAACTTTCGAGTTCCAAATGCCACGTAAAAAAAAAAAAAATAGTGAACATATTTACTTACATTTTTACCGGTGTAAAACCTCTTTACATCCCCATGATTCATACTTATAGTAGGAGGTATTTATGAACCCATAGTTCACTGACGTAATATTTCAAGTAAACGGATGGACCAAATGATCTTAAACTCAAGGATGTTGTTTACAAGTACATTGGTTATGGTATGAATAGAGGGATTCAAAATTAAATATGTTGTGAGCTATGGGTTCGAAGTTACCCCCTACTATTAGTATGGATGATGGCTGTATAAAGGGGCTCTACACCGGTAAAAATGACAGTAATTATGTCTACTAATAGTAGAAAAAATTTTGTTCATTCCCATAAATATTGAAAAAATTTTTACGAAAAACTTTAATTGTTTATCTAAAGGTGTTATGCCCCCTTCAATATCGCATCCTCTTTAAGACAAATGCGAATTAATCTTGACTTTATTCTGTTTGAAGCATTTTTACACCGCACAATAGCATGTTTCTGCGACAAAGTCCTAATAGCGGGAGAAGTTCGCTTGTCGCGGAAAATTAAAAGCGCAATTCACAGAATTTAACGCAGTAAGGTTCTCGCGCTTTATCTTCTTCCGTTGTCGCTGCTTCGTCGAAGACGGGGAAAATGCATATTTAATTTACCGCAGCTCTTTGTAACTGTCTTTCGTGTAATTAATGAACTGCGAAGCGCGTCCTAAAAGAGCGATTAAACCCTAGCTGAATTTCCAGGGGATGGAAACTTTTGCCTCTATCAGCCGCGCGCCACAAGTTTGCATTGCTGTTCATCAAATCGTTCGAAGCAAAACTTTATGACGGAAAAAGTCATTAAAGAACACCGTCACGAAAGTGAAATGAAAAATACATCAAAATCATCGTATTACGGTAAATCTCTTGTATGAACTTTGAAAAGCTCTTTTATGAAAGCACGCCTCCAGGGCATCACACAACCGCGCGCAAAAAGAGCTCCATACGGCATTATACATCGACAGCTGCAAAAGAATTGCTTGATCTGCTCTGTTTATACACGTCCTCGACCACACACTCGCCAAAGTTCTGGCTTATCAGAGCAAGAACTTTTCGCTGGCTCTTGAATTTTAATAAATAATCTCCTTGCTTTGAGATCAACTGCTCCGCGATAAAATGACTTTTACACAGAAATCGATTGCCAGAGGCTGCGAAAATCGTAGTTGAGTTTAGTCATTCATCCAAAGTAAAGGGATGGGAAAAAGCTTATTTTCGTTACCCGCGAAAAAAACGCCATATCGCAACAATCCAACCCTTATCCGATGTGCAGCCTAGTAAATAAATTTTCGGTATAATCGAATGTATGCACGTTTTTCTGCTATCTTGCGGTAAATATCGACAAGGCAGCACACACTGCATTGACGAATCGATTTTTTTCGCTTCCAGCAGGTCAGATTATGAATGATAAATAATCGTGGGTTATTCTACTACCGCAGAAAACGTCACCGCAGTATTCCGAAGCCGGTATGGTTTTTTAGGTGCAATAATGCGAGATTCATGGGGTTGCGATAATAGAAATATTTTTTGTCATTTCCAGTTCAAGCTATTATCTGTATGATAAGCCGTAGGAATTATTCATGCCGTAAATTTCGTAACGTTTATTTTTTTAACGGTGTATGCACGCTGTGTTTGAATTTCCGCATTTTTAAAATTCGCAATAAAGCTATATCGTGAATCGTTATCATTGATATTACGTATACAGTATGTGTTAAAAATAAAGCCACTGTACATTTTTCCAAGACTGCAAAAAGAAAGCAATAGGCGATCGATCACGCGTATATAAGAGGAAAAGCTTGAGTAGCCTGCGAATAGCGTCTATTAGGCGATAACTCGGACTGCGCCGTGCATGAATTATGACCATGGCTGCGAATTGAAAATCGATAGACGGCGAGCGAGCGCATCGTCCGCCTGCGGCTACAGCGAGCTCTCTTTTTTTACTGTCAATTCCACGGGCTCGGACGGCTCGGGCGCTCGCGCGATAAGATTGACAATGGACCGGTGCATAAAACGCGGACATAACGAGAGAGAAAAGTCGTTGCAGCTACGTCATCACCACGGTCTCTCGCGTTGCCTTGATGGGCTACTTTAGCTCGTTCGGAAATTAGATGACTTTGATTAAGGGCTTGATTGAAGGATTAGCGGTATTGTATTATTTTCTACAATTTTTCTACGGTAATAAACAATTAACAGCGTGGAAAATGGAGTCTTATGTTCTTGCGCATAATTTAATTTTAAACACAGTTTAAACCGCAGTTTAAGCGCAGAAAGTTTGGATGCATGTTAGTCAACTTAATTAAACCAAGGTTGAAAAGTTCATCTGCATTAAACTAGTAGAACAATCGCAGTTTCGTCAGCCGCTTCCTTGCGCTACTCAATGAAGCTTCGGGACTATTAATTGCATCGAAACGTCAGAAATAAAAGTTTAATTTCACAGCTCTCCGAACTTCCCTTCGGCGTAATTATTTCGAAAAAGCTCCGTTCTCGATCGTCTATCGAAATTATAAGTGAAGAAAGTTCAGCTTTGTCCAATGTCATTTACATCTGGGAAAGAATCTTATACGTACCAAAGAAATCGTTTAGGAGTTACATTTGCACTTAAATTGAAGATAATTGCTTTAGAAGAAAAGTGATGTTCAGGAATTTCAAATGACTTTTCAAGATTTAAATTTGCACTATTTGGCAAAAAAAGAAGTTGTTAAAGATGTATAAAGATGAGGGAGAATGAAAGCTGCACACCTCAAAGTTACAGCTTGTGAAATCAAGTAAATTATTATTATACGTATATATTTATTTTATAAAATTGCCAAAAATTTTCATTTTTGCGTGCATAACACCAATGTCTGAACATCGCACAATCGTTCTTCTAACTTACATCAATAGAATTATTCTGATTGAAAATGCATCTTGCAGCAAATGAAGCCACGCGCTGAATAATAAAATAGAAACCGTTATTCAATTTCAGAGAATCTCTACGTTCCATCTCCATAAATCATATGAAAAATTCCGCTTTATTACAAGTCTCCACCCTCGCATCATCCATTCACTATATAAATGCCATTTCATTATGGAATCCGCTTCTGGAAGATGTATGAATAGCGAGTCACTCTGCATTTTTAAAACCATAAATCTCGCCTGCCGTCGTCGCGCCTTTCTTTCGTAATAAAAATTCGAGCTGTGTGAGTCACCCTCTCTCTCTCTTTCTTGTGATAAAGTTACGCCTTGTGTTCTCATTACTCAAACGAAACTCCTAACCCAAAGCGCGCGACGATTCCCAGCGCAAAAAAGAATACTTCGTCACCTGCTAGAAATTCCGCGCTCACCGGTATCAGAGCAGTGTGCCTGGCGTCGAGATTAAGCTGCGCGTCCGGATGGAACAAAAAAAAAGAGGATATAGCCAGACAGAACGAGTGGCAGTGCCATTTACACCGTGGCGACTAATTTTCCCGGGCTTCGCGGCTGCCATGTTTCAGTGTAATGTCCGCCCGCGAAGCCATAACGCCCGTGATTATTCTACCTCTGCTCGGTCGAGCGAGCGCAGTAGCTTTTGCGGCTGCCGATGTGTGTACGATACCACCTGGCCGCCGTTAGCTCTTTTATGCATGCGCGTATCTCTCCCTCTCTCTGTTTCTGTCTCGCAGCTTCTTTTATGCGAGCGTCGATTTTTCCGCAGCCTCGTTTTACGACCGGAGCTATACTCGCTGTTGCTTATTGTCTTCTTTTTTGCCTTTCGCGACAGTTCGAGCCTAGCGCGGGATTTTCTTTTTCGGGCTCACTTTGGAGTTATTTTTTTTTTAACTCGTCGCGTTCTTTTATTTTTCTTGCATTATTTTTGTACGAAGTGATTATCTTTCTAGATGAAATTTGCTTTCAGAATGTGTTTTTTACAGACACATAAGCGCGACTGGATGAAACCACTTGCGCACGACCCGCTTTTGCGGTGATTTGGTGATTTACGCGCTGGGGAAACAAAAACGCCTGGTGAATTTCATCCGAAGCCGCGTGTTCTTGCTTCTAATTTATAAGAGTCAAGCCTCGAAAAGCGAGGATTCTTCGGCATAGTCGAGGTGTAGACTTGTGAAGTGCCGCTGAAAAACTATAGGCAAAAAGTTTCGGCGTTTTAACGGAAATAATATTTGTTTCTTTACTAGCTTTGTCTTCTACGCCTTTAATTGAAAATCGAAACTTTTGTTTTAACATGTCAATGTCGAATTAATTTTGTTTTTTCCAAGAGTAAGCTTTGTTTTAAAAAGTTTTTGATCGACTGCGCTCATAGAGATAATACAGTTCGTCAATACGCTTTATCAAGCTCTCGTTAATACGGTTATTTTCGCCACTGCTTTTCAAATATTGTATCAAGCAAATTGGTTATCAAGCACGCGTTCCGGTGTTTATTCGTTCATGCATTTGTTTTAGCAACAACGCTCGGCTGCAAGTGCTCTTTCCGTTTCGATCGATCGTGCACGATGAAATTAATTGAAATCCCGCAGCAAGTCTCATTCTACAAGCAAATATTATTTTTAAATCTCGAATTCACGCGTTAAATTGGTTCAGGGAGATTTTATCTTTATATCGCTTGATGCACTGTTATATACCAGCCTACATCCCGTACGGATTTTCGAGAGTGCTTCTGAAACAAAATTTATCAGAGGTAAAATTCTCGGGCATAAAAAGCCTGACGCGGCTGAGAAAAATTCGTGAATTTCTCAAGTGTCGAAAAGGAAATGCGGAGCATCAGCTGCATGCGCGAGATAAAGTGCGCGACTTTTGATTTCGACGAGGGAAAACGATCTTATGCATTATTTATCTTCCGAGCAGTTTGCTCCTTACGGGACGCGTTGAAACATGAACTTGGAATTGCATCGAGATATCTTATTTTCGCCATCGATTGCCACTTTCATTTCTGACTCGTTGAGAGAAAAATTCTTGTTTAATTTTAGTTGTTTATGTCAGCTCGGATAATTACATTTTCTGCGGATTCAATAAATATTTAAATATCTGCAATTTTCAAAGAAGAGTCAAAGAATTCAGTAACATTTGTTATACGATATTGAATTTTGCTTTTGGTTTATTAATTAGAGCGCATTTCAAAAGTAAATGGCATATTATCGATCGTTAATTGAAATTTCCTGCGAGCTGTACGTTTTATCACGATATTTTTTTCCTAAAGCATTCATCATTGTTACGTAAAAAAAATAAAAAGTCTTTTACAAAAACTAATAGAAGGTAATCACCATATATAATATAGAAATGCATTGGAATGACTTAGTGGACGCTTCTTGCTATGAATAGGCAAAGATGAGCTTTTTATGCAAATAGCATAAGATCGCGAATTAACCTCTTGCTTTCCACAGTATAGTCTTGTTGTTACATTTAAATATCGAAGAGGTCATCATCAAAATATCCCAAAACAAAGTCAGATTGGTGAACAGGCATTATTTTGAATAATCAAGAGAATTGAAGGTCTACTCTAATTTCATTTTGTTGAACTAGAAATGAGATAAGGTAAATTTACTCGAGAGTTTCTACAACTGGCATTTGGACATCGATTTCCAATGCTATCGAATCATTTTTCGAAAAATGGGACATCCGAATCCATTTGCGTTCACGACAGTGTCTGCTAATGTGTGATACAAAAGGGGGTGAGACCTTTGGTAGAAGATGTTGAAACAGAGATCAAGCGTAAAGAGCGGCATTTCCGTAATTAAGCCAAATTTTATCAAACAAGCTGCATCACTATTTCCGTCTGCATAAGTAAGTAATCTAGCGTATCAAAGCGCTTTGTCACTTACTGGAGTTAGATCGAAAGCCAGGCTATTAGAGAGCGACGCGTACAAGCGGCTCTATCGACACCTGGCGTCACTTGCTAGGGTATCATCCTGTCTCTCGTCGAGCGCATCATTGCTCGGTCGTGTGTGCAAAAGCTCAACGTCTAAAGTGTTTCGCACAGCAGCAACTTCTATAGGATTATCCGGATCGTCTTATAATCTCCTTAGCTTCTATCTGCTGCCTTGGCTCGCTTGTCTGTATTTTAACCGCTACTATATCGTCTTGAGTTTTGACCTCTGAGGAATATGACGAGCGTTTAAAATTTGTATAGTAAGTGTACATAGCGCAGTTGAGGTAGCTAAATAGTATATTCTCGCGCGTTAATACTCGTATTAGACAATTATGAGATGAAATCAATCTTCTCTGATGAGCTTTCGGAAATAGCTTAATCGACTATTGTTAATAACTCAGGGCTAGTTGGTAAGCTGTGCAAATTCTAATTTATGAGCCAAATTGTTTACATGAAATTCCAATAATTTCGCTTTTAGAGAACAAAGGCCGGTGCGCTCGGTTTCCACGAATATTTCGTCGCTCCGTACGAAGTCTAGCACAGTTTAAATTTTCAGAAATGCGGCCAAGAATAGCACAACTCGCGACTCTATATTACTTAAAATGTGAGTATTTTACGTTTTTATTGGGTTATTTTATTGGTTAAGTTCATGAAAACCTTGGACAAAGACAGACAAACCTCAAAGTTTTAAAAGGTTTCGGACATTTTAGAAGGTTTCTAAGTGAATAATTAAAAAAAAATTTTGTAAAAAATTATTGTATTTGTAAACAAAATTTTAAATTTGGTAAAAAGTTGTAAATTGTGAATATTTAAAAATGTTCATTAAAGACAGTTTCGCAAAAATCGGGAAATTTGTATAGAAATTCGTTGTTTAAAGTTTGAGTTATGCTAGTCTTCGCGGGAAATGTTGAGTTGTCCTAGTCTAGCGTACGTCAAATGAGTTGTGCTACTTATGACGGGAAATTTGAGCAGTGCTACTCTTCGTATGGAGTCACGATTTAGTCAAATGTCTGCTCCAGGTAAGCTTAACTATCCCCACCGAGTCATTAATATTCAGGTGTGTGCGCATTGCGTATAAATATGATTTTAGCATTTATATTATTCAAAATATTAAAATCCGAACGTATTCAGTTACACGAAAACCAGATCGAGCGGATATTGTTTCGAGAGATGAATCATTGATAGTCCAGGCTCACCAATTCGCGTTTAACGATGCAAATAAACTTTAGGTGGCCATGTTGATCTTTGAAATGATTTTGGTTACCGTCACATCGCTCAAATTTATTCCCCATAAATATATTTTTAAGCAATATTATTTACACGTTTAATAATTCACATTAGAACCCAAGATTCCAAAGGCATTAAAATGACGCGTCTCATTAAAATTGCATACGTGCGAATTTCATGCATAAGTAAGTTAACATCAACTCCAGCAAGACTAGCGGTGAAAAAATGCCGCCACTCGTTTTAATTTGCGCGCTGTCGTTGTGGCATTTTTACCCCCTTATCGTATTTAATTTGTTGCCGCCCTTGACAAAATCATCCAACTGGGCTGTCGCGTTATAAAAGCTTCAACGCATATTCTTCCTCGGGGCTGTTCAAGCAAACAAAATAATGTGACATGACGATTTAATATGGGAGCTGGTGGAGGAAAAACTTCGTGTGGGTGTATTTTATTTCAGGCATGACCTGATTTAAAAAGTCCAGCCGTGTTTGCGAATTTCCGAGCTCAGCTGCAATTAGTATATTTCGAGAGTATGTAACGATATTACGTTTGTTAAACTAGCGTGTACCGTGCGTTATGATATTGCCGCTAATTCCACTACATTACACGTGTCCTCTCACTGAATTTTTATCCTGAAAAAATTGCCACATAAAAACAAAACGATGCCAATATAGAAACATAGTCAGTATGTAGAGATATTTCTGAAACTATTACGACAATATTAATAAAATTTGATACGCATTTATGGTAACGTATATTCTTTCTTTGTTTCACCGAATCATTTTTATCTCATGCTTATGAGTTTTTAATTAAAAAAAAAATTAAAGTTAAAAGAGGAACCAGAGGGATAAATAATTCTTCGCGCGCTTGACGAAGCATCGTGGAAAAAAGTAAGCGAAGCTATAATCTCCGAGGGAGATATGGATCGACTGCTGCAGAGTTGCAAAAAAATTTCGAAACTTGATTAGCCAAGAGGCGCCTGCTGCTATAGATAAAGCTCTCCGCAAGAGTGCTAACTTTTTTACGCTCAAGCGCGCTGCATTAGAGTATCCTTTGAAAAAGTTGCGCAGAGGCAGCAGCTGCCGTAGGTGGAAAGTTCGCGTCTGGCGGACAATATGCAGTGTAATTTAATCATAGCGTATATGTGTGGCGCTGAAATTATCGTCGGTGAAACTTGCCATGGCAAAGTGCTCACTCGTGATGCGCCACCGGCCGGTCTTAATGACCCAGAGGCCGAGCGCCTGCTCTCGATAAATTACAGCCCCACACGACATTGCTCGTGTATGTCATGATTTTCTTGGCTGTCTGTTTGCTTCATTTATTGATGCTTACAGCTCTGTCTCCTTAATATTAAAGTAATTTAAACACCCTGTCAGCGATAGCTCAAATGTATAAATGAGTTGATGTTGTGTTGATATGTGAATCAGTGATTTCTTTGATTACTTGCAAGCAGCTGAGTCGATTAGTATTTTTCATACATTTATAGCATCATTGAAATAATATAAATTAGTCTACCCTGGTAGAAAATTTACCCTATTTCTGTATGTCGCAAAAGGACACTTTTACAGCCGCAATTAAACCGGACCTCGCTGTCAACTTGATTCATTATTGCCAGAAGATTTACTAGATTTATTAAAATATTTTACATTGATGATCATTTAATTAAAAATACTCGGAACCCTTTTGACAGACGGTCGTTCAATTCAATTCAACGGCTTCATTCATGATCCACTGGTGGATTGTCAAAAAGAAAGCTGATGTTGTGTACAGTCATAGATACACCAAGGGATCGTCAGGAAAGAGAAGGCAGCGAAATTGGCATCACCAACCGAGAGAGAGGGAGAAAGCTCGTTCGACACGAGTTTATACGAGCGAAGATTACGAGCGCGGCGACAATTCATTTCTGAAAGGGCCCGAGATAGAGGGCCGCGCTAACTTTCGTCTCGTCGACTTATACTACTTCAGCAGTAGTAGTAGCAGCATTAGTAGCGCAGCAAAGCGAGCTGCTGTTTTACGAGCGTTCCCGCGTTCACTCCTCCAACATATCGGATACTTTTAATTGCTTTTAATTACTCTCGACTCAGTGAACACGAATGCGACTTCGCGCGGCTCTTATCGCTTCTGTTTGCCTCTGCTTCGGTGTACGACTACGTACATGCACACGCTGTAGAAAGAATGTCCAGGATATCGGATAACCATTTTCTCCTGTTCTCTTCTGCCGTTGCATCTTTTTTCAACCTTGTGTGTACTCGTTTCTACGTCGATTGCTTGCGCTAATTGTACGAGCGAGAGCTATTGGCTTCATCTGCATTGGAGGAAGTAAACGTTCATTGGTACGTCGTTCAAACAATTTTAGACAGTCCGATGAAGATGAGCTGATAAAAAAGTCGCTCGATCACATCGATTGCAGGACGTAATTGGCATGGCAACCGAGTACTCCACTTCTACGAAGCGTCGATTCTCGAGAGCAGGGCAATCAGCAAACGTCACAATATGATCGATGACTGCCTTTCATTCAGGTCCACGTTTAATTAAAAAGAATTAACGTAAAATCTAACGAAACTAGTTCAGTGTTGCCCTAAAAGAGAAACTATTGACTTATTATTCGTCATGCTGCTTCCTAATTCCTAATCATATTTAATTATCTTGGAAATGCGCCAAAGAAGGTACCCCTTATAAGTACTGGTTAATTGTTACTATAGATAAACGCGACTTCTGTAATATTTTACCATAGCAACAACGCATACAATACACCTTAATATTTATATAAATATAAATGTTATAGCAGCCACAACTTAAGTCTTGTTACTAGGACAGAACATTTGTTTCAGTATAAGTTTTTGACGAAAGGGTATGCGAGTATTATACATGAAGTAGATTTTGCGGGTTCGTATAGAGAGTAGTATAAGTTGTAGCGGACAGTTTAACTTTATAAGGTCGAATATGCAGTGGAGTTACGAGAGGCGGATAGCAGAACGAGAGGAGGATCGTTCTGGAAGCCAAAGTTCTTCTATATGTGCGTAGGCTGCCGTTTCGTGGGAAAATTTGAATATCATTTTACGAAAAGTTTCCACGTACGAAATTGTTTGACCGTTTCATGTGGCTAGGGTTTACCTCGAGGATACATTGATTTTTTATTCATTACGTGGCTATTCAGGAATTCGCCTGAAATATACCTTCTGATACCTTATATAAAGTTAAAGATGGAAAATGCACTGGAATATAAAACGTTAATTGAACTTAAATAGAGTTTATTGTAATAAATATTTATTGCATAAATTATCTCGATTTATTCCGAGTTTCGCAATTTTTTTCCATTTCATCATTGTATGGTAATTCCAATTGTCCTGCTTCAAAAATAAAGACCTGCGCAATTGCTAGCATTCAGATAAGCGCCAGATGATCGTGTGTTTGCATCAAAGGATATTGGGTCAATTTCGTTCGGATTGTCAAGCATAAGTAAATTAAAAAACGCCACGCTGTGTAAAGTATAAATATCCAATCCGCGAGCAGAGCATTGAGCATAAAAAAATCGTCCTAACAAAAGAAAAAAATCGCGAGAAAAAGATCAACAGGAAAATACAAAAGCCAGACGCAAAGCGCGAAAGCGTTTTCATTAAAAAGGCACATAAAAGCGAAACCAAATATTTACCAAAGGCCACTCGCGTCAACTCGAGAGTTAGGTGGAATACCCGGATCATAGATTGCGCAGATGTAACGCACGGCTCAAGCAATCAACGTCCAACGAGGCTGATTATGAGGCCATTTGTCAGGAGATTCACTCGACGCCGGCGTGTATAATCCAATTACGATCGCGCATAAATTAATGTCCCGGGATAGCCGCAGTTATACTGCTGACCTCCTGTTTATACACACAAGCCGAACATGATAGCGAGGGTGTTGAGGTGCATTCACGACGGTCGTCTTGTTTTATGGTCGTTTGAGCGCGCTATTATATTGCTGATCTACAATTGTGGAATTCTGCAGCTCAGCTTTGTACTGTTATGCAATGGACTGTCGTAATTTTTTGATTATTATTTTATTCATAGGCAGAGCACTGGCAATGTGAGTTTTTTTTAATTTTATATAAATTAAAATGTTTTTGAAAAACGTTTCCTTCCACTGTTTCATGAGTTTATTAAAGAATACAAAAATTAATAAATTAACAACACGCCAACATCTTAAACAATCCCATATTTCCATGTTAATTTCAAACTAACATGATTACTAACTGTTCAAGACCGTTAAGTAGTAAGACCACGTATCCGTTCAGCCCAGCATTATCATAAAGCTCGGCACAGTAAAACCATTTGGCCCTTAAATGCAGAAAATCGAGCTTTCCAGCTTCGCTCCCAATCCAGCCAGCGTCACCAACTACGCAATAGCTCTTCGGCCAATAATGTTATCCAGGCGCACGAGCGTGATGATTTCCGCTCGCTTGCCTCCCGTTAACGGTGTTGAAATTCATGGGCCGCGAGCTATCGCATATTCATGATTTCGCGCGTGAGGGTCAAGCATGCTCGATGTTTTTCAGCTGCCCGAGCAGCCGCAGCCCTGCGTTGTTGTGCTCGACTGCTTAATTGTTTACTGGTGCGTTTTGCTTTTCATTTCTTTATTCGAGAAGCCAAGTGCTCGAGCGAGTAATGGAATATCATATGGTTTTGATTGAAAGGACTATCACTATTACGATTTTGGTTTAAGGTTGTCCACGAAACAGTCCTGATATATTTATCTATAATAAAAAACTATTACAGATATAATCTCAAAGAGACGCGGAAGAAGAGCTACGGCAGGCAATATCAGTCGCGGGAACTAAGAGAAAACAGAGTAAGGGGGCGTCTTGAAACGACCTAATTAGTCTCATTGATTTCACAAAGCGACCGAGGCAGGAGCTACTGCAGACGACTCTGAATACTAATAGCGAGTCCTCGCATAATCGATACCCTGCTGAGTGAAACCGCTAAGCCGATACCGCGAATGTCTTCGCGCGTCTCTGTGTACTGCTGCTATACGTTTGGTTCAACTGAATTGAACGAGCTAATTACTGACTGTATTCGGCATATTGGAAGGCGATATTTTATTGATTTTTTTAACGCTGCTTTATATATTTATACTTCGTTTGCATCTCTATAGTTGTTGAAATAGCGCGATACTTATAAACATTTTCTTGGAAGAAATTTTCTGAAAACTGCAAACTTATTATTTTTGTGTGTAAAAAGTTTACTATCACAAATAATTCACTTTCTGGAACACCTACAAGAACGCACAACAAAATCATGCAAAGAATAATAAAAAAGTAAAGAAAAGAAAGCCAAATGCACACGGAGAGTGAAGACAAAGATTTTCTGCCGCCAGCTGATAGTATAGCGACTGCTCGAGAAAACATCAGCAGAAGCTTGCGACGAGTACATAGAAAGCTCGGTTCTCGAGGTATCGTTATCATTTCTCGATCTCTCTTTTCTACAGCATAACACTGCCAATTTTCTTCGGAAGCTCTACACACGCGCACGCTCGTAAATCAGACGTTGTGGCAGTAGCGTACAGGTCCCTGAGGCACAAAAAGCCGGCACCGAGTTCGTGTATTGCGGAGAAAGCAGAAGCCAGGCACCTTTTGATATCAACGCCTTTTTCGACAAAGTCTGTGTCACGTCAAAGGATTCTGCATGAAACATCAGCTCCTCGTAGATATGCAGACAATTTATAGTTATAGATGATTCGAAATTTTACTGTAGGGACATAAAATTGTTGAAATCAATGATTTTCAAGAATCAGGGGACAAGAAAAAGTCGCTGTTTCGAAAATTTAAATTTAGAAATCATAGTAAGAAGTACACTTTGCGCGAAAAATAACACTTATTCATCAGTTCGGATCGTTTCTGAAGAATTAAAAAATCGCGTGGACAATGTCATTCCGACATTATAATATGTTTTCGCTCAATATTTACGTAGCATTTCATCGCAGCAACTTTTCCCAGCGGGTATGGCTTTTGAATTCGCCTCGGCACATGCGTACACTCACAGGCGCTTATAACCTGAGGGAATATAAACAAACGGAAAGACGGCGAATGAAAAAAGAGTATAGAAAGATGAAAAGTCGCAAAGAAAATATACAAGAAAGCAAATTTTCCTTTGATATAACTCGTCGTCATATTGATCACTGTACCTATGCTAAAATTTAATTTTTTAAAACTGAAGGGAAAGCGTGACTTGTTAACGATTCTCTCGCTCGAGTTTTTATTCCCGAAATTTCGTCGGCGATCAATTTTCAGTTTCGACAACAGCATTCCAGCCCCGACGATTGTGCCTGTTGGCCTCTATTGCCTCTTGGGTCTGCGCAGTAGTCGCTGTGATCGATTATAGCGCTGACTTAGTTTGACCTTGCGAAATGTCTTTTTTCAGTATAATATACTCACTTCGCTAACATTTTTTATTAAACCACGTATACAAGTAAACGACGTCAATAACAAGATTTAGAATACTATGTTTATCTATGTTGATTTAACAATTATGGTCGTTTGCAATTTGGCATGCATAATGTGCGCCTAATCTAAACAATCGCATTATTAGTTCAAAATATGCATGTCGCGTGTAAACGCATAAACGTGTGTTCGTTAAAATAAGATGCAGGGGAATTCGTCGAATGAGCATTGAAATAGAAAGTATAAAATCTGTTAAACTGCTTTGCTTCCGCGACAAAAATGTATTCTTGTGATTAGTCTTAAATACGGCTCAAGAAGAAATCAATTTGGTATCTAAAGATTCTATAGTTGTATTTGGAATCGTCAAAAGTTTGATTTTAATGGAATCTTTTTGGTTATGGAAGAATCGTTTATTACCATGTGGATTTCTTTTTGAGCCATATATTTGAGGCGCAATCCGGTAATCATAATAATACATTTTTGTGAGTGTTGACTTTTTTGAGCCTCGTGAATTTTTTTATCGTCTTCTATGTATACTTACCAACCGTTTTACCTCATTCTAAGTTCCGCGAATATTTTCCAAGCTCAAAGCCCAAAGCCGCATTTAAGTATTTATGAGAAACAATAACGGGATATGTATACCACTGCTTCGCAAAATATCAACGTCGTAAAGTTTCAATAATAAAAGAAAAGGCAGGAACGCTGCAAAATTACGGCGATCCTTCATAAATCGAAAATTCTTTCATTCCCCGCAAAGAGCAGTGTGGTACGGCATTCATTCGCGGAACGCAACACCAGCGCATAAACTCGCGACTTCTGGGCCAACGGCGCCGATTGACCGGAGCAAGAAATCCCTGGGATACCTTAAAATTACTATGTGTGTGAGTGGCGTCGATCCTGTTTTTCTTTCGAGGTGAGTGTAGAATTCCGAGTCCGATGCGCTCGTAAAGCTTCTCCCTCACTCTCCTTTTCAGCCCCTCTTCGTATTTCTTCTTCACGCTCGCGGATCTCTTTTTTACTTGGCCTCCGCCAACGAACGCGCTTTTCTATAGTTTCGCCTGCGATTTGTTTGCCCTCTTCTCTCCTTTTCCGCATTTTCTTTAGTTTTCCCTCCATTTCCTTTCTTTCTCAGCAGTCGTTCTCTTTTTGTCCACTTTCTGCCTCGTCGGCTTATTCAATTTTTCACCTCCTATTCGCATTCTCTATTCAGATTCATTTTTTTGCTACTTTTAATTATTTCGTACATCTCTTTCTTTCTAGCTTTATTATCTTTTCCCACATTAAACTTTCATGCACATTGTATTGATTTTGAAATTCTTTTCAAACTACGTTCTATGCTCGCGATCTAAACTTGTAATTAGATCAATCTTTCAAGTCACACTTTATAATAAATAAATAGCATCATCGCAGAATTCGATATTTTATAGAAAATTCTATCTCACTGCTTTCAAAAAGGTTTTAATAACTAAAATCGATAATGCCATACTCATCTTTGTTCCGTTATTAATCGCACTCCAGCGAGTCTAAATGAAAAATGTAAGACGATATATTTTTAGGCATCCATCTCATTGATTACTCTACTGCATAATAAAAGAAAACGTCAGTTCTCCAAAATTAAACTTTCTTTTTGACACACGTGTATCTATATGTATAGAACAGTATTATAACAGCGGAAAATGACTGTATCGGAGGGAGCCAGGTTCTTTGTAGGTCAGGTCTCACCTAGACCTCGCGGCTCCGTCTCATTCAGCGAGTTTGTTTTTCTTCCCACTTCTGCTATTACGTCAGCGTCACTTCTTTCACTTTCTTTTACTACTCCTCGCCGACTACTTCTTTCAGTTTTTCTCATCTGACCCGTGAGTATTGAGCCACTTCTCAACTCTGCTCACCTATTTCCGTTATCATACCAGAAGTTGTTTTTCCAGTATGTTTTTTAAAACAATCTAGCGAAAATAATTTTCTTTTTAAATTCCTGACCCGAATGTAATTTCAAGCAGCAGCTTTATTCTTGGAAAAATATGAAGAGGGACTCGATTCCAATTAAAAAAAAAATAATTCATGAAGAAAATCTAGGTTGGACAGGATTTGAATGCTCATGCGTAAACTGAAAGTTTGAAAAAGTTTCCCATGGGATACGCTTTTTATTCGTGGGAAAAAGCTTTAGTAATCGTTGGAGAGCTTTTTTCAAAATAAAAAAAATAATAACGGGAAAGAAGTGCTATTGACTGAGTTCGAAAATTATATCTGCAACCTCGATAGCATTATTTTGAAGAATGGATTATTTCACGTGGTGTCACGCACGGCTGACTATATCCAGGCGCTTCTACGTAAATCCCGGAAAAATGCATATTATTCACATTATTCAGTCAACTATAACCATATTTCTCTCAAGTATCCAAGATTTTCCAGTTCATGAATTTTTCAATGCAGAGCCTTAACTTTCTCGACCGTAAATTACAATTTCGAGACAGCACATCGGGCAATTATTGAAATCCCGGCTCTATTTTCAGCACCGTATACACATACCCACTCGTCGAGCGAATAAAACACCTCGTCGGAATGAAGCGGCAGCAGCGACGGAATTCCCGGCATAGCATCTGCGAGAAGCTAGCTGGAAAGTCAGTAATGGAGGAGTGTGGGCTATGCTCCTTCTATCCGCGGATTTCTCCTGCTCGTCACGGAGTGAGAGGGATGGGGAGGGGGGGAGGTGGAGCAGTCCTTTATATAGTCTCTTCGCGCGTAGAATTCGCATTCGATTTTATTACCTCGATCATGGATGGGGCGCTCGCAAATCCTCCTTTTGGCTGTTTGTTTTCAGTCTATATCTGCGAATCGTGTGCAGTCGATTTCAACGAGGGAATTTCCTTTACCAGAGGAAGTAGGTCAGTTCTTCGTTTTAATGGATTACTTTGTATCTTTATACCTCTCAAGTTAGGAATTTTATTTTGTCGTGTATTCTGCGCCAGAGGACGAGTATTTCAAGAAAAAAGGGGACGAGTAAATTTGCATAACTCTTCTTCAATTTACCCAACGCCAGAGGCTGCGAGCTTTTTTTACGTATCGTATCTTACATCGTAAAAAGAGACATTCTCCAGCCTGAGAACTGACTGTCGATAAATTTCACTTTTATCTGATCGTATGTATCTCTGTAGCTCGTAGTAAGATAGCCGTAAGACATAAATAAATACTCTTTCACTCGCTCTCATTTCTTACACATCCACCCACACACAGTTTGAAGACCCGCGGATTCCAATTAGCAACGCGAATAAGTTGCTTTGTTGCTCGCGCAGTTGGCACTGGTTAATTTGTACTTGTTTTGGTAACATGATAAACTAGTTCGCGGAAATATAAAGGACTAATTTAAGGAAGTTTCTGATTAAAGTCGGAGTAGAGTTTACAAGTAAGTTTTTAAATCAAGAAATTCAACACCGAGAATTCCCGCGAGTATGAAAAATTTCATAAAACTTTCTCGCTCTTAGGTCACAATGGCTATACTCCTACGTGCCGTCTAACGCTAATAAGCTGCAGCAGGAGATAACAGCGTAGCATCCAATGACACGCAACCGTGAGTTTGATGAGCGTTAATTTCAATGAAGCCTCGGCTAGAGGGTCGTTAACTATGATCGCAAAAATATACGCAGCGTGAAATTCACGAGAGCGTCGAGTAGGCTCTAAAAATCAGACTTCAATCTAGCAGTTCGAACTGCTATTAAAATTTAAGCGCAGCGCTCACGGAGCGAAGAATCATAATTTTGAAATCGCCGGTTTAAAAGTACCTAATCACCCGGTCGGATAAGCTCGTGCACGCGCGTTATATGGCTCTATATACGTATACCTATTGTAGCCGCGGGGTGGGAAATTGACGAGATTGGCGCAACCCTGTAACGCGTCGGGGGTTAATTGAAAGTTTAATCATCCAATTTATCGAGGGTTATTACGGAAGCGTGAGAGTGGGAGCAAAGCACACAATCCGAGAGCTGCACCGAAGAGTCCGATAAAGAGGAAATATCAGAAAGCCAGTAGCGATTGCTCTAAGTAAAAATTTTATTTTTAATCATAAAAAAACTGAGTGACCTGCGATACATCTGTAAAATTTAGCACTGCAGCAGCATCGGAAAATACCAGCCCAATAAGACGACATAACAATCCACTGCTGCTGGCGTGACCATTACCGTTAGCTGCAGCAACTGCGCCGGTTCACGGGGAGACGCTTCAATAGCTGCAGCATAAGGTGTACGCCGAGGCTAAGATAGGATCAGCTGTTTGCTTCCGGTCAAACAATATGGCTGCTTGCCAAACGACTACAATCGACTCGCTTCTTACGGATCCCGGAGTTTACAAGAGAGAGAAAGGGAGACTTTTTCCGCAGAGCTGCAAGACCGCAGTTTTTCCTTCTGCTCGTACACTTCTTACTTCCAGCTTGAACTTGCGAATAGAGTCTCGGTATTCCCGGAGATTTGAAAAAAATCTCGTTTCCAGTATTTCACGAGGAAACCACGAAGAGCAGCATCAGTCCTTGTCGTCAACAGTAACAGAAGACCCCCCGTGTAAGAAATGGAGTTGCCCGGGTTATCGAGCCATGTATGCATACACGGATCCCCGTAGTGATGGGGAAGCCACTGAAGCGGACGCTCGACTAGTCAGTCTTAAGCCCGAGCAGTACATGTATAGCCGAGGAATCGACTTGGCATCTCACTCGAGGAATAGCCGACCACCATGCTGTGCTCCTCGGTGCTTGATAAATTTACCTTGCAGATGCGCTTGCGGATCGTGCTCAGTCACTTGAGAGAAAAAGGAGCTGCTACTGCTGCTCCTGGTCGTATTAATTCAGAAACTGATTTCCGACACACTTTGAAATTCAAACATAGGTCAGGAATAATTTTCGGTGGAATTGCAACGTTTGCATCAGTTATTATGGAGCATAGAGTGTTTACTCTCTAATGAAGCGGTGAGAACGAGCGAAGTGAAACTACACGTCATTATAACGATGAAATTTGGAATTTTTACGTAAGAATTACGTCTGAATTATTTAAAATTTCATTTAATTGACCTTCTCAAACATAGTAGCCGAGCAAAAATTAGAAAACAGGCTTATTTTTCATTGGCCTTCACGCAAAACGTCATGACACGTTTTACAGAATTGCGAGAGTTGCTAAAAGGGCCGTCTTTTCTCTTTACGTGGGTCGATTTTTTTAGGAGACCAAAGAAAGAACGATGTAATATGAGAACTACCTCTCAAACTTACTTAATTCCATTCGACGTAATTATCAAGGAAGGCGTCTCACAGAGATTCTTCTCCGGCAAAAACGGCAAAGGACTTTTTCTCTTTTTAAATAGTTTATTAATTAAAAAGGACTTTTTTCTTCCGTTATTTGCCGCGAGAAAGGCTCGCAGATTGTTCGCTTAATTGCTACTCTCACAATTAGTACACATCACTTATGTAATAAAGGACGAACATTTGTTTTAAAAGGTTCTCAAACGAGAAACACGTTGAATTATTTGCAAGTGTTGATGTTGTCGCGAAATGCTGTATACACCCATGTTAAATATAGCTATGTAGAAGTGCATTTCCGGAATTTTGCATTACCGAATCGTGACGATTAAAAATAACGAGGATGACGGAGCGCGCGTACACCTCGACATCCTCTGAATTTTTCAGCCACTACGTAATGCTGTTATACGGTTTTTACTTTTTCCTGATACGTACAATTAACGTCGAAATTCATTAGCGAGCACTTTAGACGCGCAAAATTTCGAAATCGATACAAATACTTCAGCCTCGGTGCAACGTTTAACAAATTTCGCAGTGAGAGAGACAGCGCACGCGCGCGAGTCCGGAAAATAATCGTTGAGCTGGCGAAATGCGAGTTCCAACAACAAAATAAAACACGGAGAAATATAAACGTTCGCGAAAGCAGAGTAGAAAAAAATAGTGCGTAAAACCGGCTTTTCGCGCGTGTACACTAATGAAAAGCGAAAAAAAACGAAAAGAATGTTTGCGCGCTGACAACAGAGGGGACTTACGACTATGGGAATAGCCCAGAGTGTTGAAGCCAGAACATACGTTATGATTCATGCGCACAGCTCAGCGATATTTCACTTGGTTTTTTTCAATCTTCCAGACGGCCGCTATTCGTCAATCCGGTCAGCAGCGTATAATTTACGCGCTACTTTATTGGCGAACGCGTGAAGTTTAGCGCTTTTATTGCCCGATTCGTCCCGATGAGGCGACGGGTTGAAAGCAAACGCTGCACGAGTCCACGAAAATTGCGAGAAAAAAATAATATTCGATAGTGATCTGTTACAACGGTGGAATTTTTCATCAGGGCAGGTTTTCCGGAAAAGAAATTAAAAAAGGGAAAAATTTATTGCGTCTGGGGTGAAATTGCGAAAGGAAATTTAATCAAGCTAAGTACACAGGGTAGAGGCTGTTTAATTTTGCGCAATGGTCATCTTTCTGAAAAAGTTAATTATGAAAATTGTATCAATGTAAATATTTACGATAGACAAAACATCTGCTACGAACGATTTGAGCTAGTGTAATGTAGTCTTTGTCTAAGTTAGGTTAGGCTGCTGGCAGTTATGTTATCAGAAAACGATGGCAGACTAACCTATACCTTACGTAAAGATCTTGCACTTGCAAATTTTCAAATTGTTCGTCGCAGATGTTTGTCCATCGAGCGTACGTCCGGCTGTTTTATGAAATTTCTTCGAATGATAAATATGCATTTTGAAAAAGAAATAAACGTGACTTTTAATCTTTTTTTCTCAACTTTGTTGTTGAAGCTTAATTTCTATATGAAAACTTCTTAGTGGTTCATCTTTCCAAAGTTAACCAAGTTTTAGTTCTTGCAGTAAATGAACTAACGTCTTAATTAAATAACTGCTGGTAGAAGAATTTCAAAGTGTTCCCACGATTTATAGACGACGAAGTAGTGGCTGATCAAAATACTCTCCATGGAGTAACATTATTATGGAATAAGTAGTCTCTGATGAACTAGTGTGTGGATATAACTTTTCAGCAAGACTTCCTTATTATTCTTTGTTATTCAGCGCGTTCTGAATTTTCAAGCATCGTTTACTCACAAAAAGTTTTCTCAAGCCTAGCCGCCTTCCGCACACTGTTGCTGCTGGGGAAATTCTTTAATGTGCATGAAAACGAACGCTGTTATCATAAACTGTGCGTAATGTGCGGTGTACAAACTTTGACCCCTTCGCTCTGGTTAAAATGCTTACCGAACGTTCACCCTACTTTGCTAATTCAAAACGTCAAAAATAAAGTTCATTGCGTAATAGTACGAAATTTGAATTTTTTAAGATTTTCAGACCACCTGTTTTAGCAGCTACCGATTCAAAATTAAAGTCAATCATATGGCAGTTAAACATCTGAAAAGTAGCTTACAAAGCGAAGATGCACGTGCAAGAAGTGCTCGATTAAAGGGAACTCACGAGTAACTCTACACAAAAGGTGCGCCTTTGTCGATTTCCATATTTGCGAGGGAACTTAATGGCTCGGCTGCCATTGTGTGTTGCCTAATTCATTCATGTACGAGATATACGCTATACGGCGATAGTACCCTAGATGCAAGGATCGCCACTGGGGATGTTAATTATCGTCGAATCCTCGCGGGAAAACAAAGCTCCCTCGTCGCATGATGCTAATGCTAATCAGTTTCAAAATTGCAGCAACAATTACTTTTTGAAGCGAATTTAATATGTTGTATTGATGTAGACTTCGAAGCTAGCTTTGCCTATGAATAAACATGCGGCTGGCTAACGCACACTGATCCGCGTGCAAATGGGTAAATTTTTTATTTTTTACTGTACAACTACTTTTATTTATAACTGCACAATGCGTCATGCGTATATACGGCTTTTCAATTTACAATGCTATGACCTACATAATCCATCAACAGATATCTACATCAGTCGTATAAATATTCGCGGGAATGAATCGACGTCGATGAATGATAAACGGTATAGTGAGTTCATTCTTTCAGTAAACGTATTTTTTAAAATTATTATTCATCCGACTATTTCTAAAAAAAATACGTTAACCTGCATCGCTGCGTTAAAGTGTACGAAACGAAATACACTCCCGGCAACAATACAAAATCAAACCACTCGTATTTACACGGGAAAATTCGAAAAAGTTGTAATCTCTAATTGAATACAATAGCTTATTTAGTAAATTAAACACATCAGCTGTGAGCTTTAAATTACGCAAGTCTGTAGTACCGGCATATAGGTATTCCCATTGGGACGCTTATACGCTTTTTCAAGAGCTTGATTCGAAGCGGCAGGTACTTTATATAACTTTTAATTACGCACAGAACATCGCAACGACCCCTTTGTTCGAAGAAAATGCGCGCTTGCGTAATCCTCACAAAGTAACTGGAGCTACAGAATGCTTGTTTTATTTAATTGAGAAGCGCTCGTACCCGGAGGGTTATATAAAAACACGAGTAAGGATTATTTCCCAGAAAGTTTGCTTACTCGTGTCTTACTACTCTATTTCTATACAGCGCGATAAAAAATTCAAAATTAATCCTTGCTACGCAGAGACGGGTGCTAAGAGAAAAGCAATTTGAATCCCGCTCAATCAAGACTATGGAATCTCTGAAAAATGAAAAAAAAAATAAGCCAGCCAGAAATAAGGATAACGAAGCACACGTGAATCAGAAGTAGATATGAAATAAATCGAGTGTAGTATAATACATGAATAGGAAGAAGTGCTCTTGCGTCTTTTTGGTGTTTATTTCACGCGTGCGTAACATTATCTGTGTCGCCGTTCATAGAGTAAATCTTCATATAGATTATTAGAGAAACGCCACTGACTCACATATGCATTTTAGCTTGGATTCTCTGAGAAGTACGTGTGTACTTTCAACACGTATTTGCAAATGCATGTATAACGAATCAATTTAGCTCGCAGTGTAGAGAGTAATTAATATGTACGCTCGGTTATGCTGCAAGCCCACACCAATTCTTAATAATGACGTATTAGAGAGTTTGCGTCCAACACTCGTGAGAGAGGAAATTTCCCTGGTGTACTCAAATTCGAGTAAACAAAATAACACCAAAAAACTAGAAAGTACTGAAAGCTCGAAAAAAGACGGAGAAATCGGAATGTATCTGCAAAGGGTGTAAAACGTTGTCCAATGACACATGTCGAAAACCAGTATTATGAATTATATAAAGAGCGTTACACGGAAAAAATGGTTAGTAACAGTAACAAACCGCTTGACAAAATACACACCAACTATTTTTTTGGTTAACCTCACCAAGTACTTGGTAAGTATAATAAAATAATTGGTGAGTAACCTGCTTTTTTGGTAACATTTATCAAGTTATTGGTAAGGTTAACCAAAAAAATAGTTGGTGCGTATTTTGCCAAGCGGTTTGTTACTGTTACCAACCATTTCTTTCCGTGTAGTTATTAATATTTAGTCGGTTTGATAAACTTGACTAACTGAAGCCTGTTGAATGTTTTTTGGCGTAACAGGATCAGACCCAGCCGGACCGTTATTTTCGTCATACCCAACCCAAATAACACAGACGCGTAAGCCAATCAAAGTTTTAAACAAATAGAAACTTAGTAACAACAGCCTATATACTAATGTTTATTATGATTCATTAATGGTATGACATGTTTGCCTTCAATTAAGTTTGCAATAACAAACAACGTGGTACACACGCTATTGTTGAAACTGATGCACTTATCAGAAAACATGCGTTACCCATCGATTACCAAGTATAATTAAAATCAATGCATCATTACTAAAATGGTATTTTTCTAACAATTGATGATTTATTGTTTTTTTTTCTAGCGTAAATAATATTTGTGAATTCTTCTTTCATAATTATCAATCAAACATTATTGCGTCTACCGATACATTTTTTATAAATTTTAACTTCGCTGCTTTTATAATTAAAATGCTTTCATGCAGTTATAATATGTTTACAGCTTTGATTAAAAAATAAATAAAATCCTGCATTTTATATTAATTACTAAAAATAAGCTTAAAATCGCTACCGATCAAACGTCCAGCATTTGTTGAAAGAAGCAACATAAGTAAATAAAACTCGGAGCCAATTCAGAGGCTATGCATTTTGTCGAATCGCCATCATTCCCAAATCGCCAAATGTCGAAGCTGCTGGAACAAAAGAAGCGTGGGTCGATAACAGATTCGTGCCAAAAAAGCTCCCGTTGTGCTTTCATTAACGAAAGTCAAATAAAAAGAGAGACAGCTAATGGACTCAATCAAACACACAAAGCAATATAAAGTTACATTTTTTCTCTGATGAATTTTTGTGGATTAATTGGATTAACTCATATTGGGAAAATCAATATATTCCATTGGCTATAGTAAAACGATATCATCGCATCCTAGTTTTAGTTGCAGTCAACTTTACTTCCTCTAACTTTCGATGTAAATGTTAGACATGCACTATACCGCAGCGCTAACACCTCAAAGCCGATTTACTCAGCGCCACGTGAATGCGATTAATAAATCAAAATGCATAATCTCTGAAAATCCGAATAAATTCGGAAATTTGTCTTGTCTACACTTTGAGGATTATAATGACTTTGGTTTACAAACACTACAGCGTAAATAATTCGATTTTACAACTTACAAAAAGAAAATTATAATTAACGGCTATTTTCTTTATAATTTATCCTACTACATGTTTTAATGGTTAATTATTCTATTAAAATAGAATTCTTCATAAATAGATTCCATCCAAATGAAGCCTAAAAGCTCGAATTAATTAGAATGGTGATTAACATACTTACGCAGGAAAGCGATGAAGTAAAAATGTCCGCAAACAGTAGCCTGCTTTCTTCTTCCTAAATAACCCAATCAATTGCGTCAAAGGCTTTAGAGAGGAGCCCAGACACAATAGCATTAATAATAACACGACCTCCCCGCCATCGACAATACGCAATTAATTTCTCATCATAGCTGCGCTTGCGCCCGCCTAAGGATAAAATTGGCCGCGGGGGTAGAAACGCGCCCGTGTAAATTGAATTGCGGACGAAATAGGTCGACGTGAAGCAGCGCAGAGCGAAGCGCAGAGCGAAGCGCAGAGCGAAGCGCTTCTAGCGTAGGAAGAAACGGAAGAAGATTCGGCGCGGCAGAAGCCGAGCCTAAGGGATTGAATCGCGAGAGTCCTATTCGAAAAGAGCGTGTCCTCGTCGACGATTCGCGGAAGTCGAGCAAAATCGAACACTCAATTTGTCCTCGACTACAGGCGTTTTAACGTCGTTAAAGCTGGAACCCGGCACCCTACGATGACTAGTCTAGATTTTTGGACTGCTGTGACAATCACTACCGAATATCCGAGCAGAAATACTCCTTTCAATTGAATACGATGAAATGCCGCACGCTTTAAAGTATTTGCCAGGATCTAATCTAATCTTATACACTTTGGAATTTACGTCTTTTTCATTGACTTCGAACGATGCGATTTCCGTTGATTCAATAAAAATTAGAAATTACTTTATTTTTGCTCTGTCTATGTTTGTTGTATTTCTGTTAACTGTTGTAAGCTAAGAAATTTATTGAGTCTGGACTGATGCATCTCAAAGCGTTACACAAACATTTAAATATAACTACAATGCTGCCGATGTTGTCGGATCATGTAAGAGTGAGCAATGCATAAATATACCATCATGTTAGAGTATCATACATTTTTACAAAACATTTGACAATTCAGTTTTAGAAATAAGAAATTTCCTCACGATTCATTTATCACAGGAAATTCTATTAAGAAAATAATAAAATAACATAATTTAAGGTGGGTAGAATAGGTAGCAAGACTGAGAGACGACTGTATAAATAATACGATATCTCCGGTAGCACGTGTCATTATAAAAGCCAAACGTAATGTACATACAGGATGACATCTGTTATGAGTTGGCAAAGATTCAGATAAAAGGACAGCGTAAAAATAAATCAACTCAGGATAAGGCTGCATGAAAGCTTATTGCGTATAATCGATGAACGCACAAGAATAAAACGTAAGTTCCACAGAATAACCGCAATCTCGCAAAACTTACGCGCAAAGTCCTTCCTCAACCGAAGGGAAGTAAGAGAAAAATCTTGTACAGAAATCCGATAGAAAAACTTGCGGCAAGTAGAAGTACGCTTCCCAAAAATTTCGCAACGAGTATAATTTCAATATTAGGTACATCACACAATCCACCTTTACTAAATCCAACGGGATCCTTATACTGTTCTATGTGTTTTGTTCGCGCTTCGCTCTCTCCGAAAGTTTGTAAATCTTAATGCGCGCCTGCAGCCGCATCGCATCGGGGAATTTCCGATCTGGATTCCACAGAGGACTAGCTCTCGCTATAAATTATGGATGTAATAATTTCACCGTGGATTCCTCGTACGGACTTTTGTAATCATAAATCCGCGTATACGACGGTATAAAATATTTTCAGCGTATATACGACTCGTCGGGCAATTTTAATGAAAATGCAGGGTAAAATATCGAAAGTAAACACGTACACCTGTACACAAAATAGAATTTCTCTCTTATCTCTTTCCGAATAAGCTCTGAAAGCATCACGTTCTCGCGTGGGACTCTATTTCGGAGTAAATTATAACGAGGATATTTCCATCAGCGATGGCGCTTTTTAATCTGTCAAGAGAGGAAAAGTGGCTCTCGGTTTATTTTCTCTATGTACACGACACATCAAATCTCTGCGTTGGAAGCATTCTCCGTACTGAAAAGGAAGTTGTGCGTTGGTAAATGTAAAGCCGATTATTCTGTGGAAATGTCTGATCCCAGCGAGGCTTTTACTACTTGGGGCTGACATACTCTCTCTTCTTTTGGCGATCCACTTTTCGGTATATACCTTATGAACTCGAGAAGCATAACAAAGTTCTAGTATGACATTATAAATCGTTCATCGAGCGTTTAAGTCAATTGTAGAGGGTGTATTGAAATTGTTTTCCATTGCTAAAATAGGCAAAATATTCCTAAATAAAACTTAATTTAAAAAAAAAATAAATAAAATTGTTTTCCCTATATGAGGCATTCTACGAGAAGTCGGATACTCCACAGTCGAAAAATCGAGCTCTTGCAATTTTGAGGGCACAATACGGGCCAATTATAACTAAATGCCAAAAAATAGCCTTTATTGTACCCCACGTAATTTATTATCTGGCCGAGCGAACATTATTTTTTCTGGCATGGAGGGCTCGGTTCTAGTTTCTGGCTTTCTGTTTCTCACCTAAAATTCACTTTCTTTCTTAAAAAAGTTCGCCACAGTAATTTATCCCTAAGTGATTTGCCAACCAATTTATCCTTAAATTAGCGCAGTGGCAACTTTACAACGAGTTAGCAACTAAAGCGATTTGTGAAATGCAAGACTAAAAAGTAACTTCTACTCTCCCCTGGGCGACCTGCTATACTCGACGACACAAAACTTACCTTATACTTCGCACCAGCCTGCGCTGCAAGTTTCGACGCGCTTATATTACTTAGTACTTGAGCTTCAAACCACGTTTATTATCACAGTAGGCGAGCAATCTTTTGCGGCCACAGCCTTTGCATTGTCAAACCCTTGAAATAAACTGTATGTAAAAAACAGAAACTCTGCAATTTTCCACCCACTGAGCTATCGGTTACATTGCAACTTGAGTTTTCGCTCTCTGGTTTGCAACGAACCTGATAGTTACGCTTGCGAGTATAGGTATCCCTTTACAAACAAACGACAGCACCTATCGAATACCTTTGATATCGATAGTGCAAAGACGGATCTTTTGTCTTCTCATCCTTCGCTAGCGGTATGAACGAGGAATAGAGACATACAAGTCGTTAATGAAGCTATAACATACTAGTCCATATAACTATGTGAGCAAGCTTTTCTCATGGAGAAGTCTGTCAAAATTGAATAAATGCTTATAATCTGAAATTGATTGTTTCATCCTTACTATTGTGCTTCAAACACTGACATAGCCAAGGGTATGATATTGGATAGACATTAAAAGGCTAAGGGTTAACACTCTACAAAACATATCGCATAAAAGTTATCGAATCATTCAAGTTTTACTTCTGATAAAAATAATTATTAACCTACATGTCTTGTTTTTGTTCCAGGTAAGCATTCGATTCCTTACGAATACAACTTTCTAGGCCTGATGGGTCTTCCAAAACATGGACAAAAGAGTTCGGCCAGCCCAATTACAATACCGGTTACATAAATTCCCTTATAGGTAGTTATCAGTTATACTAGATGTTCAAATTGGCTTCAAAAAGCTATCGTCGGATTTTGTATGAAATTCGTAGTTCCATTGAGGAAAAAGATATAGCAGCAGCTCAATAATAAAGTTTTGAATTTTCAAACGCGCAGGTAGATTAGGATCGAAATTGCTTCTGGTCGTTCGACATTTTGACGACGTAATCAGCCGAGTTAACGATGCCCTCGTAAACCTAAGGGGCAAAGGGGGGTCAGAAATGAGGCGGCAACGGTGGCCGCACGTGTCTTGCGACACTCCAACTTTCCCGAACCGCAAGTTTGTTCACACAGTCTCTCTCAAGCCAAGCCGAGCGTACACTTTGTTTTCTTCGTACACACAACTTTTTCAAGTTACTCTCTCGCGAGTTATATGCCTCTTTTTACTCCCAACGAGTTTACTTTTCGACTCATTTTATTTTGATATATACGATGAACTTTTTTATGCTGCCGCAACTCCGATTTTTTATGCTGTGCTGTGACAGCACTTATATACGTTTCTGGAAGTTCAGTACAGATATACCTACACTTATCAATATTTTAACTTGAGCAGCTAACGAAATTTTGAGCCACAGGTGTACAGTAAGTTTCGAAATGGCAAAGTTGCACCAGCTTCGGTCATCCGATACACACAACGATGGTTTAATTTTCTGAGCGAGTTTGCAATATCATCGCAAATAAAGTACGGAAAATCGAATACACACTTATTCTTCATTTATATATCTAGTAGCTCTACGCCCATAGCACATATCGTAGCTCCCGTACGGAGACTAGCACAGTTCAAATTTTCAAACGGAAACTAGCACAACTCACGATTTGCCGCAAAGAGTATTTTACGTTTTTATTGGATTATTGGGTTGGTTAAGTTCATGAAAACCTTGGACAAAGACAGACAAACCTCAAAGTTTTAAAAAGTTTCAAAAATTTCTAAAAAAGTGAAAAATTAAAAAAAAAATTATTGTATTTGTGAAAACAATTTTAAATTCGGTAAAAAGTTATAAATTGTGAATATTTAAAAATGTTTATTAGGGGCATTTTCGCAAAAATCGGGAAATTTTTATAAAAATTCGTTTTGTAAAGTTTGAGTTGTACTAGTTTTCGCGGCAAATTCGCGAATTGCGCTAGTCTTCGCGGGAAATGTTGAGTTGTGCTAGTTTAGCGTGCGTCAAATGAGTTACGAAAAGTACGGGCGTAAAAGCACCGGCAGAGAGTGTCGTAACCGAAGCCACAAATGATAGTCAGGGTCGATCGTAAAAATTCACAATCCACTATTATCTACGAGTGGCAGTCGCATCTCCGATATACAGGAGCTAAACGCAAATGAAATGCGACGTGCAGCCCCTAGTGGCGTTTAAAAAAAGATCGTAACACCGACGCGTCTCTCCAGTGACGTTACGTCAGGCATAACCCTTCGATTGCCGAGCGTTAAGAGCGAAGCGTATATTTTTCCTATTTTCGCTTCGAATGTGATATGTCATAATACGCGAAAAGATAAAAAAAATGGAAAACTTGAAAATTTTATTGATGGCTGCAACTTCGACAGTCGATGCATATTTAAAAAAGCTGCGATAAATTGTTTGGTCGAGCACGATCATGGGTGATTTTTCTAGTTTTTTATAGAAAGTTGCAGGTGGGGATATTTATAAGGCTCGTGCGAGGGTAAACTTTGACACAAACATTCTTATCTCTTTTCTTCCCTCAACACACATTGTAAGAAAAATTTCGAGTCACATTTTTATTCGTGGCGGCGCTGCAATTTGCTGCGTTTGTACTTGTACTTTTTAAATTCCATGTTACTTGTATTACTTTTTACGATTCGAAATTCGGTACACGTTTATTAACACTGAATCTTACCATTCAGGCCGATACAATCATCGAATTTCTTATTCTCTCATAAAGGGTATGTGCCTGTGCATATTGAGACAGCTTGAGAAAGTATAATGGAAGATGAAAGCGGCGAAGTCTCGCGAAAGTCGGAGCAAACAAAGGCTGGTATTCTGTCTACTGGCATTATTGATTAGATCGAATGTTGAGACGTCTGATGTACTTATTTTAAAAATACATCAGGACAATGACACGATACTCAGAATCGAAGAATAGCAACTTATTTTTCAATAGATCCAGCATAACTGCGATATTTCTTCATTCGTTCCATCAAGAGCTGTTCCAATCAACATTAAATTTATCGTAAATCCTGAAGAAATAGCCCATAACTTGTATCTGTATCCGCAAAGACGCGAAATTTTTCGCGAGTCCAGGAAAAAAGCAAAGCAAGAGCGCGCAACATTACTTTGATATTAGTTGAAATTCTTTTCGAGAATATGTCTTTCGATCTTCGTTTATAATTTATCGACGTACTTTGTGTGTATGGCCACATCCAAATAGAATCCACGAGTGACTGCATATTCCCACGCGGGAATAGTGTAGAATGCGCGATAAATTTCGTCGCTAACTCGACCTCTCTATGACGACTTGACCCGTGTCGTGTGTATTCACATAGCTTTGGGACACAGTAAGAGCCTTAAGCGCTTTTTCAATATATGATGAACACGTGATGCAATAACTCATGCTCGCTTTCAAATGTGACAAATGATTACGCATAATTGTGAACGATCATGTAAAGTACAAAGAATAAGCAAAAACTAGAGTTTATGAGAATCACATTGAAGAATATGCTCAAGTGACAAGAATTAAATTAAAAACTTATATATTAAAGGAGATAAAATACGTAACGTTTGCAAACTCTAAAAAAAGGAAGACGAGTTAAATATTTCATTCTCGTCTCGGGGACAACTAATATAGGTCGATGAGATGGAACTCATCTAGAAAATTCGCGAGTGCATTGAATATTGAACTTCTGATATTATTTTCATCATCAAATCATCGTTTTTTTTTCGATTTGATTTTAATAATTCTGATCGCTGAAGCTTTTCTGAAAAGTTTGAGCTTTTTTTCTTATTTTTTTATTTGTATTATTTACATATAATCATTATTTAGTTATTTATTATTATTTTTAATATAAAGGATCTAGATTCTATGTTGAATAGTCAATTTTTCCTTCGCTGACATTTTTCGGAAGAATAAAAGCGTCAGCAAAGGGCAAATATTAGCAACAGGTTAGGAGAGACGTAGGAGACGTGGTTATCACATCAATAGCGAAGGGCCAAGCAAAGCAATATATAAATAGCACGTATGAAATTCTGCTGGCACCGATTATTGCCATGCCTTTTTCTGGTCTATCGAACAAGAAATTAAATTTTTGTTCGATAATTCTAACGCGATTAGTGTTTATAAGTTCGGAACTGCAATGTTGTTTTTTTTTTATTTTGTAATGCATGGGATAGAGCGATAATGACGCAGGGTAGAGAACAGTTATAATAATAATTTTAATTAATTTTTTCACTCCATCACTTACCCATTTTTATAGATCCGCTTCAAACACACGTAATTTCTGTGTCAACAAAATATCGATTTTTAGAACTAACATTCAATTAACTATTTGTCAACAATCAGTCCGCTTAAACAGTAGAAGTTCAGCGATCTCTTTCCTTACCACAGCGCGCGCGTAAAAGCGACGTTGTTGCACACCTACACAATCTAACCTCTCTGGCTTGGGAGGGGGGCTGAAATTGGAGGGACAGCGCGTATACTTATATACATAGCCTTCACTGGTTGCAGTGCTGGTAGTGGTGGAGGTAGTACAGCTCCTGTCGTGCCACGCGGCCGACAGTATCAACTTGAGATTCGCGCCGGGAACATCGCTCGCGCCAGTTTTGACCAGTTGCACGTGCTTTTTACCAAGTGTACATAAGTAATAAAATACAACGTATTGTATACATACAAGTGCGTAGGTCAGTGTGATGAGACGTCTCGAGTCGATGAATTGTGAGTAGTGTTTCTGGAGCTACTGGTGGTGAGGACGCGACATGGCCAGGAGTCTCAGATATCCTCTGCCGGTGTTTTTGCTGCTATCGTTCGCCCTCGTCGGAATTGGTAAGTTTTTGAACCGTTGAGTGATGAGTAGAGTAGATTAAATCAGCGATTTTAGGTTAGGTTGCCGATTGGTAGCATTGTTGCGTTTTCGCGTTATCCAATCTTAATTAGCGTGTACAAGTTGTTTGTTTGCAAAACATCGCTGTGCGTTACATATCGGCGATGTTCTGAAAATCTGAATATTCATAGTTCTACTTCGTCCTCGCTCTCCTACATTAATATGTAGTATCCTCTTGGTCCGCTTGGTGGCGCACGTATTCAGAGTCAAAAAAGCAAGACGGTCCCCTCTACCCGCCTCGCGCGCTTTCTTCACTTTTTCTTCGTGCGCGCACGGAGGTACACGTGTTCGAGTCTGCGACCGTTTGGAAAAGTTTTTCATCTCAAAATGGGAAAAACCAAAAAGCGAGGTCATGACCACGAGGAGGACGATCTCGAGAAGCTCAAGAAGAAGGTAGCTAGGTACAACAGACGGATTGAACGAGCCCTAGAAAAGGAAAAGGACAAACGAGCGAAGGAAGATGCAAAAGATGACAAGGAAAATGGCGATCCTGGGACTTCACCACCCCCCGGCGACATCGTGCCCGACGATATTGTGCCAGACGATATTGTGCCAGACGAGGAAGACCAAGGAAAGGATGAGAGGAACGACTGGCTTAATTTCGTAAGTTTTGTATGAATTCTAACGTTCCGTGGGAAGGCGCCGCGTCAGCGCTGCGTGCCATTCGCGCCAAGAAGGCCGATTCCGAGAAACAGAGGCAGCGCGGTCGCGACAAACAAGACGATGCGTACACGCTTGTATTGCAGGGCAAAGCCCAAACATTTCTTGAACTCGTCTATGCTCGTTTCTTGTGACGTGATAAAGACGTAGTGATCCATCTGTGCTCGTTCTATGGCGAGACAAAGATGTGAAGTCCTTTTCTGTGCTCTCTTATGTGGTGAGACAAAGAAATGGAGACTCGACTGCGCTTACTCGCGTGATAAGACAGTTCAAAACGATCAAATTGTGTGTGGCTTAATAACAGAAAGTTACCTAATCTCAAATTATTCGATTGCTCGAAAAACTCAGACACTTTCTTGGTTAACAGTTGGGCAAGGATCCTTCAGAAAGTCAGGCCTTAAAACTGGAAGTCGACGCAGACTTATTAACCCATTACGGCCTAGCAGGACGTTTTTCGGTTGCACTTTTGAACCACTGTATTTTTAGTATAATCGGGGTCTCAGAAATATCGGAGTAGTCATTTTCGACGTAAAATTTGATGATCTTTCAGAATCTGACCTTCGATTTTGCAAAAGATGAGTGGTTTAAAAGTTATAAACAAATTTATAAAAAAAAAAACATGGTTTGAGAAAAAAAATCGCTTTCATTTCGATTTTCAAAATGGAAATCATTGAAATACTTGCGTCATACGTACAAATATCGCGTTTTCGAACCCTAAACTAAAAGTTATGACGATTTAAATCGACTGAAAACCGTTTAAACGCACAAAATGGCGGCCAGGCCAAAAAAATGAAATAAAAAATTTCGGAATTTTTAACTCGAAAACGAAGAGCTTTAGGGAAAAAAGTTATAGAACAAAAAGTGCTTAGAAGATATCAAAGAACACGTGTGAATTTTTTCAGAATTTTTTGATAGATTTTTGGATTTTCGGAAAATATGGGAAATCCGATTTTCCAAAATCACCTCCGAAAATTCTGAAAAAATTCACACGTGTTCTCTGATATCTTCTAAGAACTTTTTGTTCTATAACTTTTTTCCTTAATCTCTAAGTTTTGGAAATATGATTTTAGATGAAAAAAATCAATAATTATTATGATCCAAATCGAAACAGGTGCCATAAAAGTAATCTTTGCAATCAATACACATAATTGTTGTTCTCTTTGAGCATTTTTTAAAATTGACACAATTTCTTCTATGTTCAGTTGATGTCTTTATATGACATTTAAGTCGTTCGTCGGTTTTTTTAGCTAAATATTTTTCAGCAATTGCCAGAGCAATGTCTTTTGAACCAATTTTTTTCTCAATGCTCGATAAATTATGAAGGACAAGCGCATTCGTAAGAGATGACTGGATTAGGCGCAGGAACATTGCCCAAGTCCATTTTTTGGCTCTTAAACATGGCATCAAGTTACTGCAATGTCCGTCGTGCAAATCAACACCACCCATATGTTTATTATAAAGTTTATTTGCCATAGGAAAAGGTATCTCGATTTTACTTTTGGATTCTTTCGAATATCTTTTTGTACTCGATAGTGGTTCAACGCCAGCGGCCGTTGAAAGTATCGAGACAGGCTTAAAATCCATCACAGTTATAAAATTCAAACCGCTTTTCTCCTCGTGTTTTACTGATACAGTACCTCTTGCTGCTTTTTTGTCCACTTCATTTTCAATATTCACCCTATTTCTTCTCACTGTTCCCGTAGCTTTCAAACCTATTTTTTTTAAGTGTATCATGAGATCGGGATTACAAAAAAAATTATCGAAGTATAAATGATACTGCGTAATTTTTTTTGTGCTAGTGGATAAAAGTAACTTTTGTACCATCATTAAAACGACTCGGCTTCCCAAGGCACATTTACATAATTTTACGTCGTTATGAGTTGAATAGATATTTGACCCTTTTCCACAATAAATGTCACAGTCGAATAGATATCCATCAGGACTACAAATTCCCCACATTTTGATTCCAAAACGTGCCGGCTTGTCCTTCATAAATTGGAGTAACACAGTTCTCCCATGAAATTTTACCATCATTTCATCTACAGACAAAGCTGTAGAAAAATAACCGAATTTCTGAGCGTTTTTTTTGAAAATTTCAAGGATTGTTCTGACCCTCCAAGCCCTGTCATCTAAACTTTGTTCTTCTAGTTTCGAGAATTTTATTTTCGACTTGATTGTAAGAAATTTGTCTCGAGCCATTGTTGCAATTATAATAGGACACGATAGCAATAAATTGTTAGACCAATAGTCTCTTTGGGACTTTCGTTGATTGAAGATAGATGTAATGATTATACCCACAAAAATATCTAAATCAATCATCGTCAAATTATAACCATTCTCACGAGTACTATCAATTATGTGATTTTTCAACTCTAAAGAAAAGAAAAGTTCAAATAACTCTACGAGAGAAGAGTCACGAATGAACTTTATGGTTTTTGCGGGTAACAGATTTTCATTTTCAGGGTAATTATTATACTTATATTCTCCATTTTTCCATGAATAAATGTAGTCTGGCTCTAATTTAGATTGATTTTCATCGTAGCTGTCCAGTACTTTAGAATAACTGACATTTGGTATAGAATTCTGTTTTTTATCGAAATCATCAGATTCAGAATCAGAAGATGGATAGTCAGAATCGTTATCATCAGGGATGATGAGTGCTTCTGAATGTCCATCTTCATGTTCTTCAATTTCTATACTTTGAACGTAATCAGATTTTTTTCGACGCTTTGCCATGGAATGCGACATATTATGAGGAAATGTCCAAAAGTTATCAAGAAGATAAAAAGACGAAGAGATTCAAAAAATATTTGAAGAAGATGAAAATGTTATAGATTATGTTCAAAAATATTGGGAATAAATATTTGAAAATTTTATTTGTTTTGAGGATATTACGTTAATAATAATGATGATGAAATTCGGTTTATCGGAAAAGTACTTTGTAAGTTGATACAGTAAAATTTTAACAACTTCCCGTGATATGAATATCGATACAACGGAAAATATGCATAAACAGCGTAGTAAATTAGATGCGTGAAAAAAAAGACTTTCAGAATTTTTAACTCGGAAACGAAGGCCTTTAGGGAAAAAAGTTATAGAACAAAAAGTTCTTAGAAGATATCAGAGAACACGTGTGAATTTTTTCAAAATTTTTTGATAGATTTTTAGATTTTCGGAAAATATGGGAAATCCGATTTTACAAAATCACCTCCGAAAATTCTGAAAAAATTCACACGAGTTTTTTGATATATTCTAAGCACTTTTTGTTCTATAACTTTTTTCCCTAAAGCTCTTCGTTTTCGAGTTAAAAATTCCGAAATTTTTTATTTCATTTTTTTGGGCCTGGCCGCCATTTTGTGCGTTTAAACGTTTTTCAGTCGATCTAAATCGTCATAACTTTTAGTTTAGGGTTCGAAAACGCGATATTTGTACGTATGACGCAAGTATTTCAATGATTTCCATTTTGAAAATCGAAATGAAAGCGATTTTTTTTTCTCAAACCATGTTTTTTTTTTATAAATTTGTTTATAACTTTTAAACCAGTCATCTTTTGCAAAATCGAAGGTCAGATTCTGAAAGATCATCAAATTTTACGTCGAAAATGACTACTCCGATATTTCTGAGACCCCGATTATACTAAAAATACAGTGGTTCTAAAGTGCAACCGAAAAACGTCCTGCTAGGCCGTAATGGGTTAAAGAGATGGACTTTTTTCTGCAAGGAGGGAATGAAAAAAAGAGGACATCGATCGGATCATGGAGAATTATGCCTGTGTAGCTGAATTAGACGGCCCAAAACTAAACCCACAAATTATGGCATCAATGAAAGAATACGCCCTTACCAGAGAGTAAGTCAAATAAAATAAAATTTTTTCAAAAATGTACAAATTTTTTATTTTGATTTTTCTGCAGTAATCACACGAGTGAGGTGCAAAAAATGGCTGGTACAGCCTTATCTATTATTGGATCAGTTATTACAAGTTTTTACAAAGATAGTGAGAGCGATTTAGAATTTAATCTTGAGACCCTTCTCACACTTTTATACGATTCAGGAAAGATTTTGTCGGCCATAGTCCACAAACAAAACATTACAAGAAAAGCATTTATCGAGCCAGGACTCTCTAAGGAAACCAAAGCCGTCTTAAAAGACTCAAAAACAGATGAGTTTCTGTATGGGAAAGACTTGCCTGAAAAAATCAAAGAGGCTAAGGCCTTGAATAAAGTAGGCGACGAGTTAAAGCTCTCTCAGCCTAATAAACTGGGCACCTCAACGAACAAGTCGTCAAACTACAGGGCCCCATTTGTGAGACGTCCACCAGCAGGACAGATGGGGTCTACAGCTTTCACAGGACGTCTGAAACAAAGGCCATTTTTCAGAAAGAAGCAACAATTTGTAAATCACAGAGCACAGTGGCATTCACAGTCGAGACCATTCAACAATCAAGGAAAGAAAAATTAGATACCGTAAGTGTTCCGGCAGGCAGGTTAAAGTTGTTCCTCGATAATTGGCGTAAGATCACTGATGATAAATTCATCCTTAGTTGTATTTCCGGTTATAAAATTCCTGTGATGGAAGGCGTTTCTAAATTAAAATCTTATAGTTATGACCAATCTGGTCAGAAGGAAACGGAGACTGTGCAAGAGTGCGTAGATGCCTTGATAAAGAAAGGAGCAATTAAAGAATGTTCAGATCATAAAGACCAAATTTTATCTCCTTACTTTCTAGTTAAAAAACCTAATGGTTCCCATAGATTTATTCTAAATCTTAAAAATTTTAACAAAATTGTTATCAATCACCATTTTAAAATCGAAGATATTAAAACAGTCGTGCAACTTACGTTTCCAAACTATTTTCTAGCCTCAATTGACATAGAAGACGCCTTTTATCTTATACCTATACATGTGGAAAGTAGAAAATTTCTTAGATTTAAAGTCAAGGAAAAAATTTATGAATTTGTTTGTTTGCCATTTGTCCTATGCACAGCCCCTCTTATTTTTACTAAAATAATGAAAGTCGTAACGAAGTATGTAAGAAGTTTAGGATTTACATCAGTGATCTACCTAGATGATATTTTATGTATAGAAAGCTTTGTAAACAAATGTAAAAAGAACATTAACGAAACAATAAGCGTATTAGAATGGTTAGGTTTTCGTATAAATTATAAGAAATCAAACCTCAGACCATCTACATCTTGCCAATTTTTAGGTTTTATCATCGATACACAAAAATATGCAATTTTGTTGCCAAACGAAAAAAGAAAAGCGATCTATAAACTCTTAGTCGAATTCCTAGATCTTAAGCGTTGTAGCATAAGAAAATATGCTCAACTGATCGGAAAACTCATATCGGCCTGTCCTGCCAGAGTGAAACAAGAATTATTTTGGTGGAAAGAAAATATATTAGAAAAGATTTATCATATAAAAGACGGTTCCTTTGCTATGACCATATTCACTGACGCATCTACAACAGGTTGGGGTGCCTGGAATTATTCTAAGAAAATCTATGGTTTTTGGTCTCCAGATGAACAAAAATGGCATATCAACTATTTAGAATTATATACGATAAAATTAGCCTTAGAATCGTTAGCTTCGGACGTCAAAAATTCTCAGATTTTATTACGCGTTGACAACACAACAGCCTTATCCTACGTTAACAAGATGGGTGGAGTGAGGTTTGACAAATATAACAAATTAGCGCGAGAAATTTGGAAATGGACCGAGTTCCGAGGTAATATTTTGATAGCTTCTTACATTCCGACAAAGCAAAACGTAATAGCAGATAGTTTATCTAGAATTAAGAACATTGACATTGAATGGGAGTTGAACGACATGTACTTCAGAAAAGTTGTTGATCATTTTGGCCAACCGGATATCGATCTGTTTGCATCGAAAGAAAACAACAAATGTAAAGTTTTCGTTTCCTGGAAACCTCATTCTGAAGCTTCCTATATTGGCGCCTTCACAATTGTATGGACAAATCTCTATTTTTATGCATTTCCCCCCTTCTCGCTCATTTTACATACTCTTGCAAAAATTAAACACGATAAGGCAGAAGGTATCATTATATTACCTCTTTGGAAAAGTAAACCTTGGTTTCCCTTGCTTGAAAATTTGATTCTAGGAGAACCGCTTATTTTCAACGCTAATCCAAATTTATTATTATCCCCGTGTAGATCGCAGATACATCCTCAAGCAGATCACCTGCATTTAATTGCGTGCAGAGTATCCGGCAAGCTTTCGCGAAGAGAGATATCCCAATAGATGCCCTAGATATTGTCATGTCTTCGCTAAGCGAGTCGACTATAAAACAGTATGGTAGTGCCTTGAAACTATGGCATGAATTTTGCCATAAAAAGAATATCGAATTTTATAATACAGAACCAAAGTTCGTTTTAAGTTTCTTGACTGATAGGTTTAATGCGGGAGCTTCCTACGGAACCTTGAATTCTTGTAGAAGCGCAATATCTTTAATTGCTAAAGACAAGGTCGGGGAACATACGAGTATCACTCGATTTATGAAAGGAGTTTTTAAACTCCGGCCGTCAAAACCTAAGTATGATACAACATGGGATATCTCTATAGTATTAGATTATTTAGAAAACCTAGATGTTTCTAATTTAGAAAATCTCACCTATAAGACTATAGTTTTACTAGCATTAAGCACAGCTTAAAGAGCACAGACGCTCTGTAAGATAAAAATTAGTAATATAAAGATTTTTGAAAACAAATTAGAAATAATAATCCCAGAGATTTTAAAAACGTCGGGACCGGGGCGTTACCAGCCTTGTTTAAAGTTACCAATTTTTTCTAAAAAACCTAAGCTTTGCGTTGCGTCCACTATTAAGCTATATATTGAAAAGACCGCATCTTTAAGGAGAAATCATAATCAGCTTTTTATAGCCATAAAGAAACCTCATAATGAGATTACTACCCAGACTATCAGCAGATGGATTAAAAAGTGCCTAAAAAATAGTGGTATAGACACTTCGGTATTTACGGCTCACTCGACGCGTCATGCGTCTACCTCTGCGGCCCTTTTAAAAGGGATCGATTTAGAAGAACCGCAGGCTGGTCAAATCAATCCAAAGTATTTGCGAACTTTTATAATCGCCCAATTGTTACAAATACATGTGAATTTGCACGATCTGTATTACAAGAACAATAAAAAGTTTTAAAATTATATACTCTAAAAAACTACATATTAATGTAGGAGAGCGAGGACGAAGTAGAATTAGTCGATCAAACGAACTTACCTAAGTGAAGTTCGATCGTAATTCTACGATGTCCTCGCTCGAGTACATTAATCCCTCCCTTTAAAAATAACAAGTTATTTCTCCCACCCAAAAAAAAAAAAAAAAAAAAAAAATCCCGTCAGCTCTAAGCTCTAAAAGTGAAGAAAGCGCGCGAGGCGGGTAGAGGGGACCGTCTTGCTTTTTTGACTCTGAATACGTGCGCCACCAAGCGGACCAAGAGGATACTACATATTAATGTACTCGAGCGAGGACATCGTAGAATTACGATCGAACTTCACTTAGGTAAGTTCGTTTGATCGACTAATTATTTGTACAACATCACGCGTTATTCCAAAACCATGTCTGCCGGATATTCGAATATGGGCTTGATGAAAATTGCACGGAATTTTACCAACGATTCCGTAAACAAGAAAATCAAAGGAAAATGAAAAACCACCGCACTGCCGGAGGTTTATTGTTTCATTAATTCAAACTGAAGACAGTAGGATTTTGTTCGAATTTGTTTTTCTTTTCGCGTAGCTATACTATCGTCTGTGTTTGACAAGCCAGTCACGTTTCGGCGTTCTCAAACAGGAGCATTTTCATAGGTATTGCGTCAACAATTCAGACACGACATAAAATATCGTGATGAAAGTACAGGAGCTGCGAAAAATGTTCACGTTCGCTTCAACGCTGTGTTCGTTTGCTTATTTTCATGAGCCAAGTCAGACTCTGTCATTTCAATTTGACTTTTTATAGATGAGTTTTATATTTGTAAGGGTTTCATATTCTATATGTGGGACATTCCGTATATTATAGCCGTAGAACTACTTAATACTCTCCGATAAGTTTCTCAAGGGACAGAGAGGAGAGTTATATACGGCCACGGCACTGCGTACATAGCCATCTGATTGAATCAAAACTTGTGCAATTCACGTTTGTAACTTTGACTTCAGCAAAATGGAATCTCGGAAGTATTACCCTAAGTCGACTTACGCTAATATATTCGCTCGGTTCCGCTGCTCTTTTCTGTTATAAAAATTTCCGAAGTATATAGTTCAATAATTACATAGCTAGTACGGATTCTAGTATCTGTATAGGACTCTGAATATAGGCTTACGAATTCGAGGAAAAAAGGGCAATGAATATTCTCAACAATAACAATAAATACACTCAGCTGCTGGTGCACTGCATAAAATCGCATACGAAAGTCCCTCGCGGTGGCATCGTCCTCATTATTTATTGACAATCGCTATTTATAGAAAAAAACACGGAGAAATTACTTTACTCCTATATAGCTATATTCACTATTGCTTTGGGCGAACTCTTTTCGCCCGCGGCGTCTGAACGCTGAGATAGAGAAAGTAAGTGACCGGCGTATCCGAAAAGTTGGTTGGCCATAAATCCGCTGAGCGCAAAAGTTGATTGGGAGATGGCAGTAGCATCGGAGCGTCGGATGATACCGGGCTGCGAGATAGATTTATCGACTACAATCGGCCGCCACTTGTCCAGACGCATTTCACTGCGCGCGATGGCCTCAGCAAGCTCAGACAGGTGCGCTGTGCTCTCGGCCGATCAATACGCTCTGAATAGAGTAATGCCGCCGTGATGATGTGAGCATACATGTGCCACGAAATCTCAGATACTTTTATGTACCTGCGCGATCTTCCAACACTTTCGTATACGGTGTGTGTGCTGACAGGCATGTAGTTTTGAAACTCTCGACTTCGCCGACGAATTTCGCGCATCGAGGAGTTATCCTCTCTCTATTCTGCGCCGTCTGGGCAAGAACTTTTTCAGAGCGAATACGCTGACTTGTACTCGTGGATGTTTGCGTGTAGTTTTACTCGCGCAGCTGATGCGATATTTTTCATTCTGCGGGGGACATCGCACTCCTCTGTGGGTATAAACTTTCTTCCTCGCTATCCTCTTTTTTTATCTCCTGGAGAGGAAAATCGTCTCCACCGAGAGTTTGCGGATCCAGTTTTACTGTCTGCTTTAATTTTTACCGGCGATGCTGCATTTTTCGTATAAGTAATATTATTACGAAGGATATAGGTAAACCAACTAGAGTGAAAATTTGTTTTTAATAAACTCCGACGAGAAAAGGATTTAATTAAAGAGAATAAGAAACGTGCTATACTTGCAGCCCAAGCAATTACCTTAACATTTTAAATAATTAAATGTATCATCCAAAGATTAAAACTTCGTTAAAAGCATGCAATGGATCTCTCCGACGTCCGCGCTCTGTCGAACAATGATCAAGACTTCATATAGGTTTAAAATAATGAGAGTTTCTCGAAACGGCATTAGAGTTAGCAGAAACAAAATGAATGTTGAGGCTGTGGGTGACGACGAAAGAGAGAGAGAGAGAGAAAGAAATTAGGCGGATGCGTGTTTGCAGAGCCGTTTAGTTGGAGGGGAGGCTCTCCAAATCTCAGCCGAGTCTCCCATTCAGCGCATTTAGCCGAGATTATGAAGTGACAGCCTAATGCAATTTAAACCGCCTCTCTCGTGAGCACACGTGCACTCTCCCCAACTAACAAGTGCTCAAATGTGGTGCTATATGAGGAAATCCATGAAAAATATGCCGTTATGGCGACCAAAAACTTGCGAACAAACATTAAAGACTATATTAATATTACAGGGCCGAAAAGTACGGTGTTTTCAGGTATTCAAATTCCACAAAAAGTAGTAAAGCTACTTCTAGCGAGGTTGATATGATAAGCACGAGTCAAAGCCAAGGGTGCCGAAGGTTTAAGTAACCGAGCGCTTTTATTACTAAATTTTTGTATCATCCGTCTACACAAATAAGATCAGTTAATCATCAGGTTAATCATCAAACGCTAAATATAGAAGAAACTAAAAATGGTACGTTCAATCGTCTACCCGATTATGCACACATGCAGCCTCGCAAGCATCCCAACCGGTCCTCGTCATGCATATACATATTGAAGCACATGCACAGAAAATAGTGTTTACGCGTTGCTATCGCGGCAAAGGGATGCGTAAGCATATGGGCGTACGAGGAACCTCCTGCTACAGTACATCGCACGCCTCGCAAATTCCTAGTTGCCGCTACTGCTGTGCTGCTACTTCAGGTCCTCTATAGAAGCATTGCGTTCCCGCAAGGCTGCACGAGAGATTGGCCCAGCAACCCCTTCGCTGCCAGTGCTCGTGATAGCGGCGTTTATGCGTTAAGGCGTGAAATGTATAACTATGCAGGCAAGGAGCAACGACCGTTGCGGGAAAAAGGAGGATAAAATAAAAAATACGCGCTGCTGCAGCGTATATATATCGAAGAGAAGGAGTAATGTCGCCGGATTGAAATTTATGGCGGTGAGAGGGAGAAAATAGCGGGGATGCTATGCTCGCGTCGCTCTGAAAGAAGACTGATTGTGATTGATATATCGAGAGTGATTGATGATGTATTAGTCGTGAGCAGATCCGGGGTTATGTCGCTGCTGGCATTTGCTTGATGGCTAATTGCCACTCGATTCACGAGAGATAATTGCTTATACTCTGGCATACTTGAATTGATTTTGATCAGGAGAATACGAAATCAGCTCTTTATCGTTATACTGATTTCTAATTAAAATTCCAGCTGAATATCTGCGACAGGAAGTATTTCCGATGCGAGTTTAATTAAATTTGTTCAGGGTCTGCTTCTCTGTTCTATCGATTCCGCATATTTATTGAAGATAAACCGTTTAAATTATGGAGAAAAGGAAATTTAATTTAACATTTCGATACATCGCAAAATATAATTTACAGTAAATTTATTATTTGTGTCAAGCTACTGTTTCTTCTTCAGATTACTTTGCGAATTTCGAGGGTCCAGTTCGATGTATTTGTTATCCATATCTATCGTACACGATTAACAGGCTGCCAAAGATCAATTTGATGTTTAAATAGAACACTCCACAGACCCTTCAGTGGTGTAGATTACCGAGCATATCGTGGGCAATTTTATATAGATAGAAGTGCCGCCAATACTCGACTCTGCAGCAAGCATCGAGATAATGGATTTTCGTTTCGCATTTTGATCGCTGGATATATTCGATATAGCATAAATTATCTACTTACTTTATGATTAATATCATTTCAATCCAAATCAACGATTTAAAATGATTATTATATTCACACGTTTAGATATACTATACTTCATACACTACGAAAACTTAGATGCGCTTGTGCATATGCGATAAATGGTTCTCGCGCTTCAAGATGTCTCCTACAACGTTTCGTTAAAAATCGTTTCCATTGGCGTATATTGTTTGCACACGATGAGCGCACTATCGAATTCAATCAAACCGTGGGTATATTAAGCTATATAAACAGAAACATTTTTATACAAATGTTTTTGATGTTTGATATTCCAAACGCGTCGACTGTGAATAAACGTAAGTTTTATTTCATGCAATCTATGGCACTTTATATTTGACTTTTGCGATGTACGAAAATAAATAGGAAAGTTTTGGAAATCGTATTTCCTTGAGCTATTCGCGTTTCCAGCTACTCCTGCGAGAGTCGCAGTATTTTTATCGTTAAGAGAAAGTACTTGGTCATTGTTCAAGTTGAAAAATAATTGTAATAACGAATCAGTTGCGTTAATTTTTATCGCATAAATCTACGGGGTGAAGTCGTTCACGGGGAAAGTGGTTAAAGTGCGCGACTTTTTGCGACTCTCGATTTTGAGGAACTTCAAGAAAGTGCCGAGGCTTGTCTCTCCCGCGGGTGAATTCCGAGGTTAATGGAAGGCAGAATTCACAGACTTTGAGCTTGTCGATGCGAGACGACGACAACGACGGTGAGGGTGAAGTATATTTGAAATATGCTGGAAATTTCGCGGCTAAGGCGAACTTTATGAGTAATCCAAAGTGCCGTCAATATGGCAGAGGCGAGGATCGCTTAATAAATTAAAAGCTGTTCATTAAGAAAGGTGACGTAAATAAAGCGTTTTTCTGCCTCGCGTCTAGATTACTGGGCTATTTATAGCTTTCCCGCGTTTAAACTCTGTTTCTATTATCATCATAATGTGCATAAACGACAATTGTATTTGCATATTACATAGTAATATCGAAATGAATATTCAAAATTACGCGTTGCGAACACGTTGAAGCTATTGGCTCTAATCAATTTCGCGTCGATTTTCGGATGTACAAATACACGCGTTATACACGTTCCACTCATCGCGTTCCACGAAGCGAATATTGCTTTTGATAAAAAAGTGAAATGCCTCATAACACGCCTATTTCTAACACGTTTTCACAAGCACTCCAAAATGTATCATTACAAAGCGTCCTCTGGAAGAGAGTAGAAAAAGCTTCCTTTACCTTCGCTGTAAACTCTCTTTTATGGTTTTCGCTGGTATATAGAAAGAAAGAGTAGTACGTACGTAATTGTAAATTAACAGAGTAATCGCGAGTCGAGCGCGTTTAAGGTTACGAGGTTTGTTTAGTGCTTGAGAGTCGCGTGTAGCAGACAGTCGTAGATTTGCGAAACTGCGCTTGTGGTCTACTGCCTCTGCAACATCACAGCTTATAAAGCTGCTTTAAACATTTTATCAATTCCACTTGTCTGAATTACGGCTCCGTTGAAATTTCGCTTATTTTTTGCCCCGAAAAATCAATACGTCTGCTGCTGTATTCCTGATATGTTGCTTCTACTTTTGTTTTCTCACATTTATCATAAAATCATGCATCTTAATGTTTTGTTAGCTACATGTTCGTGAACAGTAACATCGTATATTGTGTATAAGGTCGATGGTGACGATTTTGCGTCTTTACTGGGAAACTTTAAATATAGACTTGGCGGCGGCAAAAATAAGCTCAGACAACTGACGTTTATAAAATTGTATGAACTTTAACTCGTTGCGGAAAGCCGACGTTTTACGATGCTAATTAGGAGTACATTGACTTAAAGGAGACACATATTTCGGTGTCAATCGAATTTGTTCTCTGAATAGTGTATTAATATTATAATCTTTTCTCTGATGAGGTCTTTATCGTCATCTTACTCCGACGACGGAAAGAGAGAAATTGCTAATTTTATCGCAGACGGCAGCTTTCTTTAAGCAACAACCGCCGCGAGCGCAACTGGGTTAACTATCGATTTTACAGAAAAAGCATACAAGACGCTGCCGCTAAGTTTATGTATCGTCGTCGTTTACGTAAACATTAGTCGAGAATCGAGGTATAACACACACGCACACAAGACTATACCGGCGTTGACTTGCTCTTTTCCGCCTCCGCGCCATGAATTTCTGATGAAGCTCTCTTGAATTACGCTGTTACATTTTAACATCAAGCAAGCGCTCATTACTGCCTTTTGAGATTAAAATTTTGTTAATATTTTTTACGTAAAGCTATACCGTTGCATCTTCTACTTCGATGCCCATCTCTCTACCAGAATATCGAAAATAATTAAAATTGTATTTTTATTAAAATAATCGCCGCACCGTGAAAGACGAAAGTAATTTTGCTGAAAACAACTTTTCAAAATTGAATTCCTTAGCTTGTGCAGAGGCGATATTATCGTTCATAAAAAAGCACGAGAAAAGCCCGAGGTTAATTTTTAATTATAAGAAGAGATTATACCCGAAAAGGCATCGCAAGGAGCTCAAAAGAGCGGAAGAGTAGGAGTAGATTTATAAAAGCCCGAGTTAAATAGAGCGAGAATCGCGCTCGAAGAAGCGAAATAATTCTCGAGCACGAGAGGGAGAGAAAGATATTCCCAGCCGCGATCTTTTTGTCCGAGGACTGCAGGCTAGGAGTCTATTTACATGAGAGACTGCCTCGGCCGTCCTGATTTATCGCCTCAACGCTGCTCGCGATTCTCGATTTCGCGCGAGGAAAAAGAGGCAAGCCCGAGATGTATACCTACTCAAAAGGTAAGCCGAGAAAATAACTCAGCTCGATGCTACTTTTCGATGGTTTCGTCAATTACAACGATCCATCTGGACGGTTAACTTTTGAAGGGTAAAAAATAATCGCCGCGCGGGCTTAGCGGGAAAAATGAAAAATCGCCTCGAGTTACCGGATAAAAATGAGACGCACGAAGCTGCAGCAGCACCCAATAACAGTAATCCCTCGGCGTTCGTAGGAGAATGGCCGACACGATCATTTCTCCGCCACAAAGCAATTCGAGCTTATATTGCGGCAGCGCACTAGCAACTTATCGGCTGCCGTGGCTGTGGAGCCTTTGTTGCCTTGTTATAATTTACGATTTAGAGCTTTTTTGTTAATCTCTACTCTTTTTTTTTCTTTTTCTATTTTCGTTCGAAGTATACTGGTTAAATGTTACTCTTTTCCGCCGATTGTGACCTCACCACGTGCCGTAGTTCTCATTATTTGCTATGACTATTGGCAACTGAACGATACTGCAGCGCACAAAACTCTGTGTTAATTTCCATAAGGTGGCGAATTTCGGAAGCAGAGGAGATGAATTTATCCGCCAGGATCGTGGCAATATCGTTCATTTACCAATACTTCGAGTCGTCGAAAATCAAATCGATGATTTTTCGTTATTGTGCAAGTCACCTCGAAACACCGCGATTATGTGTGATAAATAAGTGCATGTATTTATTATTTATGATCTAAAATATTTTTGAGGTCAGAAAAACTAGAAAATTTCAACTAATCAGCGTGGCTTCAACATCCCTTCAAGGAAGAAGACTCGAAATGTATAAATAATCTGCGCCGGCCATCACTCGATATTCTGTAACCTGATAGGTCTACGATTGGATTATTATTCAAACGAGAATCAATCTTTTTGGTATTGATTTGTAATCGAGAATAGATTTAAATTGAGTTGTACTACTGATATTCCAATAGAAATCAATTTATATCTATTCTCGATTACAAAGAGTCGACCGAAGTAAATGAGATATTTCTCTCAATTTATCATCTCTTGTCAAAAGGCGCAAGAGAGCTCTATTTCAGAGCCAGAATCCAAAGCTCATTTCATTACTGTCTTTATTTATACTTACATATTTTTAAATTATTATATTTTGGAATCTCGAGCAATCAAGCTTGTTAGAAATGCATCATAAGCCATGTAAAAGAAAGAAAAAGCGAACTACGCATAGTAAGGGTAAACAGCGGTCTAACAAGAAGATAAAGATTTCAAGGGAACGAAGAAAGGGATTAAAAGTAAAGGACACCGCAAAATTGAAGGAAAGGAAAAGGAGCAAGACAAAGAGAAACATTCGAGCAATTGGAGAAAGGGAAAGCTCCTCTCACTCTTTCTCTCTTCCTCTTCAGCTTCTATTTTTCTTTCTCGAATCGCACTCTCGTGAAGGAGGAAAAGGCTGGTATAACGTGCTTACCTGACCAGCGCGGATGCATTTATAAATAAACGGGAAGAGGGCTAGGTTGCCGGCAAAGGTTAAATGGAGAATCGAATTTTAAAGCGGATAGAAGCAGACTGAGCCAAGAAAATCGTCTAGTGAAACTGCATGATAATGAAATATTACAATAAGTCTAAAAAAAGAATCCGCCTATGAAAGAGCTTTTAACGATGTTTTTAGCTCTCAACTTTGATTGATATGCTTATGGTGATAAAATTTAACTCTCACAAACGTACACTGCAAAGCTCCGTCAAATTAAACAGAAGTTTCATCGGTTGAGCAAGAAGAAAACCGAAACATGACTAAGTTAATTATAATAAGAGGGAGAAGGTCGCGAGATGAATTTCGCGGGGGATAATTGTTTAGCTATAGCTCTAATTAGATTTAGCCATAAATAATACAAAAATATCGCCGGTGTAGCTCAGAACGACAGAATAGAAAATATGCGCGCGACTCACAAAAGGGGAAATAATAGTGGCGGAAACAAGCCCAGGGATCACCTGTAAAAAGGGGAAGTAATAAAAACAGACACGGTCTGTATAGCTTTCAATGCGTCTATGCAAATAGCTCGTCAACGGCTGATATTTTGGTTCGGAAAAGCTTCTAGATAAACAAAAACAGCATCGTTTTTCACTCCGCCACGTTACAACGACGAGGGATGAAAAAAAATCGAAAAAGGCCTCGGCTGATATTAATCTCAACTGGCTTTGTCGGCTGAGTGGAAATCCAGAGAGTTTCGCGCGAATTTTGTCTCTGTTTGTTTCCGGCCCTGTGATCCCTACACGTCAGGCGCGCGCCAGCTTTATTTACAGTGTGACGAGAGCCTCTTTGCTTTGTTTTTCTTTCTTCAATTTTAATTTTCAACATAAATAAACACGAACTAGGGCAAACTTTGTAAAATCATTTCTAATCACTGTGCACACAAACAAGTATAGTCGACTACAAATTCACTTCATCAGCCCTCGCGGTCGCGACCGACTTATCAATTTGCAAATAGCGAATTTGCGTTGAAGAATCGAGTCCTGTTGGGTCGGCTCGCATAAATCGAGCTTCATGAATGAAAAATCCTCCATTACCGGAATTGAATTTCCCTAATAATCGATGTCGACCTGCTCGAAGCTGACTTCACGCCTAGCTACAACAAATCGCCTGCATAAGGAAATGAAAGTGGAAAATAGGGATGAAAAGAAAATAGGTAGATCGCGGAGGAGAGACATTTTTCACCGATAATCGAAGCGCCAAGGCACCGGTCTCAAAGCCCCGACGAGGGACAGCTTGATCCCGGGCGAAATCGAAAATATACGCCTTAGTTCTTTCCCTTATCTTTGCGCTCCTCCGCTATTTATACGTCTTTTTCTATCTCACTTTCTCTTACGTCGGCGCTACTCTCATCTCGATGTTTCTATCTGATGGCGTATAGCGACAAACTCGCGCGCCTGAACTCATCCAAACTTATATAGTTATACACCTCCGGAGACATCTGTAAGTGAAAAGTTAACTTGGTTTTAAGCTCCTTCGGCCTTTCTAAATCTTCTCTTAAGTCTACTTTTACCTGCTAAAGCTGAATAAAAATTGATAACGTGCGCAGGAAAACAACATATCACTTCATGCCCACAGTGTGCATAAGCCAATTAATTTGGTTCTCGGCGAATGTCACGCTAGATCAGCTTGACGATAATTTAAAAGGACTGACAGTAACAATTATGCCAATTTCTGTGTACAGAATTTTCACATTCCCGCAGACCATGAAAAAAAAACACATTAGCGTATAATATTCAGCGAGACGTGTGAAACTTTTTCCAGATTCTGATTTCCTTCTATATACATAGAACTTTTGAAGCGAACTCGTCTCCCACACATTATACCTATCAAAACAAATTCTGCCGCGTCCCATCCGGTCATATTCCCTGCGGACGGGTTCTTCCAGCGCGTGTTACCGAAGCGTAAATGATCCGAGTCGAAAACCATCAGGTTCCCTGTGTGATATCCCGAAGAGCGATTTGGAAAGGGCGTAAAGGTACTGCCCTCGATTTCGTATTACATGGTGGACGATATATACATATAGACGCTCGAATCGTAAAGGAGGATCACGCGATAATAAATGTAACGCACAGTGGAACGTGTATTTGTCTCCGGCCATAGTAAAGCGCCAAGCGTATGTATTCCTTCGCTTGGATAGAATCCCGCATTAGAGGATCGATTTAGATTGTTCTTTATTTTTAATCCAGGCCGTACCAAAGTTGATCATTTGATCGCCCGACTAATTCCGTACCATATCTCCCTCGACAAACATGCTCTCATTACAAAAATACTCCAGAGAGCGATCGCAGAATAACACACAGACGCCCACACGCAGAACTCATTCAATTGCAGCTTGTTTATACCCACGCGCTCACCGGCAATCACCTAATGCAAAGTGCGGCACAGGTGTGAGTATGTCATAGTAGTAGTCGACGTCGTCGTCGAGGGTGACTCGTAAAAACACGCGTCTATGTAGAGAAAGACATCCTACCTTCGCTCTCGTCGATGCGGTATAGAGTAGTACTGGAGCGAGTGAAAATTGTCATTGAAGGTATAGTAGTACGGAGGGTATACACATCGGAAAATTAGGCATCCGGCAGGATTACGGAGCCGAGTCCTATAGCATCGCTAAAAGCTAATGGATTCTTGTACCCTTACATGTACCCAGCATGGGGCTCTTTCTACGCCATAAACAGGATACCATATCCTCCCGTGGACGCCCTCTCGTGTCATTAGCGCCATTAGTGCGTGGAAAAGCCTGGACGACGTCGCTCCGCAGTCAGCTAATTAATTCGGCGGACGACGAGCCGAGAGTGAGAGAGGAAGTGCAGACATATAAAGCTAGAAATTTATTGCTTTTATTTATTTTTTTTAATTTCTGCGCAAATTTTAAAGCCAAATTCTATATGAATGCTCGATGAAATTAGGAACACGATACAACAGACTGCGATGAATAATTAGATATTAGAGTTCATCAATTATTAGTGTCTGAATTTTCAATTCGAACATTTAACGACTATAATTCAGTGAACACGTATTGACTTAAAAAAATAAATCGTCATTGCAAAATCTGACGAAAATAAAGAGCTGAAACAGCCGATATAAAGAAGAATAGGCAATTCTTCGATCCTTCAGAGTCTGCGCCCCACAGCCAGCTAGGTTTGATGCACACATGAGTCTCGACGGAATAATGGAGCAATCAGCTAGAGACTCTTTTATTTCAGTCGATCGTTCGAATAAACTGCTAGTGCGCGCGACGCGACCTGTGGCCATTCCTACGTTTCCCTCTCGCTCTTCCTCAATTTTCCACGAGATAAGCAGAAAAGTTCCAGGCTAAAGAGGACAGTAAAATCACTGGCGCACGCGACGCTGAAAAACAAAAGCTCCCTCCAGCTTTTTTCGCGCTTTTTTATCGGTCCTGCCGCGTTTGGTACAAAAAAAAGAGACTCGTGTGTGTGTGCGAGATCGATACGCCAGAGACCCGTCTGTGTGCTTTCACGGGACGTCACACGGGAAGTTCTAAAAGTCGAGGAGTACGTGTCGTACTTTTTTCCCCGTCTCTCTATGGTCTGACTCGGTTGAGACGCTCTTCGGTGCGGAGAATTCAATTGAAGAGATTCTATTTTACGGCTTCGGCTCTCGCGCTCGACCGCACTCAAAGGTCGTGATAAATATTGCAGCCGCGGGCTGCGACTGAAATTCGCGCGCTTGCGAACAGGAAGTCGGTATTTTTTTAGTACATGCGCCCTTTGATTTCTGTTCATTCCGCAGATGTATAAATAAAGGCTTTGCTGTTTGCAGTCCAAAGAAGAAAATCCCTTTTTCGCGCTGCAGTTGCAGATTCTTTCTTCGTACACAGCCGAGTGAATAATTTTCAGATTACACGCGTGAATTCAGTTTTTTAATTTGAAATATTCCATTCGCCGGATTAAATTTTTCTCGTTGCTTTGCGTACTGTGTGTGTGCCTGGAATAATGAATTCGGGCTATGAAAACTGCAACGGCGGCTTGCGAGAAAGAGCGCATTCGGGAAAATTCGAGCGAAAAAGCAAATAGGAGACGCACAAGATTTTCTCAGTTCCGCCACGCAATAAGTGGAAGATCTCGACTAGTTTTTAAAGCTGAAAAAGCACAAGCGGCAAACGTGTTTCAAGTGCGACGAGGAGTTGCACGAGCGACCGCAATTTGAAATCCAAATGAGTCGCTCGCTGCGGAATTCCAATTAGTTGCGCGCGCGAGCGCGCATTTCTGAATGTGTAACAAAAGAATAAGTTGTTTGCAAATCTGAAAAATATGTTCTAAGTACGATACTTCTCAGCTCGAGTAAATGTAAGTACAACAACTCTAGACACATGGCAATCGATACGCAGGTGAATACACGGATCAATGGATAAGCTTCGTTGTAAGGCCATAGTCCGCTATAGCAGCAACTTTTAACGCTAATTACCATAGAGTGTTTATGCTTATCCAAAGAAAGCCTATAGATGTATACCTACCGCCCACACTTGGTCGAGAGAGAAAGAGAATATATACGATGGCTAGTGCTCGCTCGCGTCAAGAAAAAGAAAACAGCCGCGCGAAAAATCTAGGTCGATACGCTCGGCGGTGATAACCTGAGAGAGCTACGGCCGGCCACGAAAAACAATCGACCATCCGCGCGAAAGGTGGACACTTCATGTATTTATACCGTTGCCGGTGTAAGTGTAACAAGTTCGAGAAGGAATTCTGAATGAATTTTTTTTTAATCTAATGTTTCTCGTGCAACGAGTTGCGTGGATAAGCATATCTATATGTAGTGGGTATCGATTAAGGAAATACAATGTAGAGCTTTCATATCAGTGTAAAAAAGCGCTAACCACTTGAAACGAAAATAAAAACCGCTAAACCAACAAAATTTATAGTTCCAATATATGAAATATTGTTCAAATATGTAATGTACAGACGTATATTAATGATTTTTAAAATACATCAATCTCAATTATTTTATTGAAAGAGCACCTGTCACCATATCAAATCATATAATTTTCTCAAAACATTCTGAACTTTAGTTAGCGAGTTATAAGGTTTGACAAAAATAGTAACTTTCAGTTATATAGGGTATACAGGACAAAGAATTTGAATCTTAATACCTTTCAAACTAATTGGTTTCATAAGCTGTAAAAAGAACTTAGGCGAGGTTAGCAAAATATCTTTTCTCAAAATTTCAACTTAATTAATAGTATATTATGACACTGTTGTGGGAGATGTTTTTCCACCGTGGTCGAGGTTTTTCGCACGAGCGAAGCGAGTGCGAAAATCGAGCAAGGTAGAAAAACACCTCCCACAACAGTCTCATACGATATTTTATAGCACGACAACCTCAAAATCGACAATAAAGTTGGCATTTTGAGGTTAGCATGCTATAAAGTCTTTTTACTCCCGTAATCGTACGACATCGAAAACCCATTTTTTGGTTTTCGATTTTTAGCTCAAAAACTAGTTACCAAAATGGTTTGAAATTTGCAGAAAATAGATGTTACCGTTTTTTATTATCATGAATTTTTTCAAAACGTTTGACAGTTTAGTTTTGGTGATATTACAATTTTTTTTAAATCACCGTTTTTATCATAATAATTGAACGGAACGGTCAATCTAGAAAATCTTGCGGGAAATAATAAGCAATTTTATGCTTTTTTAGATACACTATTGTTGAATATATTGTATAAATCATATTATCAAAAAAAAAGCAAAAATATTTTTGTAAATATCGAAAAATGACTATAATATGACCCTAAAATGGTCACACTCATAAAAAAAAATTTCTTGAATTCAGAATTAGAAAACATATATGCATGTCAAAGTTTATTACGATCGGTTACGTGGTTCCATAAAATCATAACGGTATACGTACATACACACACAGCCATCCGCACGGATATTTTCTAAAAATGCATGATTCAAACACCTCTAAATGCGTTTCTACGAAGTTTTAGCGAAACTGAAAATTTTACTATTACAAAGCTCCCTCTAGGAGGAAGCAAAAATATACATAGTCACCAATAAATTCGCACGCTGCAATAAAGAAAGTCAGCGGAAATTTTTCTATCGTTGTCCAAACTCTCCGATAAGCGTGAAATACGCCCCGTTATTATACCTGCGTTTTTTCTGATTTAATCTTCCCGACCACACAAGGCGCATACGTCATTAAAAATAGGAAAATAGAAAAGAATTCGTGCGTGATAAGATTCGAAACACGCGCAGCTATTTTCGTCACCTTATCAAACGCATCGCACTTGATGAAGTAAGCTACAGCAGGTACGTACGGATTTACGCAGACTTTGCTTCTCTTCTCTCTTTCTACAATACGCTAATTTATATTTTGAATGTCTAACAATGCCCGACTTCATCTACTGACGCGACTTCCCCCGAACTTCGTCTCCCCTCCGCGAATCTTCATAAAAGAGAAAGTCGTCGGGGGCAAACAATCAGGCAATTTCGTTAAAGCAATGTCCTTCTGATGCTTCCTATAAATATATATATATATATATATATATATATATATATGGCGAGGTTTCGCTTTCTTGCAAGCATAGTAGCAACTAACTTTCAGATTTATAGGGGGAAAGAGGGTAGGGGGGATAAAGTGATTAGTGAAAATATTCTATGTTTAAAAGCTGCAATTATAAAGCTATAACTGTATCAGGAACGCGTAGGCTGCTCACGTGCTATCCTTGCAGACAAAGCAAGGTCTACTAGAGCAATGGACACACATGTACAGAGGATGACCGTATATAGCAATCCTATGCAAGCCCTGTGTCTCATTTCTGTCAGTGGATCCTGAAGCTTGATTGTTCAAAGCAATCCATTAGACTATGGAGGATGGCCTAAGCCCCTTGCTCGTAATGTGCTAAGCAAATAGCCAGGTGTTGTCCGGGGCGCAATAGGGGCAAGGAAGTACCAGCATAGAGTGATATACACATCGAATTCTGATTTATTATATTAAGAAGCCCAAAATAGCCAAGAGCCCAGGTAGCATATACACACTACCTTGTAAGACGCAAGAGACAGGAACGTGCCAATCAGCTGCGCTGCATGTTTACTGTACTCGCGCGTTCTATCACTCCGGTATCAATTCCCCTTCGTAACTTGAAAGCCCCTCCAGCGTTACCTCTCGTCTGCGCTGTTTGCCTCTTAGTCTGCAGTTGGACTTCGATTAAATCTGAGACTTGCTTTAATTGGTAAGACATCGTTGAGTAAACATTTATTAATAAATATTTTAAGGATTTGTTCTTGCTTTCTATAGCCCCTTTGTGAACTTCGGTAAGGGTATCCAAACATAGTTAACACGGATGAGCCTCTTCCAAACGCAAGGTTTTGCATCTCACATAGATGTGCAAATTTGCTGAGATCTTTCGCATCGATCGGTGGAACATATGCAAATTCGCATTCGTTAACATGCATGAATCAGCGAATTTAACTCCGTTCGTGTAGTCAATAGAAACAACTGTATAAACTATTGTTTTTGCATTTTTAAACACACAGCTCGTTCATTATGATTTGTGTCATTATAACTTTAAAGACCTAATATTCTGATGATGAATTACGCGTAACTGAACTTTTGTAAGGGAATGTGATGAACAAAACAAAGAGTAACGATCATCCATCTTTGTTTGTCTTGTCTAACATACGAAGCGCGAGCCTAGGTGAGATCGTAATGCTCTTCAAACGTAATATAGCTTGAGACTTGTTTGGCTAACTCCTGGTGACGTAGTAGCTGCTAGAGTATACGTCATGGAGAATCATAATTGGGTCACGTTATTACGAGCGTTTGCTTTCAACTGCATAATTACTATTCTCTTAATTTTTTAAGAGAATAGTATAATTATGCAGTTGCCATTTATAACACTCAGTTAATACCTTTCTGCCGTGTTATAACCAGGGCCAGAAGAGCCCTGTTTATTGTAAATTAACGTCGGGCGTGCTGAAGGCACGGCTCGGCCGACTCAGATAATACACGTGTTTTTACACGGGCCCGCGGAGGCGGCGTAGGTCGGGTCGTAGGAAGTAACACACGAGAAGTTTAGATAAGGAACTGTATATTCAATTGTACTATACACAGAGGTGCAAACGCCGACACACTTCGACGAACGATAAAGAGAGACGAGAGATATTACCCCGTCGACGTGAGAGAGTGAGAGTGCAGGTACTTACAACTCAGTAATGGCAGTAGTACTTAACGCAACGGACGTGGAGATGCAGCAGTTCGGACGGGCGTCGCAGCGGCTCGTCAGTAACGCACGGACGAATATCGTTCGCTCTCGAGATGCTCGCAGGAACCACAACAAACACGCGTATAGTAGCAGCGCGAGCTACTCGTGTGGATAGCGCAGCGAGACTAAACTTTTTTTATTTCTCTTAATTTAAAAAGACATTCTTGAAAATGAAAGTAGTTAAACGTAACAAAAACAGAAGAAGCGCGTGGCGACTATAAAAAGGGTTCGGAAGCTAAAGAGTAAGGTTGAAAATAAAACCTGGAATTTATTCTTTGTCAGTAGCTAAAAAAGCTCTATTATGATTGTAATTACAAAATTTATAAAGTTTGTAATTTTATAAAGTCACAATTATTAAATCGGAGCGTAGTGTACGACAACTTTAAGATCGATAAAGTCGAAAAAATGACAGCACAGAACCATAACAAAGCCCACCACGTAATGACAGTCGGCCTGGGTATTAACCGGGATTGCCGTCGAATGAAAACTTTGCATAAGCTTGGCTCTCTGTTTGACGAGCGTGCGACGGAACGAAAAAAAGAGAAGCTTGACACCACGGAATATAATGAGGCATTTTTATTCAACGTGTCTTTTTTAGCAGTTTTCCCAAGCTTGAAAAGAATGCGAAACATATCAATTAACGCTGTTTTCTTTGAAGCTTTTTTACACCGACTAAACAACTTTTCTTCAGAAACTGGGTAATGAAGCTGCAGCAAAGCTTTACTCGCGGGAGAAGCTCGTGTCGCGAAAATTAAAAGCGCAATTCGCAGAGTTTAATGGACTAACATTCGTCTCACACTCGCGCTTTATCTTCGTTCGCCGTAGCAGCTTCGTCGAACATGGCACTTGGGAAGTATCCTAATTACGTACTAAAAATGCATTTAATTTACCTTAGCTCTTTGTATCTGTCTTTCGTGTAATTAATGAACTGCGAAGGGCGTCTTAAAAGAGAGATGACACCCGAACCCATTTCCCAGGGGACGAAAACTTTTGCCTCCATTGGTCGCAAGACACTACTTTTTTCCAATATTTGAAATTTCCACTCTGTTCTTTTTTATCACACGCAGGGGGTGTGAAATTTTGAAAACGGGCCCAAAAGTATTTTTCGACCTCAAAAAGGATATGTGCATTCATACAAATGAATAAAGATACGATTATATATTCTGAATTGAATAGTACCGATTTTGCCGTTTAGCGCGAAACTCGGGTGCTTTTGAAAATATTTATGCGTCCGCAGGGATATTCAGAGAAAATAAAATCGAAAGATTACGGATAAGCCCTTCTGATTTTTGATATCGCATATGTGCATCGCCGAATGCATTCGCGTTCGATTAATCAAAGGTCATTTGAACTCCTATGTTATCTCTCGATGAAAAAAAAAATTGAAAACCCCATGAAAGTAAGATTGAAAACATTAAAAACGTCATTGCAGTAAATCTCTCATGACAAACGTTATAACCGCAACCGCGGCATATACTTTCAAAAGCTTCTTTATACAAAAGCACACCTCCGAGGCATCGCTGCAGCGCGTTCGGCCATTCATAAACAGGTCACAAAAGAGCCCACACAATATTATTATACACACGGACAGCCACAAAAGAACTGCAGAGACTGAACTGTTTACGTCCTCGGTCACACGTTCGCTAAAATCATGGCCAATCCGAGTTAATACGTATCGCGCATCGACGCACTGCAACGCGGGTATACAGCTTTTGCAATGAACAAAGAGAGGAAGAGAATGAATGCGTTCATTTGCGGCTAGCCAAATCGACCACGCATTATTAAAGCCACGCAGCAGCGGCTGATTCGACGCCGAAGCGGTTATCGACTCTGGACGAACGTAATGAAAGGTAACGCTGAAAAAAGGACAAGGTTCACAAAGAAGCCTCGAGATGATACGTGGAATTTGTTTGTCCATTCGTATATCTGACGCTGCTATGTAGTTGCGAAATCTGAAATTAGAAGGAATACATAGAATAATAATCATGTTTTATTTATATATATTTAGATAAAATGTGTAAGAATCTCAAAAGCTTTGACTGCCATTACGGCCGCTCAGTCAAGAGTTGCTCCCAAAGAATTACAACTTTCGCAGTTAGCTAACGGGTGACGGGGCCATTAACCTATGATCCGGGGACAAGCTGACCCGATATCTACATAATTGACGTGATTAATTTCACTGCAAATAACATTTGCAAATAAAGCTAATACGTTCAGCGGAATTATTGCTGCTGCAGTTACGCGAATCGTTGTAAATTCGCTCACTAACCGATTCCACCCTTTCAGCTCTCGGATGTGCAGGGAAAGAATTGGTTGAACTATTAAAAGTGAAACAGACAATTAAAAACCATGCATTTGCTTTAAAAAGACGAATTTACTAACAAGCTACTAAAAATGACATTTTCCACACTACCCAAGAGGTACTGTCGGAAACACATTGCATAATAGTTATACAATGCGCTTCAGGCGCGTTGATTTTTGTTTTCTTTTTTTATTTTATTGCATATAAAATACTAATACCAAAGTTTAAATTAAATGTTCGAATTGTTGATATTTTCAAAAATGAGTTTGGTTCTAAATTCAACAATATTCCATCATGAATGAAAAATTGACATCCATTAATTTTCTAAAAATAGAATTTTTATACAGTAATCTAAGAAAAAACGTGATTTTATGAGTTATGAAAAATTATGTAGTGTCAATACAGATATAGTGATTTCGAATAAAAAATTACAAACATTTTGAATAACAAATGTGCCGCCGGAGGCATTTGTCGCGCGCTGCGAACTTCTACCCTCGTCCGGTTGCGACGGTTCTTAAAATTCCCTGTCGGGCTTTCGGGTCGTCGAAACATTTTATATGGGACAGTAAAACCAACGCTCACATGTACGTGGTCGGAAAGGATTAGCACTGGCCCTTCTAAGTACTTCATACCTGCGCCAGTCCCCCGCCTCCTTAGTCCTGACGTTGCATCATTGTCGCGTCCCATTGTCTACACTATACTTCCTATTTCTAAGCATTTTCCCGATTATCTGGAGTCTAACCTTCGCTACCTTATCACATCCGCGACAACGGTCTTCTGGACACCTCGAAAAAGCCACCTGACTTTTGCAAAACCGAGGCGAAGTCAAGGATTTCGCTGCTTGAGGCAGGCGTAAAAAACAGAAAATATACAAAAGTTGATGAAATCTTAAGGATTGAAACCGTTAATATTAAAATCACAATAATGTAGAACAAAAAAATATGATTTAACTTTTAATCATTCTACTTTTAACAATCGTGCGTTTTCAATATTACTTCTTGTAGATGCGACGAAAAAAATCACTCGTGAAACGAGAAAAGTAAAAAAATATGTGAACGTATAAATAAGATGTCTATTATTTTTAATAATCGGTGTATTTATTACCAGTATAGTTGATGGTCTAATTCCATAACCTGCAAATTCATAAAATGAGAAGTAAAACAGTTGAACTCACTATCAACTACTTATACATTCTTCTTTTCATTATCGTTTGCATGTGATATGTATTATTTATGCCCACTCTGGTCATATACGCAATAATACAAGTTGAAAAACCAAGTAATGCAGTGTATCAGGCAGCATCACGGTATGATTATAAGAAATGCAATTCAGCTCAATATGTTATTTCTATTACTCCAAGCCGCACAATAAATTTTATTTCTCAAGGTTATGGTGGTAGAGCCAGTGATACGTTTATCGTATAAGATTGTGGATATCTTGGAGCCCTTCGTCCTTACATAGAAGTTTGATCAGACAGAGATTTTAAGCAGATTAGTACGCTTATTCAAAGCAAAAATTGTAAACTTGTTTGCCCCACAAGTGTGAAAGATGGTATAGATTTCTTGATATTCACAGCTGCGTTGACAATAATTATTAAGATATAATAGATGATATAGTACTGATAGTTTGTGCTTTGATTAATCTTCAAGATAGAGTCATCAAACAGTAATTAAAAAAACAGTGGCTTTCGTGTACAGTTTGTATAGCTAAATAAAAGAATTTATCATTTTTATAAAATGTTTGAATCATTTATTGCATAAAACCTCATTAATGTAAAAAATACATATTGACTTAAAAATAAGCATTATTAATAATGATTTTTCAACTATCAAGGTGAAAATATTGTGGTTCCAATATTCCTGCGCTAATTCCATTAAGGGCTCCAAAAAATCTAAATCCAGATCTTCTTCAAGTACTTGTACTTACCAGAATTTTCAAAATTTGGAAGAGCAATACAAAAATATGCTTTTTTCCTATTCGCAAACAACATCTGTAATTGTATTTGCGCTCTGAATTTACATTTTATTTCTCCATCATAATAATTTTTAAAAGTAGATTCTTTTTTAGGGCATTTCACTTCGACAATATGTGTAGAAGTTATACCATCTGGAGAAGCACCAAACACAGGAAACTTTTTAATTAAAAGTAGTACACTTTTATTTATTTTGTATTGCACTTTTTTTTTAATTACTTTGATTACAATTGGCTCCAGTACTCTTCTTCGTTGCATTTCAGCAGTATCTGGAGTACGGCTACCCATGATTCTCTCCATCAAACTTCCTGTATTGGTGTTTAATACCACAGTGTTGGTGTCGATCGTTGACACTAGCGCCACCTGTTGAAGCTATTCTCAAGTTCGTCAAGACTAGCGCCACCTACTTGTTTCATTCTCAAGTTTATCGAGACTAGCGCCACATACTGGCTTAATTTTCAAGTTCACCGAGATTATAGAATCATTGTAACTTATAATTACTAAAAAACGTATAATGTATTAGATTTTATCGTAAACTGTTCTTAGTTATAGTTAATTTATCAATTCTGTGATATTTTAAACTTTTGACTTCTTAAGTTTCTTACATTACATGTTAAGATGATTGGCTGCGACATTTTCGTGACTCACAGCATAGAGGCGCTCGCTTTAGCGCCTGTGTTCTATAACCTATGACCAGAGTGGGCATGAATAATACATATCACATGTAAAAGAAATGAAAAGAAGAATGTATAAGTAGTTGATAGTGAGTTCAACTGTTTTTACTTCTCATTTTATGAATTTGCAGGTTATGGAATTCAACTATACTGGTAATAAATACACCGATTATTAAAAATAATAGGCATCTTATTTATACGTTCACATATTTTTTTACTTTTCTCGTTTCACGAGTGATTTTTTTCGTCGCATCTACAAAAAGTAATATTGAAAACGCACGATTGTTAAAAGTAGAATGATTAAAAGTTAAATCATATTTTTTTGTTCTACATTATTGTGATTTTAATATTAACGGTTTCAATCCTTAAGATTTCATCAACTTTTGTATATTTTCTGTTTTTTACGCCTGCCTCAAGCAGCGAAATCCTTGACTTCGCCTCGGTTTTGCAAAAGTCAGGTGGCTTTTTCGAGGTGTCCAGAAGACCGTTCTCGCGGATGTGATAAGGTAGCGAAGGTTAGACTCCAGATAATCGGGAAAATGCTTAGAAATAGGAAGTATAGTGTAGACAATGGGACGCGACAATGATGCAACGTCAGGACTAAGGAGGCGGGGGACTGGCGCAGGTATGAAGTACTTAGAAGGGCCAGTGCTAATCCTTTCCGACCACGTACCTGTGAGCGTTGGTTTTACTGTCCCATATAAAATGTTTCGACGACCCGAAAGCCCGACGGGGAATTTTAAGAACCGTCGCGACCAACTAATAAATAAGATTCTTTGTAAGCGAGAAGAGTTTAAGCGTCAGGACGGCGGAAGCGCGGGTCAAACGCACGGACGAGGTTAGAAGCTCGCAGCGCGCGACAGACGCCTTTGGCGTCCGCTTACGGCTGCCAGTTGCCTAGGGCTTAGGTAGCTGGAGGGAGCCGAGAGCGGCGTCGGACGTGTCTCGCGTTTTCCCGCGGGCTTGAGTCATCATTACGGCAAGGATGCAGAAGAGTCACCGTGGCCGCCACGCCATACAGCTAGGGGTAGCTACGCATCCTCTAGGCTGCCATCTGACCCCTAGAATGGAGTTACATTCCATAGGGGTGGATCAAAATAGTTGCTCGGGTAAGCGGCAACGTCCATACGAGGCTTGCTCGGTGGCTTGGTGACGCGGGACTTGATGGCAGGGAAAGCGAAGGGGTCTTGCCCCGAGTATCGGAGGTGGGTTCAGCAGGTGGCGCTGTCACCGGAAGACACCTAGGCTATGTGGGGGTATCATTGGGACCGGCACTCTTTGGCCAGCACTTGACTTATAATAGCTATACTAAAATAGCTTTAGTCGCCAGTATTTGTCAATCACTTCAGTGAAATCATTTTTAGTTTGTAAAAAGAAAAATAAACTACACGCATCCTATAACCTATTTGTTGTTTTTCTCGTCACACGACATCCGGAACAAGCGCGTTGACGCATGCCAAGAAAAAGATCATGGCCGCGTGCGAGCTAGCAGTCGACAATGCTTCTCTATTAATTAATATTAATTGTTAAGCGTACTTTCGGCCGGGGATAAATAAAAATAGTATACGACACGCAGCCAGAATATTGGATGCCCTGGCATTTCACGCATGTCAGGAAATATAGCTTTCTGGCCTTGTATCGTAATGTACTATTCGCGCGTCAGTACACACAATACAAGGCTCATGGAGAAATTGATTTCCAGAAGCTGCATAATATGATGATGCTAGGAATTTCCAATTATGTATCGGACCACACGGTAGCGAAACAAAGCATCATCGCGATTGAAATTCACGCGCGAACTTTCGGTCATTCATCAATGGTGAGGGGATGAGAAAAAGCTTATTTTTATGGCCTGGGAAAAAGCACCATATCGCAATAATCTCACTCTATCTGATACGCCCTCTAGTAAATAAATGTATACTATAATCGAATTTGTACAGTGCGTGTCGCATTTTTTGCTATCTTGCGGTGAGTATCAGCAATGCTACGCTCTGCATTGGCGAATCGATTGTTGCGCGCATTGATAATCTTAAGATGTATGATGATTTTTTCATTTTTATTTCAAGTACATTATACATCAAACGACATAAGTTGCGTCGTTTAATTTTATAGCAATATGTGCTCTATACTGTTTTAAAATTCGCCAAAGAGCTTCCGCGAATCGATGTTACGATGTCGGCAAAAAAAGGACTTCGGCAAAACTCGCTACATTCTAAATATTGTCTCAGTGCATTCTCGAGTATGTCTCTCGGAAAAGCCAATACCGCGAAAAGAAACGAGTAGCTGGATAAATCACACGCATAAGCGGGATAGTCCAGTATACAAACTATACGAATACCGTAGATCAGTCGATAATTCGCAACTGCATCGTGCATGAATTATTACCTCAACTGCGAATTTAAAACCGATAGACAGGGAACGAGCGCGTCGTTCGCCTCTGCAGCTATAGCTAGGCTCTCGTTTTTTATACCATCAATATTCCAGGGCTTGGGCGGCTCAAGCGCTAGCGCGATAAGATTGACAATGGACTGGTGCATAAAACGCGAACGTAACCGCAGAGATTCGCGGATAAAATCAGCAGCGTTACCACATTGCCTTGTTTGCTGCTTTAGTTCGTCCGTCATGTGATAGTACAGAAATTAGAAGACTGCTAAGGCTTCATTGATAAATTATCGGATGATTAGGCTGGCGCGCTATTTATTCTTGATTTAGCGGATATCTGCCTTTTTATCCTATTTTACCAAGTTTGCTTGAAATTGCTGGCTAATGAACGATTAACAGCGCGCAAAGGCGAATCTTTGAGGTTCTCGCGTAATTAAATTTTAAACACGAGGGCAAAGCTCGAGAAAGTTGGGATGCATGCGATTTAAGTTAATTAACTCAGGCAACGTAGAAAAGTTCATCTGCATTAAACTAGTAGAACAATTGCATTTTAATCGGGCACTTCCTTAACGCTACTCAATTAACTCCGGGACTTTTAATTACGTCGAAATGTCAAAAATAAAAGTGCACAATCTCACAGCTCTCCAAAATTTACTCTCGTGTAACAGTTTTGAAAACGTTCCTGTCTCGAATGTTGTATGAGCAGCACAGGCAATTCAGCTTCGTCATATCTTTTAAGGAACTTATAGACGTATATCAAAAAATCGTTTTGGAACTTATATTGCATTTACATTGAAAATAAATGCTATGGAAGATATGCAATTACATTCTAGTCTAGAATTTTAAATGTCCTCAAGATTCAAATTTTCATTTTGGTCTAAAAAAAGGGGAAACGTGAAAAGTTGATTATAAGGAGTTCAGAATGAAGGCTGCTCAAGTAAAACCATTATGCAGATGAAGCGTGCTGTAGCGCTGCGTAATATTGTGGAATTATTTATTATTTATTCACAGAACTTTATTATGTTAATGACGGTCTGTTAATTTTGAAGCGAACGTGTAAAGTGGCTCAAGTTATGCAGTAATTGTTGTTGCGTCATCATCTACACCAAAACTAATCGAACCAGTCTAAACTTTACAAAGTTTTTTTTTCTTGACTAACCTTCCAAGCGCAAAGTTTTCTGACAGGGAGTAAGACTATTTGTATTTTTAAGCGAGAGGCACCCGCCTGTCGTCGGAGATTTTCTTTGGTACGGAATTTATAAATGTTTTACATAAAAAAAAGCTTAGCCGTGATTTACATCTTCAGGATCATCAAGTGACGGTTTCTTTTTACGCCTCTGCAAGTAAAACAGTACTCGATCTTGTTTTACACGTTCAGGCGCGCGCGCGCACACACACACACAAATACTACTGGGTAGAGGTACATACCGACATGCGCGCGACCCCGTTTCACGGCGATTTGGTGATTTACGTTGCAAGAGTATAAGGGAAAATGAAGCAAACTGGAAAAACGGCGGGCGAATTTCATTCGAGGCCACGTGCACGCACCTCTGATATATAAGACTCAAGCCTTGGAAAGGGAGGATTCATCGGACCAGTGGTCTTGAAGAGTTATATAGCGTTGCTTTGAGACTAAAAAAAATGTAGCCATTGAAAAATATAAAACATTTCTTGTTTTTACTTCGTTTGACACCTGCCTTTATTTTATACTCGGAACCTTTGATCATAATATCTTTGTATTTGTATGTTAATTGATAATATTTATTCACAATTTTACCGAAAAGAGGAAACTTAGAATTTTTCCGCTCTTACAGATATTACAGTCCGTCCATACGCTATATCAAATTCTTGTTACGGTCATTTCCGTCACTGCATTTCAAATATTGTACGAGGGAAATTGGTTATCAAGCGAGCGTTCGATGTTGATTCGCTCGTGCATTTGTTTTAGTAATAACGCTGCGACAAGAGCTCTTTCCTTTTCGACCGGTCGAGCATGCTGGAATTAATTAAAACCCCGCACCAAGTCTTCTCAAACGAGCAAATATCATTTTCAAATTCCCAAACTAACAGATTTCAATTGGTTCAGGAGTAGATTTTCTAGGATGCATTTGAAATGAAGTTAACATAAAAATCTTGGCAGCTGAGAAAAATTCACAAATTTCTTCAAGCATCCAAAAGGAAATTTATCGTATCAGTTTCATCCGCGAGAAATGTGTGTGACTTTGATTTTGACGAGAAAAGACAATATTATTTATTATTCGTCTTCCGCGCACTTTGCTGCCTTCGAGACACGTTCAAATATCAAGTTATTTTCATCGTCACTTGTTACCGTCATATTTTTAGCACGTTGAAAGGAAATTCTTCTATTTATCATTCAATGCGAAATATCAAAATTAATCTTCTTATGGTGTACGGATCGTAGAGAGCTTTTCAGATTTAATGTCGAAGAATCGCGTTTTTGCATTGGAATTAAATCTTTAAGAGTGTAGAATTTCCTGAAAAGTGTGTTACGTTTTATCTGTAAAACACTATCGAATTTAATTTTCGATCAAAGTATATATCTAAAAATTAAATAAGTTTAATGAAGCCACTATTCAACAGATTTGAGTGAAATATCATCTATCGTTAAATAAATTTAGATAGGAATAATATTACAATCATAAATACATGGAAATTTGTCTAAATTTGACAATTATATTACATTTTTTAAACCGCAAAATAAAATTAGTTCTATCAATTTCAGACGTATCTACAAAACAGTAATTGATTGATTATGAAATTTTCATTAGTGCTAAACTCACTGTTCTTCTTTCGCCTATTGTGACCGAAAAAATAATGAACAAAAAACCTTATTCTCAAAAACTTGAACCTGATATAGCTAACGCGTATAATTTAGGAGGAAATTAGAGCAACAGACCCGGTTATTTCTGCTATTAGCGCGCCACATATGACCATTGCGAGTTTTTGATGCAAATAACACGAGGCAGACTTCTTGTTACTGCGTCTAAAGAACGAAGGGTCTGCCACGAGAATACTAAGACGACGTGGTAAGATTAAATTGATAATTGTACGAATAAATGCAATGCATAAGAGAAGATCCAAAAGGTTTTATTGAATTAATGATATTTAGATCACTTTGAAGCTTCCGCAAATGACAGTTGAAAATTGATTTCCTATGCTCTGTAATTATTTCCGATTAGCTGACGGAATTTCTCCGTTTCTCCTATTATTTCCGTTAATTTTTTAATACTAACAAGTTGTAAGTCTGTTCACAGGTCAGATTAATGTCGTGCATACTTTCTTCTTAAAGAAGAGTGTCAGGAACACTTTTGTATTAGAATAAAATGATGTTTCTGTTCAGTCATCATCCTTGTGTTAGTATACTCCAATTTGCGGAAACGGTTGTAAAATGAATCCGATATTATTTGCGAGATATTCGACCAACTCGCACAAAATCTCTTTGTCAAAAGCACAGCGCTAAATGCATCCTATCGAGTAGCCAGTGCATTTGCTGAATCCTCGCTCATAAACCGGATGCAAAGTTTACCCATAATCATATTGGCAAATATAATAGAAATTTCCAATGTGGACTATTGTTAATAGAGCTAGTTAGTAATTTACTGATTCATCAGCTAAATTGTTTGCTTTACTTGGGTTTATATAAACAATTTCGGTTTCAAAGAGTCTATATTACTGAATGGTGCACTGCTCGTTTGCACGATTGTTCGCAATGTAATATCAGTCCTAGATATTAGACTCGAGTCATTAGTATTCATGTATATCCATTCGCGAATATATAACAATTCTAGTGATCGTATGTACAATTTCTACGATTCTTTTATGTAAAATATTTAATCACACAAGAGCGGAATCGAGTAGACGTTCTTTCGAGAAATGAATCTACCAATACAAACTCACTAATTCATATTTTACAATGCAAACCAGTACTAGGTGAATTTGACCACCAAATCAATCACATATACCTCTTTTATGAATATACCACTAAGCGTATAATTTCACATATTTAATAACTCACACTAAATCCAACGAAGCACGACGTTTTAAATTAAATTGACATCGGTGGCATCAAAAACGCATAATAAAATTCACGCGCGTGAATTTCACGCCTAACTGAATTAACATTAACACCTGTCAGACGAGTAGCGTAAAAAATGTCGCTACTCGTTTTAATTTGTGCGCTGCCGTCACGGCATTTCCATCCCCTTATCGTTTTTAATTCGTCGCCACCAACGACAGAATCATCCAGCAAAGTTGTCGGCGCGTTTTGTTGAGAGCTTGCACGCATGTTCTCTTTCCGTGGCTGTCCGCACAGGCGAAATAATGCGGCCCGACGATTTAATATAGGAGGCGAACGGAGGAAAATTTTCGCGTGGGCGTCATTTTAATTGAGAAAAGCCCGGCTGTGTTTGCAGATTTTCGAGCTAGCTGCAGGGGATTTCGAAAGCATGCGAGGATATTAGGTTCGTTAAACTGGCGTGTACCGTGCGTTATGAAATTACCGCTAATTCCGCTTCGTCACACGTGTTCTCGCCTGGGACGGAAATTGTTGACCAACCCTCGCGGCGAGCGAGTATATTGTGCCTGTTCCGACTATGGACTATCGCATCTGGGAGATAGAGGAAAAGCACCAGACGATCTCTCCGTACGAAGACGAAGTTTGGCGGGAAAACGGCCGTCCCAACGAGCATTCGTACTACGTATAACGACCCGTGTTCTGCTGTTACGTTCGTCGAACTTCTGTCGCGCCTCCTCTGAATTATCCGCTGGATATTTGCTGTTCTGATTAGTTGTGTGCAGTTAGAGCCACTGAATTGTTAGCCCGAAAATATCGCCACCTGTACACAAAATACTGCCGCCTGATTTGGTGCTATGTGCTTTTTCATCGGATTATTTTAAAAATATTGAAGATAAAAATATAAATGAACTAGTGGAATATAAGATATTACTTAAGGGATGAATAATTTTCTATAATGCTCCTAACAAAGCACAACTGGGACAAAATAAGAGAATGCCTCAGTACCCAAAAACTCGTAAAAAAAGCTCGCAATACTTCGTTAGCTAAGAGACACTCGCTGCTGTAGATGAAGCTCTCCATAAAAGTGCTAACTTTTTTACACGCTGACGCGCTGTATTAGGGGTCCCTTCGGAAAAGTTGCAGAAGCTGCAGCCTCTGTATGTAGAAAGTTCGCGTGAGGCGAGCAGTGTACAGTGTAATTTAATCATAGCACGTCGGTGAAATTATCGTCGGCAAAACTTACCTTGACAAAGTGCTCAACTCCTGATGTGCCACCGGCCGATCTTAATGACCCTGGGGCCAAGTGCCTTCTCTCGATAAATTACATCTGCACACGAGCTTGCACTACTTCGGTCGTGAATACGTCATTTTTCTCGACTGTCCACTTATGTCATTCACTTTGATAACCTTGGCTATGCTTAGTACACAGGAATCAGTTAAAATCGTCTGAAGTAAAATTCCCTATTGAAAAATCTCAGGTGAGATCTCATGACAAAATTTCATCTGACCATGTGCGTGAATTAACTAAGTTCCGCAGCTGAAAACATTCAAAGATTCGTCATAGATGATTGATTTTCACGTTTTATTCGTGTATAATCAGGCTACGCGATCACTTCCGGTCAGTTGTACGAGCCGGGCGAAGTGTTGTACGCCGCTGGTGCCCCTTGCAGTTCCAGAGCTCGGGATAAGGTATTCGTTTATCAGTTCCCCAGCCGTAAGAATAAGCAGCTGCTATTCGAGGACATACTCGATGGCGAACAATACGGCGAGTATTTCGACTCAACGCTGATGGCTTACGACGTCAACAGCGACGGCAGGAATGACCTGATAATTGGTGCTTCTCTTTGGTCCAGACTGTCGGACAAGGGTAGAATCTACGCTTACGTGACCTGAGTAATGACGCGAGTTGTTTTTTACGCTTTTTCGCACTTGTGCTAAGCTGTACGGGTTGTGTTCATTTTTAGAATCTTATTGCGAAGTGTGATACATGATATAAAGGCGACATAAATATACGTACGCATATTGTACGCATACAATTAAATTAGTGCACAAACTACAGGTGCGAATGAATGAATATAAAATTATGACTAATTCATTGAGATATTGAGTCCGTATATTGCGCGCGTCACAGCGGTGCCTGCATTGCGAGAAGTCAATAAGCGTGAGTCAACAAAGTATCCACACCTATGCTGTTTCAGAAAACTTCTGCTTACACTATATAAGTTTACAGTTGCGTTATTGCGTAACTTAACCTTGGGCTTTTGAATGTATTGATACTCACAGCATGAGAATCATAAAATTGAGTGCGAACGTACATTTGTCAAAAAGTCTTATCATATGTATGGTGTTTATCGAATTCTTTTCGTTACATCAATTACTGTGGTTTCATAATTATCTGATGCATATATTCATCTAGATATATAACGAATAATGTGCCAATATGCCACGGCGAACAAGGATTAAATATAATGTTTCTCCGCACTAAACAATTTCAAAAAACATTCCTGTCGTAAAAATATATTTTATAAACAAATGTTACAATTTATTATTTTGTAAATTAAAATAAAACAGTTAAGAGGTTAAACATAATTGAAATTAGCGCCTTTATATACACACTCATGGCTGACGCATGGGTATCGCATCGATGCGGAGCTTACAGCGAACTAGCGACCGCCAGGTGGCCGACGGGAACCCCAAAGTAAAATAGCGTTCTGATAGTGTAATAAGCGAACGAAAACGATGAATTGGTAAGGGGTCAAACTCAGATGAATTCGACTAGCTGGTGATGGAAGGAGGTAGGGTTCCTCCCTTTGGGGAGTCTCGCTTTCTCGGTCGCAGGACTGAACGAGGCCCTTTTTTCCTCCTAAGGGAGCAGTTTTTTCCCGCTGCTAAGAAAAACTTGTTTTTCCATTTATTTTACATGCATGGAATGTGACCTTTTTCGTGCATGTATCATGAAAACATAATTCTTAAAAATTCATTGATATCAGACGCAATTTCAGTTATTAATAAAAATGTAGTTACCTTAGAGAACTGTTGCAAGAACCTTTACAATAAACTTATTGTATTTAGAGATGTACCAGAAACTGCTATGATTACCAAAGATTCAATAGTGGAGTGGAAAAAGGAGAGGAAATACAGAATTACACGAAGCAGGTAACGTATTAACTATTTACTTGTTCAATTTGGCAAGTATGTATTAAAAATAACATTTTTTTGTGCTTGCAGCTGTTATCACTTGTACACATATTCACTAGACAAAGATTGGAAGGAAAAAGCTCGAAAATATTTTTGGCCTAGGGAGTCCAAAAATAAATATACTGTAGATGGAAATACATACGAAGGTCCAGCCAGAGAATGTTATATCAAACAAACAGGTTCCTATGTCCAAGAATGTGGTTTCATCGTATCAAGCAGCGAGCCCTGGTTAGGATATTCAGCGGATGGTATTGTGATTAAAAGCGACAAAGTGACAAAGTTATTAGAAATTAAATGCCCTTATGTATTAGAAGATACCAAAGAAGAAACTTTATTATCAAAGTGTAATTTTCTACGTGTCCAAAATCATGTATTAAGTCTAAAAGTTAAACATCAATACTATGGCCAAGTCTAATTTGGCATGGCATTGTTAAACCTACAAAAATGTGATTTTGTAATATATTCGAGTACTTCTGGCACTATCAAGATTATAAATGTTGATTTTAATCAGAAATTTGCAATCCAGTTACTAGTTAACCTTAAAGAAAAGTACTTTAAAAAAATGTTGCATACAATGTTTGCCAGTCAAGAGTGCAGAACGTAAAATAAGTTTGTTGATACACGAGTCATATTTTCTAAGTATATAATGTTATTCTACAAGTACAAAGATAAAAAGTGCAAAATATAAATTAATGTTAAGACATGTTGTGATAAATCATCTAGTGTTTGAATTAATATAAGTTTATGCATGTATTTATTTCTTGATAAAATAAAAAAACACTACATTTCAAAATTTGTTGTCTGCTAGTATAGGGTTACCCAGATTAGCAAGTCCACAGCATAGTGTAAATATGTCATCCACATAGTTCAGGAAAAACCAAGGAATTTTATTATTCAAAATTTGGAATAACTTTATTCGCTGGTTCATTCCTTCAATGTGTACTCGTGCACTTGCAATATATCTGTTCTCAATTGCTTCCTGTTTTAACAACTGTGTTTGGTTTCTCAAAAATGAAGGTCTAATGAGTTTGACCCTTTTCTGCATACATTCCTCGTCAATTAATAAACCCTTATCAACCATTACAGCATCTCTAGTGCTTTTAATATGGTTAAGGAAATCACTGTGGTTGAATGTACACTTATCAGACGCTCGTCCTCAAAATGGTTTACTTACATAGGTTAGTATACCACCGGGAGATACTTTAGTCATAAATTTTACTGTCAAATCACCTTTGTAATATGAATAAAATTTGATGCGACACTTCAAACAGCTTGACTTCTGTATTTTAATTTCTGTGCAGTCCAGAACAGATGTTGTGGAACGATAGTTATTGAAACACTTGGGCATGTTTCTCAGAATCTCTTCCTTGGAAACTCTCATTGTAGTTGATTGTAAAATAGTTGCTAACTTTTTTACTGTGTCATAAAATGCATTCCTGACAGTCACTTCAGACACATTATTGAAAAATAGCGCAAGCACAGTGAATGAAACATCCAACTTCAATCTTGCAGTGTCAGAACAATACATTCTAAAGTGGTCAATGATTGTTTTACATTTCGAGGGTAGATTTTATCCATTAATCTTACTAATTCGTGTAAGATTTTGAAACTGCGTATGCCACACATAGTCATTAAGTCTTTTTCAATTTTTATAAAGTTGCACAAAGTTATGCACAAGTCACCACTATTAGCTTGCACACTTTTATCGCCAAATTCTACACTTGCACTTTTTGTATTACAGGAGCATTATCAACATCAGTTGCTTTTTCACAAATATCGCTCTCACCAAACTCTGTTGACTCAGCAAAAACTGCATCGCAATTCCAATCATGATGAATGTCTTGTTCAGCTTCAGCTTCAATTGGGATAGGTATGACTTTCACATATAGGGTCAGCAGAAACATTTTCTTCATTGTTCACACTATTAAATTTAATATTTTCATCACTATTTTTTACTTGATTTTCATTCGTTACTGTGCTTGACTTATCCTTTTGACTTTTCTCTTTACGTAAACAGACTTTGCTTCTTTCTTCCTATAATCAAAATAATAAATGATTTATTTGGATAAAATTTGGAGTAGCTAGATCAAGTTAAATAATGTCCACATATACGATTCTTTTTTGTCTGCGTAGGTTAGCCATATATTTCGTCTTTGACGTTTCAACTGGCATTGGGATTGCATTTGCCTTCAATACTCGCTTTTTTGCAAAAACATCTAAACAGAAAAGCAACCTGTGTGTTGTATACATAGAATATCAATTTAAACTAAATCTATCAAATAAAAAGATATTATTATTTCCGTGGTATAACATACATCATTTTCACTAAAATGCAGTGAGCAAACAAACAATCTACAACATTTAATTTTCTTCATATATTTCGAATACATTTTTTCGAGTCAATATCGTTCCTTTGCTGGGTACTGCGTGAAAACTCAATGACAGATTTTTTTGCATTTTGGAGTCACAATCCTTAGCACAGCACTCTTTTTTTAGTCGGTTTTCTGTATTCAGTACAAAAATCCATTTTGCTCTGGAGAATAGTCAACTCTAGAAGTTGGTTCAACGACTCCACATACAATTTACAATAATTGTTACTTAAATATTGGTTGAAAATATTGAACTCCCATGAGACTTTGCTGACACCATGTTTATTAATTCCCGAAACTGCCGCTAGTATCGCATTGCAACTTTAAACTCCCAAAGAACTTCCAAACGTTGTAACTTCTTCAATTTCAAATAATTTTTAAAAAATTGAAAATTTATACTAAAAGTAACAATGCGTTATAAAATCGACATCCATAAACCTTATACATCATTATATCGCCGACGGATTCACTGCAAAAAAATATAATACTCGGAGTATAGAGCCGATAAAAAAAGTCGAGAACATCCGAGCTGGCGGTCATTTATACCAAACGGCTTCATGGCAGGATGTCAGGGAAAAAGGTGTGTTGCGAATAGATATACACCAAGAGATCGCACGGAAGCGCCAGAAAAAGCTTTGGGAGTGAAATTGGCATCTCCGACTGAGAAAAGGAGAGCTCGTTTACACGAGTTTATACGAGCGAAGATTACGAGCGCGGCGACAATTCATTTCTGTGAGGGCGCGAAAGACGAGGGGGGGGGGGGACGCAGCAAATCCAGTTTCACCGACTTATACTACTTCGGCAGTAGTAGTAGCCTAACACATCGAGCCGCTGCTTTACGAGCGTTCTCTCCCTCACCCCTCCGACATATCGGATACTTTTAATTGCTTTTAATTACTCGCGGTCCAGTGAATCGCACCAGCCCCTCGTGTACGAATGCGATTTCGCGTGACTCTTATCGCAATTCTCTTTGCCTCCGGTACCCTGCAGTGCGACTACGTGCACACGCAGGGAGAATGCCCAGGATATCGGGTAACCATTTGTTCCTATTCTCTTCTGCCGTCGCCTTTTTTTTCTTTGACCCTGTGTGTAGTTGTTTTATCTAGCTCACTTGCTTGCACTAATTAAATAGAACACTTCTAGCTCATTCGAGAGTTATTTACTGGTACGTTCGAACGACTTTTGGCCGCATACGATGACAATTCAACGATATAAAAAAATCGGTTGATTGCCTTGATTGCAATTTGCATGACAGCTGCGAGTACTCTACTTCCGCATGGAGTCAGTCTCGAGAGCAGTGCAATCAACCAGCGTCACAAAGCGTTCGATGAGTGTCGATCACTCGAACCATGAGGATTCGCTAGAGAGTTCGAGTCCTTGCTTGGTTGAGAAGATACGAGAAAATGTAATTTTAAATTAAACTTTTGGACCTTTGCCAACTCATTGGCTATACATAGCAAGAAATTAAAAGGACTTTGTCCTTCTGTCGGTACAAGCTTCTACTTCTTTAATTTCTGCTGCTGAGCCTTCTGGGACCTGCATAAATCAGACTGATTTTATTTTTTGATAAAATGCTAATCGAGCGAACGTCCCGTCGAGTCAACACTCTTGGTGTTATCGACAATCGATACCTGCAATTTTCGCTATTCATTTTTCAGGGGAATTTCTCTCCATAAAACGTTGTGACTTCGAAAATAAAGAAATTAGTTGTTTCTAGGTTGAATCTTCATTCGACTTACAACGACTTACGATGCTACGCTGATGCGTGTATTTTTTCGGTCCTAATACAACAAACTTAGGCAAATTAAGATGTGAGGAGTCTATGTGCAAAAAGGCATAATTCTGATGTGGATTGTATACGATTAAACGTTGCTGGTGTCTGCCCTAGCAAGTATAATGTGTCTTGCAAAATAAAGATGCTACCTGCTAAATATTCATACACTAGGAGGAAGTGAAACGAGCTTTAAACTTGTAAACTGAGCCAAGCGTCTGCGCACTGTGAGTATTTCCATTAATTAATAATCCGCTCATTAAACAGATACTTTAGTCCTAATAAAATTAACGCGACGACGCTCCGTATAAGAGTCTTAATAATTTTTTCTTGGAACAAAAATTTACGTGTACTACAAAGAGTATATGGGTATAGAATGGACTTTACGGGCTCGTGTATACAGAGTAGTATAACTTGTAGCGGACAGTTCAACTTTATAAGGTCGAATATGCAATGGAGTTACGAGAGACGGATAGCAGAACGAGAGGAGGATCGTTTCGGAAGCTAAAATTCTTCTATGTATTTTCTAGGAAAATTTGAATCTTAATTTATGAAAAGTTTCCGCGCGCTAAATTATATTTGACATTTTTACGAAGGATTTGCATTAACGCATGCGGGACGGCCTGATGCATTAACATAGTGTATAGCTTGATGATTAACTTGACTGACCGTTAAAAGTTTATAAGCACGAGTTTAAAGTTAATGAAGTTATACTTTCGTAAAGCTCGAGTTATAAAAGCGAATTTAATAATCGGCCCTATAATCTTCTTATGGAGGTACTATAATTCTATGTATAATTATTATTCGCATATTCCTCGCTAAAAAAATTGCATAGGTAAATAGATGTTTGGAAAAGAATCGCGCAAGACTAAAAAATTTCTTCGGTAGAAGCAGCAACAGCAGCTGTACAAGAGTCTCTAAGAAAATACCTCAGCGTTCTTGGCCGAGTAAGTGGTTCTCCTGCATCTTCATCTCCTTCTCATGATACGAAGCTGAATAGTAGCTCGTAAGATATTTGAATCGAGAGGACGATTAAAACCGTGCGTTGACCACCTACCCTTTGTACCAAGATGATGAGTGATAAATGATTACTCGGAACATCATTATTCACTCCGACGATATTGATGGATATCTTTGGAGACTTTATATTTTATTGTTAGAAAAAAAAAACTCTGTCCGAGATCACAAACATGCACACGGCACTTGTTTTATTATTGCACTTGTTAACGAACTTTCAACCCAAGCCCGCAATTAGCGAGATTGTAACTTTGATTGCAAACTGGAACGGATCATCCACCGTTGTATAAGTACACTGAGAGAAAAATCATGGACTCGTTGCTGGTGAGTCCCCCATGGAGTATATCCTGCGCGAGCGGTCTGGAGTAGTTCCAGGTGCTGCCGCATATAATGCAGTAGCGCCACGGAAAATTTCCTGTGACAAGTCCAAGCAATATTTCCATAGAGCCATCCGCAATTATCGGGGCAGGCTCATGAAATAATTGCGGGCGCTCGTACCGCTAGGATACAAATCTCATCAGTGAGTTTGTGACCTGATCAAAAACTTTAAGTTAATTGAATGAACTTTAATAACAAATATCTTATTCATGTCAGTTATAGATAGATGTTTTTACTCGAAGGAAATTGGAATATATGGTTTAGTTGAAATCTTGTATCTTCCTTGTTATGAAAGTTCATAAATTCTCAAGTATTAATTTATATACATTTATATAACCTCCACAAAGTTGAGATTGTATCCAATATATTTGAAATATAACTTTTTCATGCATTTGCAAATGTATAAATTAAATAAACTAATGTTTAGAGGTGTTTCTAAAAATTTTGCTTCTATCGGTGATTTGGTCCAAATTTAAACCTTTTTATTTAGAGACCTACAAAAATTAAAAAAAAATACTGGCTAATTCTTCATCAAAGTAAGATAAAAAAGGTATCTATAATATTTTCTGTAAACCTAATAGTTTTTCAATTAAAAATCATACAAACTTGGAAAAATCAAAATTTGTCAGATTTTTAATTGAAAAACTATTAGGTTTACAGAAAATATTATAGATACCTTTTTTTATCTTGCTTTGATGAAGAATTAGCCAGTATTCTTTTATTTCTGTAGGTTTCTTAATAAAAAAGTTGAAATTTTGACCAAATCACCAACAAAAGCAAAATATTTAGGAACTCCTCTAAACATTAGTTTATTTAATCTATATACTTGCAAATGCATTAAAAAGTTATATTTCAAATATATTGGATACAATTTCAACTTTTTAGAGCTTTTATTATGCATATTAATTGATATTGAAGAATTTATCAACTTTCTCAAGAAAGGTGACCTAAGATAGAAAGTCAATAGAAAATCTCAGTTTACTTCTGCGGAGGGACAATTCTTGACTGGCATGCTATAATAAAAATATTAGAATTAACTTTTTGTATACAAATTGAATTTACTTTGAAAATTTCTTTAATGAGAATATCTCTTTTCTTAGTCTGAGCTAATTTAATAATTTTAGCAGCAGTTGATGGCATTAATTGAATAAAAATCTGCTTTTTCCTCCGTCTTATCTCATGCACAAAACACTCACGATTATACAATAATCGTAATTTTGCGAAAAACCTAAAAACAATCCAAAGTCATAGTGCTGTCGCACGTGCATGCACATGGTCCGTAAATTCCAAGGGGCCTGCCGCAATAATTGGGGTTACGCCATGGAACTTATATTGACGGGAGAGAGCGCCTGCCATTTTTCCGTAGCGCTAGTCGCAGTTCAGGCGGCAGCACTTGGAATTACTCCAGGCTGCTCGCGCAGGATATACTCCATGGGGGACTCACCAGCAACGAGTCCATGATTTTTCTCTCAATGTATAAATAACCCACCGAGCTTGCGAGCGAACGAAGCTTGCACAATTTCCGATATTTCCCTTTTGCCAACCAGCGCCTATAACCCGGCACTAATTAAAAAAGTTAATCACACGCTACACTTTTCTCCAACTCTGAGCCGAGGGACAAACTTTTTTCACGCTTTGCCAGAACCTCGTTTCCCTGACAAGGAAATTCGTTGGAAAAGTCCCAAAGGAAAATATTTGGTTAGTCTCACTTTGTATCCACAAATTTTATCTACTGCACATATTGAAATTCTTCTTACACGCTACATCTTCTCGAGAGGTACATAGCGGCTTTTTTCATTAGTGTTACGGCACACCACGCAATTCATGCACAGAGAGTCAACCAAAGAGCTTTGCATCAAGCGGACGAAGAATCAACCGGGAAAAAGGCTGGAGGTCGAGAACTGCTGTGGTCGTCATGGATTTGGAAAGCAAATTGTAAAGAGCTGGTGCCTTTACTCGTAGATTCGAGCTTGAAAGCTTGCATACATCCTACTTTTTCTGTATGAGGAAGTTTGACGTAGAAGCTTGATCCAGATGACGCCAGTACGTGTCACGGCTGCAATGGCCGCTGAACTAATAACACGGCAGAACGCTGTCGGAATGTAAATGTATCTAGTGCATAGTCCCATTAGCCAGATAGAAAGACAATGGAATTCGTTGTTGTCATAGATTTCATTCTTGAATCTCGTTATCTCTCGATGTAGATCATTTAGAGAGCAGAAAAAAAAACAATGTAATATAACGACTAACTTAAGCCCAAATTTTCAATTTAATTAGGCGCAAAAAGCTTTTTCCGTTTTAAAAAGAGCACATTTTCTTCATTCGCGACGAGGAGAGTCCGTGATTCGTTTTCCGGCTTTCCTCTTAGTACACAGTACTAATGCTGTTAGAAGACAAAAGTTTCTTTTCTGAGAGCTCGCGCTTATTTGCCGGAATGAATGCGGATCTACCTCGTATGCTGACAAAGCTTCTCGGAAAAATCGAATAATAGCACTTTAAAAGCTTTTCCGGGAGAAATCCGCTGAATTATTCGCGGGTTTTGATGTTGCCGCGAAACGTTAGATTACATTATAGATATAGAGAGACAGCGTCGATACACGAGTGGAACTATTTCGAGAGGCACATTGCCCGGAATTAGCATTACCCAATCACGCTGATTAAAAATTAATGAAGACGATCCGTGAAATTTCCCTCAGGACTTCGCTGAACGAAATTAAAACCACCGAGGCATGTGTATAGGTATACGTCGACATTGTTTTAATTTCGCAGCTGCTGTCTAATAGCGCATGTACTGTTTTCCGCTTTTTCGTTCTCTCTATGATACCCGTTATGTATGTACACACTGGGTCAAATAGCCAGGTAAATGCCGACGTTTATGCGGAGATAATAAAATGAAAAAAATTCGCGTAATTTGGAAGCAGCAGATACAGGTTTATGTGTAACGAATATAAAATAGTGCAACACTTGTTGGAAAGTTATTTTATTTGTTTGTTTGTACTTTATTCTGCGCAGTATTATAAATTGGTGAAATAAACGAGCTTTAACAAATGTAAACATATATTGCGATGAATACTTTTAACACATGAAATTTTGATATCGGAATAATCCGCATCGGCAATTAAGCAAATTGAAGCCACAACGATAGAAAGTGCACAGCAGTACTGAGAGCCATTGCGCGTTAAACTGGAAAACATAGGCATTCCATGAACCGTAAAATAAAATAAGGGAAAAATAAACGCTTGCTGAAATGGAATAGAAAATTTTGTATTCGAACGGCATGGCGAGTTTTCGCATGTACACCGATGAAAATGCGAAATAGAACGCTACGAGTATAAACTTATAGCGTTACCGGCAAAATTCAAGTTACAAATCATACATGCAGAGCAGTGATATTTGCCCAATCCAAGTTCTCCATCTTTTAGACGGTCGCAATTTTTCAATCTGGTTGACAGCATATAATTTATGCGTTACGCTTTATTAGTGCCGTACGTAAAGTTCAGAGCTTTTGTTGCCCTATTCTTTCCGATAACATGGCGGGTTGGAAGCAAACTCTTTGTGTTCATTGCGAGCTCAATGGAATTCTAACTGTTTTTTATACGCTGGTGGAATTTTTCACTAGAAGCATCATGGGCAAAATTGTGAAAGGAAATTAATCAAGTTAAGTACAGGATCAGCATTTTAATGAAACACTGTGTTTGTATTTAAATTGTATTATAACGCCTATTTTACAAATAAAATTTCATTAAAAAACTGCTAGCAGTTTAAAGTGGCGAGTCGATGGAGCTTAAAAGTACTCTTAAATATCTCTTTCTCTCTCTCTCTCTCTCTCTCTCTCTCTCTCTCTCTTCGCATAATAGTAATATATCAACATAAGCAGTATCTAATGGCCTAGGTACGCAGACATAACTTTTTGGCGGAAGCACCTATATCCTTTGTTATCCGGCGCGTTCTGAACTTTCAAGCATCGCTTATTCACATAAAGTTTCTTCAACCTTAGTTTCACCACTGCTGCTGCTAGAGAACTTTTTCAAATTAACCTAATAAAACTATTATTCCTTTTATGTAGATTAAAAAGAATGATGTTATCTGTCTTTCGCACTGTATAATTTCAGGTGCTCTAGCGTCATCTCTAACTCCTTCATCGTCCATCCATTTTAATTCGACAGATAATGTGGTCAGCTGATTTGTTTAGTAATTAAAACCAATAGAAGATTAAAAGTTATAAAACGTGTTCCATATTAACAGAAAATCACTGAAAAAGTTTGGTCATCAGGGGCATCAATAAATAAGTCGATAATTCTACTCCATCCAAATTAAGAATATCGTATAGCCAAACACCTGAAAAGTAGCTCACGAGGTAAAGTCGCTCGAATCCAGCAGTAGCAGCAAAAGCAGGATATACAGCGCCGCGTGGGACGTCCTTGATTAAAGGGAAGGCACGAGCACTGGAGGAGCGTCTTTGTCGATTCCTACATGGAGGGGAACTTGATAGCAAAGGCTGCCATTGTGTTGCCTAATTCATTAAGCATACGAGAGGTCTACTTGCATAGTCGCATACATACGAGGTACTCTATACTATACGTATTCTGCAGTGCTCTCCTTGTAAGAATTGTAGCTGAAGGTGTTAATTATCGTTGAATTCTCACGGGTAAACAAAGTCGTTCCCTCGTTGATGCTGACGCCGGTCAATAACTGTACTTCAACATCGATGGTTTTTTTTAAGTGAATCGATGTAGGTGTATTGTAACCTTCAATACACTTTATACCAGCTTCGAGGTTGAATAGAATCGCGGCCGACTAAATCTTTTGTTTTGCGATGCCATGCCTGACACAATGCGTCATGTGTACACGTAGCCATTCAATTTACAACGCGATGACCTATACATGATCCGTTAACGGGTATACATCGTATGAATATTCGCAGAAATGAAGCGACGGCGATGAGTGATGAAACGCAAATTGTAAAATCGATTTGCTGTATTGTACACGAAATATTTCCGAAACTTATCATTGTAACAATAGAACAAAAACCGTTAGCGCGGTTGCCACAAATATAGAATATGTCTCTGGCTCTGAGCTATTCTTATATATACAATACACGATACGTAGTTCTTGCAGATACAAATAAGTATCGTCTTACAAATATTCCGAAGGGGTGGTACCATAAAATGGAATGAAGAATTTCGAAGTAAAATGAGAGGGTAGAGCTTGGCGGTGTGCTCCTTCCAGAATTCGAGATATCGTATTGCCTATATCTTCGATATACAAATCGAATGCCTTTATACAGCGAAGCGAAGAACTGCTGCCGGGGGAGCCACGGAAAAAGAATTCCGCGAGTAGGAAGAGAGAGAGAGAGATAAGTAGAGGATGATGATGAACAAAATATAGATAACGAAGCACACGTGAAGTAGAAGTAGATGAAATACAATTCATCAGAGAAATCTTGATATGGATCATTCGAGAATCGCTACTGTACTCTATAATATGCTTCTCGGCTTGAATTCTCCGAAAAGTACGCGTGCGTACTTCCTACGTATTTGCGAATGCATGCATAACGAGTCCAATTAAGCTCGCAGTAGAGGATGATTAAAATAATATGCGCTCGGTTATGCAGGGTCACGCCAATTAATAACGACGCGGAGAATTTGTACGTGGCTCTCGCAAGAGTGGCAATTTCCCCGGAATACTCAAATTCGAATAAAAATAGCAGAGCAAAGCTCGAAGGTACTGTAAAGCTCGGGAAAAAAGACAGAGGAATCGGAATACGGCAGCAGGCGGCATAAAACGCCGTCCAATAAAAAGAGCGGACCTATACGGACACCAGGCGGAGAGGAAAGGGCTGCAATAGACTCAGGCCGGAAATCAATATTATGAATTATGTATGCCAGGAATTGCACCGCAGCCATGACACACACACACGCAACATTGATCGTGAGACACGTGTGTACTGCTCGCCTGTACTATAACATCTACTCGCCGATAATGACCCCGTGTAGTGTGTGCCACGTATCTAGCCGCGCACTCAAATGCTCGTGCCGAGGCAAGAATTACCCGTCAATTAGCATTTTAAAGTGAGAGAGGGAGCTGTGTTTCCTCCCGCCGCGTCGCGGTGCGAACGTTAACCCCTCTATGGTGGGTATTAGCCCTCGCGGCGTACGTGGTTCCGAAGCGGGATGCGATTGCATTGTGCGATATTTCTCGGCGAGAAACTGGAATTGACGGGTCGGGTTGTTGGTGGGTGAAGTACCCGAGCAACGAGATTGAGAGTCCAATGCGAACAGATGAATTTTGTTAATTATGATTTTTCCTCTTTTATTTTCAAAAAATTATTAAATATTAAATATTTTTATCGGAAGAAGCAGTATCTCTTAAATTTATAAATTGTCGCATACAGCAGAACCTACGACACACACAAGGACGATCAAAGCAGTCGCGACGAATCTCCGAAGAATAATACAACTATCAATGTTTATTGAAAAATGCATATGAGTAAACAAAGCGCGCATGGAATGAATTTTGCGGATACACGTATTTTGTTGGCCACCCATCAAACGTCGAAGCTGCTGCTGCAGGAACAAAGGGAGCGCGGGTCAACAAAAGAGCCTCGTTGAAAAAGGGCCGCCCGCGCTTACCAAAAGCCAAATAAAGAGAAGATTGGTGTATAAACAAGCGCAGCCAGGATAGCGACAGTGCATGATATGCCAAAAAAGCTGGCTTACTAACCACCACCTGAGTACGAATAATAAATCAAAAAGCATAATCGCATCGTCCCTTTTCCTAGTAAATCAATTTTAATCTCTCGAAAATAATTTAAAACCAAAGATGATTCCAAATGAAGCGTGTGCGGCCACGTAGATATGCTATGCCGAAGGGTAACTGCAGAGGGAAAAAGTAGTCGGTGGTGAAAACGAGCAAGGGGGATTTTTCGCCTCGATTCCGACTAACGAGCTGCGGTGGCGAGAGCGCGTAGCTGCGCGGACCAATCAAGCTCCGGCCAATGCCCGACGTAGTCGTGAGCATAGGTGGTACACGTGTTATACAGTAGTCTTGTGCTCAGCTACGCTTTAGCATCGTAGCTCGGAATCACGGAAAGTACGCCCCTTCCTCGAGCTCGTTAAACAAGTCGGATGGGTCGACTGGATTCGACCTGGATTATGTTCGACGAGTGTCTGGACGGGCGCCGAGCGGCGAAAATCACGTCAATGCTGCAGCGCCGAAGAAACTCCTAATTATTTGGCGAGGGAAATTGATCTTGTGCACGCGCGCCTTGAAGATTGTGATGTCCAGTGAACTTTCGATAATTCTGGAAGGAGTGAATGCGCAGCAAGCAAACGTCGATACGTCTGGTTGTTTTAAAGTGACATTTTTAGTTTTGTAGGAACACATTAAAAGAAGCTTAGTTCTTTTTCATTGTATTTTATTATTTACTTTTAAACAATATTCAAGTATAAAATTAGCAATTGATATCACATATAGTAGCGCTTGTACTCGCCCAAAAATATCAAAATTGTCTGGAGGACTGTGGTGGGCTAGAAACGCGCTTGTCTAAATTGAATCACAAAAGAAACGGCTCGACGCGAAGCAATACCAAGCAGTTGCTGTAGGAAGAAGCGGAAGAAGATTCGGTGGCGGCAGCAACCAAGCGTAGAGATTGAATCGTGCAAGTTCTATTTGAAAAGAGTGCGTGCTCTCGTCGAAGGCTCGCGGCAGACGAGCAAAACCGAACACTGAATTTGTCCTCGACTAAAGACGTTTCAGGGGGTTGTTAGAGCCAGCATCCGAGAACGATGACTAGAATAGAATCCTAGACGTTATGGCAATCACTGCCATAACGTCTAGGATTCTATTCTAGTGGAGATAGATTTGTGGAATGTTAAACAATAAAAGAATGGAAGGTTTCGCACGCCTATCACTTCAACTCCTGCTTATTACTTTTGCAACGAAAATTTTTGCCTCGTCGAACTCTTAAAAAAGAATATTCCCAAAAAGTAGAAGCTTCTTCCGCAATCTTTTATCCACCGAGCTATCGGTTACAATGCAACTTGAGTTTTCTCTCTGTGTTTTGCAAGAAACCCGATAGCCACCCTCGCGTGTATAGGTATCCCTTTACAAGCAGCCAAAAGCACCTATCGAATTGCTCTGATATGGAGGGCGCAGCAACGTATCGTTCCCCCTTACTTACCTTACTGCAGTCATGAAAGAGCTTTTTTTATATATGTTAGTGAAAAATCGAATGAATTCCATACTTTATGTCCAAGAATCCATACTGCACGCTTCAAAAAGTTTTCAAAAGCCTACTTTGAAAATAAATGCACTATGTATGTTAAAAATAGAGAACACGGTAAGAATAGCTACAGTAATAGAGAGGGGGTTGATGTGTAGCAATCGAGTTAATTGCGCGGCTCTGTTAATGGCTCTGGACCGCCCTGAAATACTCCCCACAGGGCTCTACTCTATAGCGACGACCTTTCCACCACTTTGATTCTCCATTTCACTCGTTGCCTTTCAATTCCCTACAGGTCTCAACCCGGGCGACTTTGTCCACATTGCGCCTTTGTTTCTCTCGCGCAGACTTGACTCCTTTAACCGCGAATCCCACTCGAAATATCTTACAGTTTTCAGTTACTTAATGACCCACTTAACGAAGCTTTAAAACATTACTGTAGGATTTTGGATACTCACTGGTAAAAAGGTGGCAACGTCTCCACGAGTAAGTTCCGAATCTTTAGTCGTGCAACGGTGTTAGGTTCGAAATTGCTGGTCATTCGACACTTTGACGACGTAATCGGCCGAGTTAATGACGGCCTCGTAAACGTGGGGGTAGAAACTAAGCGACGGTGTGGTCGCACGTGTCTCGCGACACCCAAACTTTCGCAAACCCACAAGTTTGTACGCTCTTTTAAGTCGAGCGTACACTTTGTTTTCTTCGAATACTGAACTTTGTCAAGTTACTCTCCTGTGAGCTATAATTCCCTTTTTTGCTAGCGGCGAGTTTGCCTCTCGACTCGTTTTATTTTCAGACGTAATGTGTCGCGATAAACTTTTTCATACTGTTTAGACAGCACTTGTATACTTTTGGGAGTTCATTATCGCTGGGGCTATCAATATCTTTACAGTATGGAAGCAAATGAAAATCTGAAAACGCAGAGTGTGCATAATAGAGACCGCGAAATCTCTAATCGAGCCGAAAGTTTTTCCCAAGCCCATCTAGAGGTTGATGGACGGAGAAAAGTTTGAAGGTTCACCGACACACGACCGGTGGTCGCGGCTTGGAACTTTGGGGCAAAGTGCGCGAAGAGCAACTTAAGCCGCTGGTGTAGCTTTAAGTTTCAAAATAGCAAAGTTGCAGTACCCACTGTCAACCGATGTACACCATGATGGTATGATTAATTTACTGACTGAGACTGTGCTTTCGCGTAACGTATATAACATTAAGGTAATCGCAAATAGAGTAAAGAAAATATATACCACACCTCACTCCATATTTATAGATCCAATAAAGCTTTACGCGTACGCGTTGCGTACAAGCATTTCAGCTCGGGCGTAAAATTGCCGCGAGAAAGTGTCGTAACCGAAGCCACAAATAATACGCAGGGGTGATCGTAAAAATTCGCGATTCACTATTACCCGCGAGTGGAAGTCTCGTCTCCGATACACAGGAGTTGAACGCAAATGAAACGCGACGCGCAGCCCCCTAGTGACGCTTTAAAAAACGTCGTATAACACCAATGCGTCTCTCCAGTGGTGACTCTTGATGTTACGTCAGGCATAAACATTAGATCGTCGGACGTTTAAGCAATGCGTATTTTTCCAGGTATACCATGATAGGCGAGAGAATCGAAGAAATAATAACAAATGGAATTGAATACCAAACTTGGGAATATTATCGATAGGTGCAAAATTTAAAGAAGACGCAATAAACTTTTGTGAATATGTCATGTGCATCCCTGAAAACTAGCACAACTCAAATTTATTGTTCTTATGTCTTTAGTATAAGTTCTTTTATCATAAGGATATCGACAAAACAATTCAGTTGTGCGCGTTAATTATACAGTTTGTGCTTCGCATCTTTAAAGCTGAGTAACAGGCAAAATATTTTGCGGGATCTGCAGATGAATAAAAAGAAAGAAGAAAATATAACAAGCTTAAGCGATTTGCATTGTTTGAACTTCTTAAAATTACACTCGCGACTTTTCAGACACAAGGGCTGCTTTGCATGACTTTTAAATCTTAAAAGCAAAGTTTTATAATTCTACATCTAATGACAACGAATTTTAATCGATCAAAAATATACGGCCACTACACAATATTTCTCCACCCATTCCATCGCAATATCTACGATCTCTCCCGAGCTCTTTCGATCGAAATTAAATTTATTGCGAATCTCGGACAAATTGCGCACACTCCAGTTTTTCGAACTTTTCACTCGTTCCGATATCGTCCAAAGTAGCCCCTTATAATCCCAACGGACAGCCGTATCCCCGAAGACGCGAAAAATTTTCACGAGTCCAAGAGAAGATGAGCAAAAGCGAGCGCAACGTTAGTTCAATATTAGTTGAAATTCTCTCCCTGAGGGTATGTCCTGCACTTTTCGTTTATAATTTATCGTCGAACTTTGTGTGTACGGTCCCGTCGAAATGGAATTTCCAAGCTATTATCCACGAGCGGCCGCATATTCCGTGCGGAAATAGTGCAGAGTCGAGGTTTGAAGGCGCCATAAATTTCTTCGGAAGCTCTATCTCTCTATAACGACTTGTCCCGTGTCGTGCATGTGCACGTAGCTTTAGGAGACGCGACGAGAGATTTTAGCGCTTTCTCTATACATATTGTGCTTACGTAATGTATACAATCTTATGCTAATACTTTTAAACTAAATATTTAATTTTTGATGCGTTATAACGTTTAATTGAACGATTGGTTATCCCTCAAAGAGTTATTAGAATTATTTTTTGTTTCTACTTTCATTTACCTTTTTTCATTGAACTGCTGCTTCTGAAGCTGAAACTAAAGTTTTTTTTTATATCAATGGAAAGAAAATGTATATGCAATGTGAAAAAAGCGAGATAGATAATTCATTCTTGTCCCGGAAACGACCGATATGAGCTTGAATATAAGTCGATAAGATTGTACGTTATTGAGAAGTTCGACGAGGATTTTTATTTCAAATTTATAACTTCCACACAGACAACAAAAATAATTGATGTTATTATTGAATTCCCTAGTTTAAGAATTTTAATATACGAAAAAGAAAAGCGAGCATTTTTTGTAATTATTAATAATTTTTGTAGCTATATCCACTATTGCAAAATTATTCACTTTACTTATGTCTTATACGATTATTCTTGCATAATTCAGGGTTCTTAGATCATGCTCCTTTTTATTCGACTTTTACTACACCCGATTTCGTCATCTATTTTTTTATAATTCGAGAGTTTTTGAGAGTAAAATAAAACAACGTACAAATAAATTTTTTTGCATTAAGCGGCGGCCAATCTCGGCATAGTATTCGAAAGAAACTTCTTTAGCTGATATTTTTCGAGGGAGAAAAGCATTAGCAGAGGGCAAAGGTTCGCAACAGGTCAGGAGGGACAAAGAGTGATATGCGTAGGTGTTGCTCGACGCAGTTACGTTATCGAATTAATAGTATATAGGGAAGGGCTGACGCAAAGCAATCCATAAACGATACAAAAACTTTGCTGGCATGGAAAATAATGGGCGTTTGTTTTTGTTATTCTTTTGATCAGTGTTTCGAGGTATTACCTTGTTTGTTGGTTACCATTCTGATAAAGTTCGTTTTTTAAGCTATAAAGAATGCCCTGTGGTTCAAATATACTTGGAATTGATAATACATGTTTCTTCTGTGAAGTAGCAATCCAATTACGCAAGGCAAACAACAGTTATTCATATCCAGATTTATCTATACCTTTATAATCCACGTCATTCGCCACATCTTCCAGCGATTTTCTCTTCCGAGAATATCCCCTGCAACAATGTAATAATTAATTCTTTTTAAAAGTCACGGCCTTTGTTATGAAACATACAATACACGTACGTTATTACGCGATGATGACGTAATACGGTAAATAGGCCTGGTCCATTTTTTAATTCATGAATTGTTGGATTACTTTCGTAGATATTATAAAATTATTGTCCGATTACAGAATTATATTAGATCGTGTTACTATTTTTTCCCCTCAAAAGTAGACTTAACAATCAAAAGCAGTTCGTAGCAATTATACATTTTTTTTTTTTTATGAATTCGTCTCCTAATTAGCAGAAGCTCAGCGGTCTCTCACCTCTCCGCAACCCGCAACTCGCGCGCGGGCGCGTAAAAGAGACGTTACAACGCACCTATTATAACCGACTCCCTCTTTCATCCGGTAGAGGGGCTGAAACCGAGGGGTGGCACGTACCTATATAGCTCGCTGGTGGTGGTGGTAGCGGCGGTGGCGGTGGCTCCTGTCGAGCCACGCGGCCGGCAGTATCACCTTGAGCTTCGCGCCGGGAACATCGCTCTCACGAGTTTCGACCAGTTGCACGTGCTTTTCGCCAAGGGTACAACATAAGCAAGGTATCCTATACTATCGGTGTGATGAGACGTTTCGTGCCTAGTGAGGGCTCGATGAATTGTGAGTAGCGGCATTTCCGCAGCTACTGGTGTGAGGACACGAGATGGCCAGGAGACAAGGGTATCCGCTGCAGGTGATTCTGCTGCTTTCGTTTGCCGTCTTCGCGATCGGTGAGTTTTTGGAAGTGTTGATTGTCGAGTGTAGATATAGCTTCAGTGGTTTTAGGTCGGGTTTTTGGTTGAAGTAGAATTAAAGACGCATTGTTGCATTTTCACGCTACGAAGTCTCAATTATGGCACTTGATGAAAATTGTGCGCGTAATTATACGTTGACTTGGTGTAAAATGGAAAAATTCGGAAAACGAAAAAGACAACTGCTTCGCCGGGGTTTATCATTTCAGTGATTCAGACTGAAAACAGGCAGGATTTAGTTTTTTTAACTATGATTTTTGTTTCACGTCGGCGACGCTGCTGTCAGTCTTAAACAAACAGCTAGTCACGTTTCGGATTTCTCAAACGAGAGCATTTTTATAGATACTGCGTTAAAAATACAAAGGCAACGTAAAATTACGAAAAAAAATACGGAAACTGCGAAACATTTGCACCTTCGCTTTATGTAGTATTTGTTTACTTTTTCGTGTGTCAACCTAACAATCTGTTATTTCAATTCGACTTTTGATCGTAGGGTATATCCAGAATATAGCCGTAAAATTGTAATACTCTCTGATAGTTTTCTCAAGATATACAGAGAGGAGAGTTATACACGGTCATGGCGCTGCATACGTATAGTCATCTGATTGAATCAAAACTTGTACAATTCACAGTTTGTAACTTTGACTTCCGGAAAATGGAATCGCGGAAGTAACATCCTAAGTCGACTTATGCTGATATATTTGCGCGATTTCACTGCCTTTTTTTCTGTTATAAAAATTCTAGTATCTGTATATGGTTCTGAATACAGCTTTACAAATTCATAAAGTAAAAAGTCGATGAAAAATGGCAACAATAACAATCGATACCGTCAGCTAGTGATGCACTGTATGAAATCTCATGTATACGAAAGTCCCTCGCGTCGGCGGCATCGTCCCCATTATTTATTGACAAGCGCTATTTATAGAAAAAAAAACACGGAGAAATTACTTTTCTCCCGTAGCTATATCCACTATTGCACCGGGCGAACTCTTTTCGCCCGCGGCATCGTATTCTTTTCCATTTGAGACTCGGGGGGTCGGACTTTTGCACCGCGCTGAGATAGAGAAAGTAAGTGTCCGGCGTATCCGAAAAGTTTGCCGGCTATAAATCTGCTGAGCGCAAAAATCGATCGGGATAGGGCAGTAGCACCGAAGCGTCGGATGATACCGGGCTGCGAGATAGATTTACCGACTCCAATCGGCCGCCACTTGTCGAGACGCATTTCACTGCGCGCGATGGCCTCGACAGAGGCTCAGACAGGTGGGCTGCGTTCTCGATCGATCAATACTCTCTGTATAGAGCTTTGTCGCCGCGATAATGTGCGTATACATGTGCCGCGGAATCTCAGCTGATCTTATCTCTGGGCCATGATTTTCTGATGCTCGCGTATGCGTGGGCGTATGGAGTTTCGAAACTCTCCACTTCGCCGACGAGTTTTGCGCATCGAGGAGTTTTATTCCACCGCCACCCTCCTTCTCCTGCGCCGGGCAAAAACTTTCGAAGAGCAAATACGTCGACTTGTGCCCGTGAATGTTTGCGTGTACTTTTTCTCCCGCAGCTGATGTGATTTTTCATTTTGTGGGGGACATCACCGTCTCTGTACGAGCATGAACTTTCTTCCTCGTCTCCCTTTTTTCCTCTCTTGGAAAGCAAATCATTTTCACCGAGGAGTTTGCGGATTCGGTTTTATTATCTGCTTGGATTTTCCGGTGATGCTGCAATTTTCGTGTAATGTTATTACGAAGTTATGGAGAGAAGCTGCTTTTTTTAACAAAAATATTTGTCAACAAATTTCAGAGGAAGGATTTAATGCATTCGAGGCTGACCGAGTTATCATACATCCGCTGATTCCTCTAAACATAATGAATCTTGAAAAGCAAACCTTTTTTTCCTGCGAAAAGTACATGTTTGCAAGCTCTAATTACGCTTCCGATTTATAATACTGTTAATGTTTTAAAAATTGCGCGCAAAAAAAGCTGTCGAATTTGCCCGACAATGATCAAGGTTAGGGAAATAAGATTTTCCGTAAAAGTCGATGTGAGAGTTAGCAGAAGTAAATTGGATATCAAGTAGAGGTTGTTGCTAACGACGAAAGAGAGATGGAAAGAAATTAAGCGTATGCGTATGCAGAAGGCTTCGTTACCTCCGCGAAGGGAGAGCTGCGTTTAGTCGGAGGGAAGACTCTCCAGAGCTCAGCCAGCGAGTCATGCATTCAGCGCATTTAACCGAGATTATCAAGTGACAGCCTAATGCAATTTACTCGGCGCTCTTACGTACTCGCATCCACTCTTGCGAACTAACAAGTACCCGCGTGTAATGATATATCAGAAGATCCCAAAAAAAAACATTTTTTCAAAGCTCTCCAAAAAAAACCGAAAAAATAATTAAGAGTTACATCACTGGGAGCATTTTTTTCTTATTCAGTAATTAAAAAAAAATTGAACTCACCCCATCGTTTTCTCGGCATCTTAAGTGAATAAAATGAATAACGAGATCGAGAACAGTATTTGAAAAATTTTGAGATGAGAAAAAAATGGTCCCAATAATGCAGTCCTTGCTCTATATTTTCTAAGCCTATAGATATAACTGAATTCCTGGTAGATAATTGACCCCATTTCTGGGCAGAATTTTTGTCCACGTGTGTTAAAATGTGGTTTATCTGAAATTAATGGAAATACTCTGAAACGAGTTTCTGATAGTACTTCATTTTTAAAAATTTTGATCATAATGAATTCTGCACAGAAATAGGGTCAATTTTCTACAAGGGATGTTTTTTTAGAATCATCTAATTTATGCACACGCCTACACGAAAAAACGCAATAGCTTGGATATCAAGTCACTAGCTTATAACCACGTAGGACTGAATTCGGAAAACAATTAAACGCCTACCTATACATCAAATGCCTATATATATATATATATATTATTCATACATGCGCGCATCGTCACCACAAACGGCCCTACTGGTCCTCGTCATGCATACATACCTAAATATTAATGCATACACGCACAGAAATATCGACCCACGCCGCGTGTGAAAGTATGTGTTAGCATATGCGCTCACAAATTATAGACGGCTGCACAGAGAATTACTTGCTGCTGCTGCTGCTGCTGCTGCAGTATACATGGAAGTGAGCTTGCGCGTACACCTCGCGAATTTGCCGCTGGTATTGCTGCTACTGCGAGTCCTCTATGTAGAAGCGTTGCGTTCTCGCACGGTTGCGCGAGAGATTGGCCCAGCAACCTCTTCGCTGCCACTGCTCTCGTGATAGCAGCGTTTATGCATTAAGGCGCGGGATACATATAGTTATACAGGCAAGAGGCAACGACCGCTGCGGCAAAAGGAAGGGTTAAAAAATACGCGCCGCAGCAGCGTACGTATTCGAGAGGAGGAGTATAATGTCGCTGGATTGAAATTTATGGCGTAGAGAAGTGAAATAGCACGCCGCTCTCAAAGAAGAGCTATAGTGATTGATTTATGGGGTGATCGATGATGCATTAGCCGAGAGAGAGAGAGAGAGAGAGAGAGAGAGAGAGAGAGAGAGAGAGCGGATATCCAGGGTTATGTCACTGGCACGCCCGCTTGATGGCTGATTGCCACTCGATTCCCCAGCGATAACTGCCTGGGCTGGCACACTCGAATTGATTTTGATAATAAGACGGGTATTTTGTAGGCGCTCTCTCTCTCGCCCTCTCTCTATCATCGCGCGGATTTTTAATTAAGAGGCTCAATGAATTGCCGTGACAGCACAGTCTCTCTGATGCGAGTTTAATTAAATTTTCTAGAGGGCTGCTTCTGTTCGCTCGATTTTCCGTATTTATCTTCAACTCTTTTTAATAATATGTAGGCAAGTACCAGAATGAAATAAGAAAACTATTCTTAATTTACTATTTCAATGCGTTGTCTTAATTAACAGAGAACATTTAACGCTGCGCACAATATTTCGCTGCAAATTACGAAACTATAATAGCTGCGCGCTAAAACACGTATTTTAATAAGTGTGTCACCTACTCAAGCTTTGCTGTCGTCATTTGCACGACGTACCATGCAAGTATAAAACCTCGTTATTTTTCCTTCAAGAAAAACAGTTTGATCACTTTATTTTTGCAGTTTCATATAAAATCTGCGTTGAAGGTACACGCTTTAATTTCAAATCTTCATACATTGTTAAAACACGCCTATCAAAATGAAAATTCTCTAGTTGTTAAACTGTGAAAATTACTTTTTTAAATATCGCAGATGCCTGTGGCCGGAGCTGACAGTTTCTGTAACGATCATCACAACTGGATTTTTATTGCTTAAAAGAAATTAAAATTCGAACGGGCGAGTTGTAACTTTAATGGCATAAAGCAGTTCGAGAAAAGTGCACATCACCAGGAGGAAACGCGCGAGTATATTCGAACAGTTGAAATTTGAAATGCGAACGTTTTACGATACTTTTGCGAGCTTCATCTGCAAATCGAAATTATTTAACGATTAACGCAGACAATTTGCTTTGGCGTATTACTGTAATGACTTCTCGTGCACTGTGTTCATTAAACTGCGGAAACGTTTCATCAGTGTTAAAATTATTATCAAATATGAATAATAGCACCATCTCAAAATTGTATAATACCATCAAGAAGTGAAAATTATGAAAAAATAATGATCCCAAATTTGTGTGACACGTCCGAATCCTTTCAATTCCTATTCGCATCAATAAACGTGACAATTTTTACGATATCGTATGATGTACAAATTGTTGACGGAAATACCGTACCCAACACAATGTCAATTACATTCGTCCTGCCCGCAACAGAACGTGTCCGACGCATAAAGCGCGAGGAGCGATACCAGCACATAAGCGAGCTTTTTCTGTATTAAAAGCAATCGGCTTTGATGTTGCGCAGCAGGAACAGTTGAAATAGAGAGAGAGAGAGAGAGAGAGCCGACCGAGAAAGTAGTCAGCGCTGCAGGCGCTCGTTAGACCAAAACTCAAAATGACATCACGTAACTGGGCCGAGTGCCAGTTCCGTGCGCCGCTCTTTCGCCCGCCACTTATATCCCCCTCGATTTCGTCCTCGCTCTTCTCTCTCTCTCTCTCTCTCTCTCTCTCTTTCTCTCTCTCTTCGACGTTTTTATTACGTCTTTCTTGCTCTCTTTTGCTCTCGTATCTTTTTTCTTCTCCCGTATCGCATGTATATTTCCTCATCTCAGCTGCACTTTTCTTGGCTGTTCCTTTGTTTCTGCCCGAGGTCGATTCATCCTCTTTGATTTATCGTCCGATCCTGTCCATTTTTCTTCGGAATTTTCAAAACCCTACGCTGCTGCTGCTACTATTATGCGTCGCACACACACACTCACGTCAACAGCCACGCGTTGCTTTCCATCTTTGCGATCTTTTTCATCTGCCGCCAGTGTATACTTCGCCGTGTACGCTGCCTCGTGAAATATTACTCTTCGTGCTTTGCTGCAGCTTGGTGCATCTCATCGGGCTGCCTTTTCGAATGAATTCCTAATTCGTGCGAAGGCCAGGGAAGCTTTGTTTCTGTTCTTCAAATTTTTAATTTATTTTGGGAATGTCAGATGATTCCCACGCACGCGGGGATGCATGAATTCGATACATTTGTTATTAATCGATCGTATGCAAAGAATAAGCTGACAAAGACCAATTTTACTATGTGTAGTAACTCCACAGTGGCATATAGATTGCCAAACATATCGGGGGGAATTTAATATCGATAACAGTGCTAACATTACTCGATAGTGCAGTAAACGTTGGGATAATGGACTTTCATTTTGCGTTTCGAACTCTAGATTTCATAAAGTGAAGTATCTATAGTCACATCATGATTGGATGCATCAATTGAATTTCAATAATCGATTTGATAATTAGGTGGACGTTTAAAGCAAATATATAATTATTATATTTATTTTAATTGCTAACGTCACTGAATTACACTTTTTCATATTATGCTTTACTTGATACACGTATAAAACATTTACTAAACAGTTAATCAGTTGTAGATACATCTAATTAGTAAGGCTGTATGTACGAATGTAGCGGATAAAAAATACATAAAGTGAAGTACCCCGCATAATTTAATGTATCAAAATAAAAAGTTTGAATTAACCTAATTAGCTTGAATTTTCAACAACTTCAGTCTTACAAATACTTAATTTCACAAGCGCAGTTTTTAAAAATTTTCAAAACAAGTAGTAGAAATGCTGATGACTTGCGCTTGATATAGACGTGAATTGCGCATCGTAGCGTCTTGCGCAAACTTGGAAAAGTTTATCCCCGCTTAACAGCTTAGCTTCTACAGAAGTAAACACTCGCTCGAATTGATGGCTTCTTCGACAGTTAAGAACATTTTCACGCTGCAGCCTCACTCAAGAAAATTAAAATAGAAAGTAATAGCATAATAAATATTTGTCACCGTCTAAACGATACCACTGGCGCCGTTTTAATAACTCTTCTCTCAACCACTGCGGAGAGCTTAAGTACTTCGTCGACTGGCTTCTTATTTTTCGATAACAAATATTTTTCCGCAATCTAGTATACTAAAACCTGCATTTTTGTCATTATTCGATCATTTTGTTTAGTTACCTACGCCATAAAACTGCATTATTCATTAACCATTCTTATTTGTTAGTGACTTATTTGAGAAAATCGTAAGCTAATATAAGATAATCTGAAAATTAGACTCTCTCTCTCTCTCTCTCTCTCACACCCTTTCTCTCACTTTGAATTTCTAACAATAAAAAAGTTGTTTACTTTTGCTCAGATTGGAATTCATTAGCTTCGCGTTTCTCCTTGCAATGCCGATGAATGCAAGCAAACTATGTGAAAACTTTTCGGGTTTACGATTCAGCAAGAAACTTTTAAGCGATCAGCGCTTCACTTATACGTGTTCAAACGTTGGTTGCCAGCTTCGATGGAATTTCCATAACCATATATGGCATATTCAAAAGAAAGGTTATCAGCTGAGCTAATGATGACTGACACGATGAATCGAAAGTTTATGTTCCCGATTACATCGTGACAGGAATTCCCGTACAGTTACAACAAGGCGGTAGAAAGTAAACAGACCGAATAGCATGACCTACTTAACATACCCACGGCGTACTCCAGCAGTAACTATATGTCACTAATAATTAACCCAGCAGGTCTCAAGCTCTGTAACGTTTAAAGAGCATTGCGATCTCAGCTTGCTTCGTGCTTAGGCAAGACAAATGAGATGAATGATCGTTATGCATCGTTTTTTAAATACTAATGTATTGTTATATCTTCAAATTTTAGCAAATCTGTGTCTTATCTTCAGTTCACGTCTCGGTTAAAATTTCGAAAAAAGTGTGAGAGAATCTAAGATGAATTCAATCCAAATCCGACTGCAGACTGGAGAACAAACGACGCAGTCCAGTCGTTCATAATTCAGCGCAGACGAGAAGTGACGTTAGAGAGGCTTTCAAGTCGCGGAGGTGAATTGATAATGGTGTGATAGTGCGGGCGAACACAGTAAACATGCAGTTCAGCTGATTGGCAAGTCCCTCTCTCCTATACGATGCGATACAGTGTTTCCGTGCACCCTAGCTTTTGGCTATATTCGGCATTCTGATCTAATAAATCAGAACTTAATCTGCCTTCCTACAGTTCTATGCTGGTACTTCCTGCCTCTCTTCGCGTCCCTGATAACGCCTAGCTGTTTGCCCTATACATTTCGAGGCAGACCTCGAGGCAGAGGCTTAGTCATCCTCTACAATCTATCGGCTTTCCTTTGAACAATCGAGCTTTGCACATTCCAGGATATAATAACGAAGTGAGACAGCTATCCTCTATTTATATGTATTTCATGCTTCATAGTAGTCTTAAACTCGATTCAGAGCAGAAATCATGCGCTGTAATCTCAGTCGACTTTCGTGTCTATTTTCTGATTATTAATCACCTTCATAATATACAAGACTCGATCTACTGCTTGAATTATTGACCAATAACCAGGTTTTCGGTTTCAATTATAGAAGAATACTATGCGTACGTCCAATCACATTAGCGAATCATTTGAAGGGAGTAAAGTCGTTTTTTCAAAACTTTAGCAAACAGTTCACAATCATTGTGAACATAATGTACTTATCATTAGTAGTCCGGTTGTAGCTATAGCTATGCACAATTACATTGGAATAGGGAGAGTATTTTTAAAGCTAAACGACGAAATAGGTTGCTCTGAAATTGACCCACATAGATCTATCAAAGCCATACTATTATCGTAAATCAATTTATAGATGCAGTAGAGCTAGATTCGTACGACAATGGAATATAATTCAATCGTTCAATATGTTTATTCAAATTGCTGTTTCGCAAAACTGTCCAGAGTTGATTTGTAAACGTTACATTAGCTTTTACAAATCCGATTAATATCTAAACAGAAGCAATAACTCGTTGCTCTCTCTCTCTCTCTTTCTCTCTCCGCGTGAAACTTATTTATTAGGGCGAACCACGTCGGGCTAAAGTACACGATGTAGTATAAGTTGCGATGAACATAGCATCTTAAAGTATATGAAGCTTGCAACGGCAGAGTTCGACACGCTTGCAGCGAGTAAAGTGCACATTGGTGATGGGTTTAAGCGTCGGAGCTTTTCATTAGTTTCGAGCGAACATAAATCGTATGAAAAAAGAGCCTCTATACCCGCACCCTCATACTGTTTGCGAAAATCAATAACGATTCAAAGAGCTTTTGCATTAATTGAAAATCTCTGGACTTTTTTCGCATTGCAGTATGCACTTTTTTTAATCCAAAGCTGCACACGATTATTAATTTTCAGCGATGAAACAGTCATTCGCAAATACCTCATTAGCAAACCAATATTATTTAAATATAGAATACCGATCATCCCTGTGATCCTGTCCTGTGATCCTCTAATTAACGAATTAATTGAATTCAGGAAAAAATAGCAATAGAATTTCATTAAAAAAAAGCGCTTTATATTCGTACCTAAAATTGCAAGTTTACTCTTGCAGAAATTGGAAGCGTAATTTTCTATTCATCCCAACGGCCATTTCATCATATAGTAGCCGTACACGTATGTATAATACTTACATAGTCAGAAAAAGGGATGAGCTGGACACATTTTCACAACAGCGGCTTTCTGCATCAGCAGAGCTACTGCGGCTTCTTTCCGAGCCGCAAGAGAGTCCGGTCTGTCTCTCGGCTTTGCGACTCGTGTGTGAGAAAATCCAAATTTAAGCGACACGCGACAGACGTAAGCTGTAAAGGGATGACATATATACGTATAGGCTTTCATTCGTGCAAATCTGAAAGTCAGTTACCACCGTGCGTGCGAGAAAGCGCCTGCCGGGGTCTTTCGACTTTGCTGTGTAGACAGCGCCACAGGGAAATTACTTTGGGAGAATTGCTTGGCTGCGTGCCTTCAACGACGTTTTTTTTCATAAAGGTTCATGGGGACGTGATGGAATTCATCTGCTTGGTGTTGGATGGATGTTAAAAAGGAGAGCTCAGCTAACTGAATTTGCTGGCTTTTTTTAAATTTATGCAAAGTTTTAGATCTTTATTAGATTCACCCTTTGCTTTTATGAGAATATGAGAGTTTGTCGCCAGTTTTCCTATCGTGACCTACATATTAAATCTGAATTATTTGATCAAAAATAGAGTAGATCTAGCTGATACTAGATTAGATAGAACTATTTTGAGATAAACTTAATATCTCCTATTTAAGTAACTGCACTGGTATATGCAATCGTTTCCTGTAAGCTAACTCATTTCCCTTTTTTACGTCTTAAAACTCGAATTTCCTACTCTTTGTCAAACTGTGGTTTGTTCTTTGATATTTTGTTTTCTCCATACGTTGTGTTAGCGACAGTAATTATTAAATTACGAATTCATTTACGTTCTATTTTATCCCTGATAATAACTCAGTCGAACAGGAAGTGCGTCATTGAAACAAATCAGAGAAAAGAGACCATCCAATTCTATTAATTATTAATCCCTCAGAGAGGAACCAACGTCCCACGCAAAATTGCCAGAATTAACCACACAAGAAAATAGACATACGTGCGAAAAGATCCCCAACATTAGGTGCGAAGCACCGGCTCGCCAAGGCCTCGCTGACGTCTGAATCCCATTGTGCGAGTAGCTACTGGGATCGACCAATACACGCGACCTTTTTGGCGAATACTGCCTGTATTTTTATTTTTTGCTTAAGGGCAACGTTTGATAAGGGGACGAAAATAGCCACCCTTTTTTCAGATCTTATCACGCTCGAGTTCTTTTCTATTTTTAATGACGCGTGACCTGGCGTGGTCGGGGGTAATTAATCGGTATGTCAGTGATCGCTGATCTAAGAAACAGAGCGAGAATATAGGGGGACGTATTTCACGCTTATCGGAGGGTTTGGGCAGTGATAGAAACATCTATATGTGATTCATTGTTTGACTACATGTTTTTATTTTTTGTTTCAGGTGAGTGTCAACTGGTTAGAGAATTCTTACGCGTGCGTTATACCGACAAGATTTTCGCTCATTAAAAATGTAAGTAAGTTTAGTTCTTGAAGAACCTGAAAAATTAATGTAGACTCAGTCGATAAGACAAGTTTCCACTGTACACAGATGTAAAAGCTCTACATTGCATGAAAAAAAACTTATCCATTATATACATCCAAGCGCTTTTGTTTCCCTAATCAATACACTGTACGCACATACTTATCCTCGCGACATTGCCGCATCGCAAGCGCGATAAAGTGCATATCGCTCATCGTGAAATATTTGTTCCTTGCAGAAAGAAAGCGATACACTATCAAACTCAAAGGCATTTTTTCCCTCAAGATTCCTTCTTGAACCCGTTGCTGTTCGAACCTGCGACAGTACACGTATATGTATAGAGCCAACAAAGTGTTCACTTATCGAACGGGCGGTCGATATTTTTTCATGGCCGTTCGCGAATCTCTCGGGTCATCACCGTTGAGTGTATCGACCTACATTTTTAGCCTGTCTGTTTTGATTTTCTCGCGAGTGAGCACGTGCCACTGTATATTTTCTTTCTTTATATTTTCTCACACTCGATCGAATATGACTGGCATACGCATGTACAAGCTTACTCGGAATAAGAAAAAAGTGGCTCGAAAGTAATTAGCATTGAAGGTTGCGAGTAACGGACTATGACCTCGCGCGAATACGATTTAATGCGAGCAACGCACATTCCTTCCGTTTACATATGCGCATCGATTTCAATGGGTGTATAGGAGCTATTGTATTTACGCTTTAACTTATACCTATACAGAGTTTAGTTTTTAGAAGGTGTTTTTATTCGTAATAAGTGGAAAATCTTGACTAGATCTGAACGCTGAAAAAGCAAAAGCCAGAAACGTGTTTCAAGCATAAACAGTTGTACGTGCCACCGCAATCTGGAATCTACCTGACTCGCTGCAGGATTCCAATTAGTTTCGCGCGCCTTCCTATACAAAATTAATTATAATCTGACCTTATTATTCTTAGTATAAACTAAGTATTATGCTTGAAACACGTTTCTGGCTTTTGCTTTTTCAGCGTTCAAATCTAGTCAAGATTTTCCACTTATTACGAAGCAGAACTTAGAAAATCTTGTGCGTCGTTTGTTTTTTCACGCGAATTTTTCAGACGATGAATAGATTAATCTTCTCTATAGAGAAATATTGAAAACTTCATTATTACAAAGCTTCTTCAAGAAGAAAGCAAGAAATAAACAATCCACTGATTCTCTATTTCCACTTTCACCGTCCTCAATCTCTCTCTTCCTCAGTCCGTCGTCCGCCAAATCAATTAGCCAACCCTGGAGCGACGTCGTCCAGGCTTTTTCACGCGCTAATGGAGCTAATGACACAAGCGGAATGTGGTATCCTGCTGATGGCATAGAAAGTGCTGGTCGTCGCGTCGAGTATACGGCATGCGTACCTTTAAAGGGACAAGAATCCATTAGCTTTTAATGTTGCCATAGGACTCGGGCGGTGATCCTATACTTGAAGTCCGATATCCCGATGTATATCTTACAACTACTTTGACGACGATTTCCACTCGGTGCGCAGGTGCCATGGCTTGTTTATGCTATTGACGCGATGAGATGGCTGTACATAGAAGCGAGTTTTTTTGAGTCGCCCACGACGTTACCTATACTACTACACCTGTCGCACTTTGCATTAGGCGATTGACGGTGAGCGAGTGGGTAAATAAACCGGAATTATAAGCGAGTGCTGCGCGTGGGCGTCTGTATAGCTACCCTGCTGATCTGACTGGATGCGATTGACTTTGTTTTGATGGGTATATATAAGACATTGAAGATAAGTAGTTTGAATTATCTTCTGTGTACTCTCGATGAAAGTTGTGCAACCAGAATCAGTTTTTGTTGCGCGATAAGAGAGTTTAGCGTCCAGTTATAACATTTGCAACTTTTGTCTCTAAAAAACAATTGTATTCGCTTCGCTAATATTATATTTAGTCACAATAGGTACGTCCATAAGAGACTTAAGAAATGGTGTCGTTTTAACTCTTTTCACGCGATTCTTCTTTTCAAACATAATTCTTATTTGATTTTACAGTTTCACCGAGTCATTCTTTTAGCTCAGGCTACTCCGCCCCTTTTGAAAATTCAATTTTACGTTCAACTTTGCGGGCAACTATCTCGGCGGTTTCTGCAACTCTCTTGCCCTATATTGATGAATGCATCCGGGCTCTCCTTAGAGCATAAACCTTTTCATCTTCTGTAAAGCTGCGATTTAAAGAATAAAACTAGAAGACGAAGAAGAATTAAGGGAAAAACGGGAGCTGCTTTCCCTTTCTCCGATTTCAAGTCGAGTGTTTCCTTTTCTTTTTCCTTCAATTTCACGGTTTCCTATTTTTCATTCCTTTCTGTTGTCTCTAAAAATTTGTAGCTTCTTGTTAGATCGTCTTTTATCGCAGCAGCCCCTCACTAATGGTTTTTCCCTGAGCTTACTAATTTATTCTGCCCATCAATCCATGAGTCTTGCTTATTGAAGACAGTAATGAAATGAGGTTTGAAGTTTGACGCTGATATAAATCTTTTGTAATAAGTGAAGTTCTCTTGATCCCTTCGACAAGAGATGATGGGTCGAACAAAATTTTATCGGATTCTCTTCAGTCTTCCCTTAGATTGAGTTGTACTACTGAAATTCTAATATGATCCGATTTCCACTGTTTTAAATCAAATCCAAGATTTTCTAAAATAAACCATAAGAACTAACCGTTTGAAATAGGAATAATCGATGCAAACATTTTTATTTCCGTCCCAATAATAATTTTAATGCTGCTAATAATAATTTAATAAATTAAAAGTTCCTTTCACTAAAAAGTATCATTCAACCAGGGGCCGAAAAGTTTAGATCATATATTTACGGTTTCTCTCTAAAGAAAAAATAGGTGTAAAAAGACAAAAAAATAATTAAAAAGCGCGCGCAATCATAAATCACGAGATATTGGAGACCCTGCACTAGCAGCAGCCGATAAGTTTCTTGTGTTGCTTGCGCACTGCCGTAATATGAGCTCGAATCGTTTTGTGGCAAAGAAATGGTCGCGTCGACCATTATTCCGGGTACACCGTGGGATTATACTGTTATTGGGCGCTGTTGCTGCAGTTCTGAGCGTCTCATTTTTATCAGGTAACACGAGGCGACTTTTCATTTCTTTTCTCTAAACCTGTTCTGCAATGATTCTTTACCCTTTATAAGTCAATCGTCAAGACAGATCGAATGAGATATTTTTTCGGCCAATCTTTTTCCGAGTATGTGTATATTTTGGGCTTGTCTCTTCTTTCTAGTGCGAAATCGAGAAACGCGAGAAGCGTTGGGACGATAAATTAAGACAGCCGAGGCAGTCTCTCATGTAAATAGACTCTTAACTGGCAGTCCTCGGACAAAATAAAGATCGCTGTCGGAACATCTTTCTCCTTTACCCTCGAGAATTATTTCACTTACAGTCTTCTCGCCCTATTCAACTCGAATTTTCGTATCTTCAACGAGCTACTCCCATTTTTGTAATCCGCTTTTCTTAAAAAACGATGATATCATCTGTTTTAATTAAAAAATCAATCAATTATTTTCGATTTTTAATACTCTTTCAGTGAGAGTTGTTGCAGCAGATTATAATCGATACGATACAGCGCAGTAGCTTTGATGGATGAGGAAAGAGAGAAATATCGAATCAAAAATCGATTTGAATTTTAATTGTAAAAAGCAGCAACGCATGCGGTTATCTGTCAAAATGTAATAGCGTGATTCAGCAGAGCCTCATCTGAAATTCATGGAATAGAGGCGAAAAAGAGCACGTCGACGACGAAGTGGAGCCTGAGTGTGTGTGTGTGTGTGTACCTCAAGCTCCGACAAATGTTTACGTGAACGCCGACGATACATAAGCTTAGCGGCGCACGGCGTCTTATGGTATGCTTTTTCTGTAAAATCAATAGTTAACCCAGTTTCGCTCGAGGCGGTTGTTGCTTAAAGAAAGCCGTCGTCTGCGCTAAAATTGGCTCATCCTGTCTTTCTCTTTCTCTCTCTCTCTCTCTCTCTCTCTCTCTCTCTCTCTCTCTCTCTCTTCTGTTGTCGGCTTGGAAGCTATAAGCACGCGATAAATACTTATCATTATCAGAGGCGCGACGATATACACTCTTTAAGGAACGAATTCGATCGACGACGAAATGCCTGTCTCTTTTTAATTAATTTCCTTCTAATTAGCATCGTAAAGCGTCGGCTCTCACCAGTACAGCAAAGTTCGTAAAGTTTTATGTACGAAAGCGTACGGCTGTAGATCTAATATCCGCTGCCGCCACGTCTACTTTGAATTTTCGCAGTAAAAGCGCCAAATTACCGACATCAACCTCGGACACGATGCTATACTAATATAGCTCATGCATCGATATTGATTAAAGTTTAGATAATATCAACGTGCAGTTGGTGGAAGCATAACACACACGACGCAAAGTAAAAGAAGCGAATTAAATTCTCAGCTTAAGGAGTATCCCCGCATTTACATAGCCCACCGAGTGCATATGTATACCTCGATTCATGGCCAAATTAACTTGTACCAAATTGGTCTGCACATATGTAGCACCACATCTCTCGGAACTAGGACAAGCTATTGCGCGGTGCTTTCTCGCTTGTATAGATCTACTGCTCATAAATCTAAGGACGAATCGGGATTACATTTATGTGCGTCTCCTGAATTCTCAGTCGTTTGTACAGTATCGCGGCAAAAATTAATATATATTTAGGCATTTTTATTTACGCGTGTAGCGATTCAGCTACATAAGAGAGATGTGCCCAGTATGGATGTCTTTTTTAGTTTCTAGCTTCTGACAGTACGCAGCGTCACTTCAGGTCGGTCATTTGGTGTACATTAATGATCTTTTATATACTTCGTCGTGACCAGTTTCTCAGTTGGATGATGTAAACGCGCTTTTTCTCAGCTTAATCACTTTTCGGTCATTTTGTTTTTCGTCTCGTTTATGACACGAACATCACGTTAGCATTCTAGCGTCGAAAACGCGTAAGCCAGCGTAGTACATAAACTTCGTCGTGGCGTATACCCCGATACCGCTCAATGGTTAACCTGCACACGTGCCTGGAACGAACATGTGAAGTCGATTCCAGCCGTTTGAAATTCTTGCGGTCCACTGGCTCGAGAAATTCAATTTCTTAATCAAGTTTATTTTTACACAAGCTTTCGCTATCACTATAAACCGCCGCTCGTAAATTGTAGCACCCTCCAGACTGATTATTTGTTTTGCATTATCTAAAATATAAATGTTAATTTTCTCATGTATAAGTTAGTATTTATCAAACTGACCTGGCATAATATCCATGATATCAACATATTTTTTTAAATTTTTTTTTTTTTTTTATTAAAAGTCGTGTCAGTATCAACAGCAGCAACTTCGCCAGGATGATCGTAAAGACCATCAGTAGCATACAGCAATATCCGCATCACAGCAGGTAGCAAACGAGCTATTATAACAAGGCAGAGCACGACCGCAGGCAGCGCAGCTGCGCGTAATAAGCCTCGCTCGCGCTCCCAACTATTACGCAACTATCACGTAACCGCGCGCATATTTATTTGGAAATCGACGCAGTCATTGATTCGACCGGAGCTTCAACGTGTTCGCGACGCGTAATGAATACTTAAATAGGCCTCATTTGTATAGCCATATCATTTGTCTTTATTTTCGTTTTGATATTACTATATACGTAAGATTGTTGTGTACGTTATAATTTCAGAGAAAACGTGTAAACGCGGAGAACATTTTACATTTTATATTTACATTTGCGTCAACTTTCCTGATAAAAAGCTGTTTAATTTATTAAGCGATACTCGCCTATGTCATTCACGGCGCTTCGAATTCACCACGGAGTTTGCTTTTGCAGCGAAATTTCCAGCATATTTCCAACATACTTCTTCCTACCCGTCGTTGTCATCATATCGCATCGACAACGCTCAAAGTCTGTGAATTCTTCCTTCCTTAGTCTTGGAGTTCACCCACGAAGAAGAGAAGTCTCACTTCTCTTTTCAAGTTCCTTAAAAAAGATATATTTTTCTCAATACGGATAATCTTCACAAAAAATACAGGAGCCGAAAGCTTCAAAACTTTTTCCCGGTTATCGGTTAGCCTTGCATACGAATTGTGCACCCCAGAGCTATGTATATACATTTAAAGTCCGATATAAAGCCATCGATTAAAGGTAAAACTGATGCGTTTATTTGCAGCCAACACGTTTGAGAAAACAATCTTCAATCCTTTTATGCCAATTTCGGATCGGTCGGAAGAGAAACCATTTACATATATGCATGCATGTAACTTTATAGATCGATCGATTATAATTGAGTTTTTAAATGGTACGTTTGCCTTGTATGAAAAATTTACATCAATGAAAACAATTTTAAGCGAAACATTATCAAAATTATTAAAAATTGCATCTTTTTGATCACGTCGAAAGAACGTTTTAATGGCAGAAGAATCGAGTTGAATGAAAAGGGAGGAAGTTTTTTTTTCGACGAATGATAACTCGTTGCGCATCTCTAATTGCGATTACCGCTGGGCGTATCTGTGTGCAGTTACCATCGGAAGAGAGACTCGAATGTATAAAAGAGTTTGCAGCAGCAGAAACTTGATCGTTTCCCTCTTTTTTCGTGAAACTTGCCTCTGGAAAAGTAATGTCAGTAACAAAAGCACCGTCTGTCCTTCGTTGCTGCCGCTGCTGTACGTGAGTATCCGGGGAAGACCCGAAAGAAGAAAAAAACATTCGTGGAAAATGAAAGTAGTTAATGAAAAAAAAATAACAGAATGAGCGGAAGGTGTCAATAAAAAATGGTTCGATGAAACCGAGGTGGAACGAAATAAGTTTAAAAAATAAAAGTCGAAATCCATGCATGACAAGGCATTTAAATCAATAAAATGTATGATAGTGCTATAACAAAGTCCTGCACCACGTAATGACAAGCGACCTAAATTTTAACCACCTATTGCGGTCGAAAAAACTTTTTATAAGGCTAACGCTCTGTATGTACAATGTGCGACAGAGAGAAAAAAGGAGAAATTGACACCACGGAATCCGACAAGGCATTATTATTTAAAGCAAACTTTTTTGTAGTTCTCAGTACCTAGACTAAGATAAAGCTAATTTTAACAATAATACAGAGTTTTGAAAAACGCTGTACTCGGTGCGGAATAGCTTTTTGATATGCCAACTGATATTCAATTTTCCATAGTTAATGTGATTTGACTTAATAGTAGCCTAGTGTGCAAAAAAAAATTTCAAAAGCGAGATAATTGAGCAAAATCTTAATTATAAAATAAGCCCTTGGCGCGTGATTCGCAGAGTTCAATAGAGTCGTGTTCGCCGCGCTCTTACACTTTATCTTCATTCTCCGCACGGCAGCACTTCGAAAGTATCTTAATCACGTATCGAAAATGCATTTAATTTACCGCAGCTTTTTGTAATTGTCTATCGTGTAATTAATGAACGGCGAAGAGCATCTTAAAAGAAAGATTATATATATATATATACTGCCTGTGCTAATTTTTGAGTGAATAAAAACTTTTACCTCAAATTCAGGGATCACTCCTTTTTTTTATTTTTGAAAATTTTTGTAATCCTGACCATATACATCTTCTTTGTCACACGCTGCGCATTTCAAAAAGCAAAGTTTCATTCTAAAGGAAGAATATTTTTTCGACCGCAAAGAGGAAGATTGTGCATTTGTGCAAATAAATAAATGCACGAATACGTTTAAATATGCACATGTTCTCGAAAATCAAATTCTGGATTAGGGATAAGCCGTCTTCGTGAAATATCACAAAATAATAATTTAAAAATGACACGAGTTAAATTTGAAACACGTACTTACATCCTCGCAACCGCGACAAAATTTGAAAAGCTCCTGTATATAAAAGCATGCCTCTGAGGCATAACAGTGTAGTAGGCTATTCATAAACAAGTCACAAAAGAGCTCGTACGATATCATGCATCGACAGCCGCCAAAGAATTGTGGAGGTGGAACTGTTTACGTCCTCAGTCGCACACTCGCTAAAATTTGGACAAATTCGAGCTGAATACGTATAGCTAGCTGTGATTATCAGATGAATAAAAAAGAAAAAAGCATGTAAAAGTTACGGTCATAACATTGATGTTTTCGACAAATCATGAAGGCAGAAATTTGTTCAAATGATCTAATCATCTAAGAGTAAAATTCAAAATGCTGGGGTTCAAACTTTTGTGTCTAAGATATTGATGAACTGGATAAAGTTTTCTGTAGCAGCTACTTTTTTATTTGTAGACTATCACACGCCGAATGAGCTAAATTGTCCGTTCCATGAAAGCTGAACAGTGACGTTGACATAGAAAGGATTGAAGCATGCAGATTCTATCCGTAAATCGCTGCGGGTCCCTCCGCGACTTCTCTCTGTCGTAACGTCCACGTTTTATGCACCAGTCCATTGTTAATCTTATCACGCGAGCCCCCGAGCCGTCCATACCTCGGGAAATTGACAGTAAAAAAGGAGAGCCCACTATAGCTGCAAACGATGCGCTCGCCCATGTCTATCGATTTTCGATTCGCAGCGACGTTATAATTCATGCATGATACATTTTGAACTATCATTTAATATACCGTATTCGTATAATATGCTATTAGGCTTTAACGCGCGATCCATCCAGCTACTCGTTCCTTTTCGATGTCTTAGCTTCTCCAAAAGAGATTCCAAAATACTCCGACAAGGAAAATCCGCAACCTTTGGGTTAGGGATTTGGCTGAAACTTTAGGATCGATTTTTTTATTTATTTCAGGTTTTAGTCCTATTTTTCGAGGTGTGGCCATTATATATATTTAATAAGTGCCAATCGACCGCCAAGCAGCCCCTTGAATAACCGTTTCTGTCGGAGTCACATTTTTTGAAGTTAAATTGAGCACATTAAAATAAATCTTTTGCAATAATAATTATTAAACCTTTTTCCGACCATCATAGTATTAATATGAAATTGTAACTCACAAATTTATTATGAAATAACAATTGTTTAATGAAATTGCATCATACAAATATACATTTTGTGTACATAAAATGTATTTCTCGTGAAATAAATTATAGTTCACATCTTTTTTGATAGGTGGCAAAAGAGATAAAACGATTTCTCCCATGTAAAATAGAACCGTGAAACCACTTATAAGAGTCAAAGGCCAAGTTATATCGATTTACCAAATCATAGTTCTACACTGGTTTTGGTTCTTGCAAGTTGAATGCAATGCGGATAGTATCAATACATCACACTTTGCACTTCAAATTCAGGATGATTTTCTTGAACTACGCCAAGAAAAGCATCTAACGAATCGTCGTTCAACCATGCATTTCTTGCCGTTATTATTGGCTGAATTGCGCTTAAGTCAAATTTGTATAATTTACTGTCGAGATATGATGTTATATTTGCAATATATTGATAGCAATTATCGCGCTTTGTATTCGAGCATACAAACACGATATCATCGTCATCGCTATTAGTAAGATCCACTACACTAATAGTACGAACGGCTTGAGTTTTTTCTATATTTCTAAAACAAAGCCGTTTCGCTGATGGACTATCAGACGATCGCCTTTGTCTTTTTGACACATTTATATTGTTCGATATGATATCCCACTCACCTGGTCGTTTAGTTGAACGCCTGAATATCATTTTAATGCCGGGCCTCTTCTTGTTGTCCGATGCAGTCCGTTTAATAACGCTGTGAACGCTGCCTTGCTAGACTGGAGTCATTTTTCTTATTAATAAACTGCACATCGTGCAACAAATAGGGATGAAATTTGTAATTTAAAAAATTATTGAAAAACATTAAATTTTGTTCTATAGTCATGTCGGACCATATCCCACACCAAAAACGATTTGAACGCCTTATTGTGTAAAACTTTTGTTTACAATATTTCTCGTATTCTACAATATCCATAATTTGTTGTAAATTTAACATTTGTTGTACATACAATAAACAAGCTTTTGTTTTGCACTCTTATGCAGTGTTTAAACATTAAATCCATACATGGCGCATTATGCATAAAAAATAAAACTCGCCCGAACGTGAGAAAACACGTCGAGCAAAAAAAAGTTCAACCGGAAAATACAAAGAGAGCCAGACGCAAAGTGAGAGAGCGCGTTTCCACTAAAAAAGGGTACATAGAAGCAAAATCAAATATTTAACGTAGAGGCTACTCGCATCAAATCGGAAGCTTCACCTGGCTGTTGCGCGAAAAATGGTCGCTACTCGCCTGAGCGCGATGAATCATTTTTTATTTTAATTCAAAATTTTGTGGGATTTCCAACCAAACTATAAATCCATGTCTCGAGCGGATACCATCTGAAGAGGCTGATGATGGATTCGTCAGGAAATTCACTCGATGCCGATGTACGTAATCCAATAACGATCGAACATAAATTAATGTCGTATAATAGACACCGATATAGTACTGACCTCCTACATTATGCACACAAGCCAAGCACGTTAACATTAGCGTTAAGGAGCTTTGACGATGGTCGCCTTGTTTTATGATTGTTTGAATGCGATATTGCTGTTTGAGCTAGGATTACGGATATTGGACGGCCTCTAACTGATCGGATCCACTTTGTATTGTTATTTATTGAGTAATTAAACGGACTAGAACCCCTTTTGCAAAGACTACGTAATACGCAGGAGAAAATACAAAAGATTTAAGTAAATGCAAAAATACGATAGAAGGTTACGGAACGGGAGTACAATGAACATAACGCGAGCACTAGAAACTAAAAACGAAATTCTTTAATTCCGATTTAAAACCGGATAGAACAGTGACCTCGGTAACGATACATGGAAGAACGTTCCAAGATCTTCGCAAACTGTTAACTGTTGAAAAGAATCCGAAATGTTATAGATACATGGATTCTAGTAATTTTCGATTAATATTTTATTAACTAGTTAAGCACTGACAATGCGTAAGCCGCGCTTTTGTTTATATTCTACAATACTAGATTCTCTTTTTTTAACGTTTCATGCGAAGAATATTTTATTCTGTTTTTTTTTTAATTCGTTCACACGCTGCATCTTTAGGCATATGTTTACATCAGTACCAAACATGTAGGTGCAATACCAGTCGTCAAATTCAGCCAATGCCACACGCAAATAGCACTTCGACAGATAGTGTTATCGTTGGCGCGGGTGATAATTTCCGGTTTAACAGCTTCGTTCGCGTCCTGGTAATGGTGCTGGAATTCACGAGACGCAAGCTAACGCATATTCATGATTTCGTGAAGGATCTGAGCATACCTGACACTGTTCAGCTGCTTGAACACCGCAGCTTCTCTGTGTTAATTCAGTTTAGTTGTTGGGTTGTTTGCTGACTTGTTTTTCTTGTTTAGAAAAGCCATGAGTACACGTAGGTTTAAAAAATATGGCGCGTTAAATTTTTAATTAAATGATATTTCGATGGTTACATTAAGAAATTAATGTACCGCCTTGATCTACAACGGAGCAAGTGCACGACTTGTACGTGCCTGCGAATAATATTCAACTATGTAGTAATAACGCGCATGCTTATGAACATCCCGACTCGCTATTACATTTCTCTAGCTTGTGGCCGTTCTCTTGTATATTCTTTTCTAAAATAATAATTCGTATACATGTGTTACATAGTAAAATATAATATACGTTATAACAAATACCAGAATCTGTAATGTAGTTGAAGTTTGCAACGTTTTTACCAACGAAAATTAATACCAAAAGCGATACATTTCGAACATTCAATCCTCACAAGAGGATTGCACACTTTTTTACGACGGATTATTATTTCTAGCGTTATAATAAATAAATAAATAAAACCTTGTCTAGAGGGCGCTAGAAAAGTTCAAAATCGTACTTTTCGGTCATTTTCGGCCTTTTTTGACTAAGTACCCGGCTCGCTCGCAAGGGGATTGCTTACTTTTTTACAACGCATTATTGTTTTCGGCGTTACGAATGTAATCAATAGTTTTGAAAAAGAGCTGCGGTGACAATATCAGTGACAGAGACAAAGGAAAAGCAGAGCAGTAGAGCGTCACGCGAAACTACCTAATTAGTCTCATTGATTTCAAAAAGCATCCGAAGGCGAGAGCTGCTGCAGACGTCTCTGAATACTAATAGCGAGTTCTCGCATAATCGATACCCGCGCGACTGAAACCGCTAAGCCGATACCGCGAATGTCTTCGTGCGACCCTACACTTCTACTGCATCTAGTTAGACTAGATTGAACAAGCTATCGGCTAATTACTGATTCCGTCCAACGAATTTAATTTCATTCACTTTCTAGCGCGTGTTATTTTATTGAAATTCAAAACAAAACTCCATACAACATGATATTATAACATATACACTAAGAGAGAAAAAAGTTTCTTATAAATATATATGTTAACTGTTAACGTAGACACGTTCAATTTGTGCTAATGCTACATATGGTAATACTTAAAATATATATGATCATGCCAAGCCATACACACATTCTTGGGTTGATATTAAATAGTAAAATGAAAATAAGAGAATCTGTTTCAAAACTTTTATTCAATATAAATCTCTCCGAGTTACAAGTAATTTTCGGGTGGCTGCTTTATACATTTGTATAGGTCTTACAAAGTAATCGCAACCAGACTTGCACAATTTTTGACTCACACAAGAGTTTGACATTCATTATACAAAAAAAATCTCATCCGTGTCGTTTTTTCATTATCCTCACTCTCTTAAATTAATGTAGTAAAAATCCACTACATTGTAGTGACTATTCACTATTCCCTTAAAGTGATAACTACGCAACTACAAAATAGTGAATATTCACTACACGAAATAAAGAAACTAAATTCACTGTACGAAGTAGTGAACATTCACTGTTCCAAGTAGTGAATATTCAAGGTTTTAAACCGTGAATATTAGCTGTTTTTCAATAGTGTAGCTTCAATCAATTGATGAATTTTCACTACAAGAAACAGTGAATACTCACTGCTTGTAGCAGTTAAAAATTATCGTATTACAAAATTCGATTTTGAAGGTTACTCATGCTGAAATAATTACAAAAGAATTTTAAATGAACGTTAAGCTAGTTTATTATAAAGATTCATCGTCAGAAGCATCAGTTAGCGATTCGCAGTCAATCAACTGTTCATCTTTGATTGACGATAAATTTACATTGAGTGTAGTTACTGAACTGACTGCAGGCGTGTCAGATGTAATTTTATACACAAAACGCTGAATGAAATAAAAAAAATTTTGTAAAATTACAGAATATTATAGCACAGCAAAGCTTAGACGCGTCCACCTTAATCTGGCACAATAAATGCACAACCCGAGCACAAACAGCACAGGAGTAATTACGTTTACCTCCAGGTTCACGGCACAATGACTCGATGATGCACGGACCCGAACGTGACAGGACCGGCGACGCGGGACAACTGCCCGCAATGGCGCCGGCGCGCTGCACGACATCTTTCGCGAACCCGCAGGAGTTCGATTCACTATCTAAATAGTTATTTTCTCACTACGTAAATAGCGCAGAGCATAGTATTTTACCAAAGTAGTGAAATTTACTATCACACTAGTGAAGAGTTCACTACTTTGTTATAGTGAAATAAATATAACCTATCATTTTCCACTACTTTCCCAGTGAAAAATATGTTCACTATGCAAAATAGTGAAACTTTCACTACTTTAATTTAAGAGAGCATAAACATCAATGTGTATAGCTGGATCTTTTCTATATATGGTGTCATTAACTTTCAGAAATGCGAATACGTTTAATGATTTCGATTTCAAAGATGCTGTGATTTCGGTGTTCTCAATTGTCCCTGAAATTCGACCAAATTTAATAATATTTCAAAGCCTTCATTCCATATAATTTTAAAACTCGCATCGCAACAATTATGGGTGAGCCTGGATACAATAGTTCATCGGCATTGCTGATTAGAAAATCATCATCGCTTACAATATTTATTTTTTACTCTTTTCACCTTTTTCGGAAAAGGTGGCAAAGGTATTTCACTAATTTGAATTTTAATATTTTGAATAATAGCCTCTGGCTTCGGTGGTGGAGGAGCTGGCATATAAATTGCGGCAGTAAGCTTTAGCTTTTTCTGTCTCAGCCTATTCTTTTTTCCTTTCCTAGTGCGTTTAACAATTTTACCTTCCACTAAAACGAGAAAAGCAAAGACTTTATTAACAATCTAATTTTTCTAGTTTCAAATTATTTTCTAATCAGACTCAAAATTTCGTATAAAAATAGATTTTATATATTTTCTTTATTATTTCCCTACTATGTTTTAAATAAATTAGCATGCGCATGCAGATTATTCCTTATACTCAACCAACATTCAAAGGCTATGTGTACTGCCCCACACCTTGAGCGCCAAGAAAAAGATCATGTAACATCTAACGATGCTACCGCACTTATTTAGTTATTACACCTTTAGCCTACACTTTCGTGCAATAGCTGGGTGCTTTGAATGTTTGTGAATAAGGATTGCAATTGAATTTGGTATAATGTAGAAGTATAAAAATATATTATTTATTTCTTTGGTCCCCCTAGTTTTTGGTGCCATGTACAATGTGAATCAATAAGAAAACTTTTATAAATAAAGAAAGAAGGAAAATTTATTGTGATAATGGTGTATAACTGTAGATGCTCATCCTATCTTCTTCTTCCTCGTTGATTGGTCCGTCATTTTCTTCTATCCATAATATTCGCTCTGGACCACCGACTGGGTTGATATTTTGGTCCATTGTTGTTTTTGGTATATTTGTTTGGTCATGTTCTTGTGGTATTTATTGTATGTAACATCTAACGATGCTACCACACTTATTTAGTTATTACATCTTTAGCCTACACTTTCGTGCAATAGCTGGGTACTTTGAATGTTTGTGAATGATAAAGAATAAATGAAGGGAAAATAAAACTTTTAGAAAATGACCCGGGGTTAATCGGATCTAAATTCTAAAAGATAGAGAAAGGGATAAATGACCCGGTGTTATTCGGTTCATTTATCCATGCGATAGTTATAGTAAGGAATAGAAAAGTTGGGATAGTAAAAATAGATTCTGACTTACTTTTTGCCGCTGGCTGCTTCCTTGGTACTAACGTGGTGGGATGAAGGCTCTTGGTAAAAATAACAACAGAACACTCACGAATTCAATTACAACTGCTTTATATTTTATATTAAAATACAATCGTGCGTACTTAGCGCAAATCTAAAACTTCGCGTACAAGCGCGAGGATCTACTAACTATCGCGTACAAGCGCGAGAAAAATACCGAGCTTACTTAGAGCCGGGACCGGAGTGTCGAACTAGAAAGATGTTTCGCAGCACGAAGGGCCTAGAGTTCTCCCATCCCGATATTGTTGGGGTCGCGTTCCGCCTAGATGCTGAAAATTAGCGAGTGAGAGAATTCTCTCCTCCTACGCAGCTTCGGTCCGCCTACACTCTCTCCTCTATGACTGTAGTTCGCCTATACGCTGCTTTCGATGCGCACGCCAATTTGTATAAAATTTTCCAAGCATTTTATTTATCATTAATAAAAGTTGAGCAGGGCTATCTGTCCCTCGCTTTCTCCCTTCAGGCCCATATTTCCGAATTTGCTCTGGACGAGCGTAACGTACGCATTTATGTTTTAAAAATTTTTTTAAATATTGAAAAATTCGCATGACGTGACATGTAGATCTATCTCCTCCATTATTATTACATCAGGTGATGTTGATTGGGTCCTGCTTCTTTGTTCGTTTTCTATGGTGAGGTTTATGTCTTGTAGGTGTTCTTGGACCCTTGTGCAAAATTGTCTGTGGGCTTCCATATATTGATATTGTAGGTATTTCCCACACTCTTTGTGATGTTTTAGTTTTTCTCCATTCTGTATCTTACATACAAATTCATGGTCCGCTTTATTTCTGTAATCACTCATTCTGCCGCATACACTGTGGTTTTTTATGTATTATGTTTCGTTTTTTCTGAGGTGTCGTGGTGATGCCCATTTTTGTTTAAATCTGTCATTGCAGTGATCTATCGCTTTTTTGGCATCCCCCTTGTTGAAATATTGTTCGAAGGCTAGGTACTTCCCGAGTGGTGTGTTGTGTTCTTGTTTTTTGTGCAGGACGAAGGTGTTACGTCGGATTCAGTCCTTTCGAACCAAATCCGTTCGTTTTAAACTTGGAAATATTCTCGGTAGAAAATTTCTAAGAAGTGTGTCGCTCCTTTCTACCCTAGCGTTGCCGCAAATAGATAGGGATGAGCTGTCGCGAGAGATGTCAGGGAATATATATTTTTATTTATTTTTAAGGAAATACAGAAACTAATTTTATCTTTATTTAATATTATACAAAAATTTAAACCAGGGGATCTGAATTTTTGTTATTTTTTTTAGTTTTAAGTTTGACTAATTTTGGAGTGATTGCTAAACAGGCACAAGTCCTGAACAATCACTAGCACAATTAGTATAGTGTTATAAAAAGGGAAAGAAAATTCACGATTTTAGTGTTTATATTCAGCACTGTGATAAACAGGACAAGTATCGTGATCGGCAATGTGAAGTATAAACGCTATCAATTTTTATTTATTCTCGCAACACGGTAAATTTTTTATTTTTCTAGCCAACCGACACTTGGCTCCTACTTTATAGCGGTTAGAAATTAAGTCTAAATTCACGCAGTGGTGAATGCAAGAAAAGAACATTTTTGTAGGTACAAGTTTAGGTGAATATTCACTTACTTTTATTGTAGACCTTGGACAACAGAAAGTATTAGTTGCTCCTGTCGTTGTTGTTCAAGTGAGTTGAGCTATTCGAGTTTTTAAAGAATAGAAAGAGCTGGCTGGATGACCACTCTCTAACAAATTTGACAAATAGTTTTAGGTCTATTTGCGTAAGTAATTTGCGGAATTCGATGAAGAAGGAGGAGGCGAGGCAGAAGAGGAGTAAGTGTGGTAAACAGACGACAACCTAAGGTAAAAAATACTCCAAATGCAGCTATACATATCTTTTCTACTAAAATACTTTTTTTATATAAATCTACTTAGTGAGATAATTAAAAATTTGAATCATTTTTTCTGGAGGTGTAGTAGAAATTTCTCAACTAGTTGACAAATTTCTACTAGGGGAGTATGTAATGCCCCATACACGATCCAGCGTGTAACTTCCGAAAACATACATATCAAAAATTCTAAAAACATCCGACTCTGCCTATACAGCGAGCGCATGGAATGTTTCGGCCGCCCCACTCTTCTCATCTCCTACGAAGCCAACAGCAGGTACGCAGTAGTACACGCGGCGACGGCGGACTATCCGAAACACATGTGTGCGTGTGCGCCCCACTCTTCTCTCTCCAGCTACACAGTCAGCATCGAGCAGCAGCGCGCTACGTAACTGGATTCATATGCCATTGAAACGCTCATCACTTCTTCTTACTGGTCCTTGATGCTTTTTTAATATTAGACTTTAATAAAAGAAATAATAAGTCTAATATTTATCAGAAAAAGAAATAAACATTTGCAAATCTGAACCGTGGATCCGAATTCAGATTTGAAATAAATTGATTTTACTTTAAATTATTATTTAACGAATAATATAAAAAGAAAATTGATTTTAAATGAAATAAGTAATAATAATAATAGTAGGTCCGTAATTGTGGATAATGGATATGCAACGCAATAATTATAAACTCTTGTTTATATTCAAAATAGTGTGTATATTAACAAAAATAATTGAACATAAGAATAATGTCTATTTTCGCTATTATTCCTTTTAAATGAAAATCAGTTACAATTTTGTTTGTTTTTTTGATGAAGACTTTTGTTATGCAATTATCAAATATTATTAAACTCTACGCTTAATTTTGCTGTATAGTATGTGTTAGAGCGCTTAAATGTGCTGCTCAATAAGTATTTAAATTCTACGCTTAAATTTGCAGTAGATTCCTATATATGTACTAAGGCGCTTAAATGTGCTGCCAGAGTAGACTAGGGCGCTTGAATGTGCTGCCGCTATGTAACACCCCGTACAGGCTCCGAATAAAAATTATAAATCATAATTAGAAACTAAACATCTTTAAACAAAATTATAGATTTTACCCGAGTATATCGCGCTCTCCCACTCCCAATTAAACGCTTCGGTTCAGCTGAGCTCACAGCTGACAACGCAACACCATGAGCGCCACGAGCCAGCGAGCGGCAGTAGCAGAAGACGGCAGCAGCAGAGGGAGAGCGCGCAACACGCGCTGTATATCTATATATACCGAGCGGCGAGCGCAGTGGCGCAAGAGTAGGAGTAGCGGAGCGGCGGCGCAGCGCGCGCGTATTAGTATGAATGGTTTTTGTATATAGGAATGTCTGTGTGAATGTATGAATGTGAAAGTAATTTAGGCGGCACGATCCCCGCTCGCTCCGAGGCCTATATAAGGACCCTCACGACCCGTACCAGCTCACTAGCCGAAGCGCAACTTAAGCGCCAGCGCAACTAAAGCGCCTAGTCCCTGCTCTTGAGCAACTTATGCCTTGAGCAGGTAAACGACTTAGAATATTTTCGAATATTTCTTATACTTATAAAATGTCAAGATAGGCAACGATATCGCAACATAACGCATATCCGTCCTATACTTGTAAAATTTCGAATTCATGTAGAAGAAAGATTTAGAAAAATTTCGTTACCGAATTCAAACACGAACAGATAACGCAAACTTAAGCGTATCTGCATAAGATCTCTTCTTGAAACATTACGATTCAATCAGATAACGCAACTTAAACGCGTATCTGTTTATTTCGCGCGCTATTATTTCGGGTTCAATTGCCGGAATTATTACCTCCTCGTGGCGAGGATTTTTTACAGTATTTCTATTAATAGGAGGGACAATACTATCGTTATCGCGCGCGATGCAATCTCGAGACGCGAAAGGATTAACTTTGGCTAATTCTTCGGCCGACAACTGGTCAATTTTTAAATTCCGAGCTAATTGTCTAGTAGTAGGCCTATTAGACATGGATTAGAGAAATTAAATTATTTTTTAAAGAATGTTTTGATTTAACGAGTTCAGACAACAATAGTCTGTCACTATTCTAAATGTATTTTTAATCCTTATCGGAATTAATGTATTCTCCGTTTTAGAATTTAGCCAATTTTTAATGAATCTAATTTTCTTAGGGTCTATAAAAATTTCGCTATTAATATTTCTTCCTAAAAATATGCAAGTATTAATTTCTTGCATAGATGCTTGGAGTTTATATAGAATATCTAATGAATAAGGAGATATAACACGAGTTAAATAGACAGTCTTATCTGCTTTAGCTAAAGCTAATTTGCAGGCCGATATTAAATGATTTTCGCAAAGTTTATTTTCCGCGAGATCAATAAGAGTCATTAAATAGTATAAAGTATAATTTATTTATTCACGATAAAATATTCTAATTTATTGATTTCTAATTGATTAACCGATTGATCTTTGTTAATTTGCTTAAACCCGTTAACTACTGATTTTGCGCGTTAATCCTTGTACTTTAGTTACACGTTTGTCGGTTTTTTCGGTGATCGCGATAAATGAATTGTTTAATGACTGAATTACGTTATGTAAAACTTGTATCTTATTTTCTTGTTCAATTATATAAGAATTAAATACGGCGAAATTTTTATTTTGATTAAGAATAACTTCTTTCAATTGTTCAATTTGATTCTCTAAAGATATTATCTTATTGGCCGCTTGTATAGACGTAAAATCCTCAATGATATAAGGAATCATTGATGACAATTTAAATCACTTATTGGTGTAATTAAAAATAATATATTCTTTATTTACTTAGCATGCGGAAAACTACTACGTATTTACTTAATATTAGATTTTTAATAAATGATACTAGGTTTGTTTATACAAAATTTTTTCTTTATTTTATTTTATTAAATGTCGCAGCTATTATTTAATTAGTATTTTATTTAATAACATCGTTTCACTATTTTCAATCTAATGTAATTGATTCGCTCAAATCGGAATTCTCGGTCACTCGCAGATTGACGGCTCGTCGCTCACGGTGCTGTCGGTAGTTGATGGGGTTGGCATTATCGGCTATGTGCGGCGCAGGAGGTTGTTGATTATCGCCTTCAAGTACTATAACCTCCGGTTGGACAACCGGCACCTGTGGTGGTTGGAACGTGGTAGGTTACACCGCTACTGCTGGCCGTGTTATCGGTCCTGTCACTGAAACTTGGTTCCACGCAAGTCGGTTCCTTGTATGGAACACGTTGGGACCTCCAAATCCCCGCCTACTGAGAAAGTAGGGTTCAGGGCCTGTGTATGGATTCGGGTACGGTCCAGGCACAATGCGTTGCGCAATGAATACTGGTCGCGAATTTTCCGCGTTTGCGGGTATCGGAGGATACTCTTCGACCACCATGGGCTAATTATCTACTCGTTCTGCTTCCGGAGCAGCAGGCACTTCTAATACTTCGTGAGCAGCAGGTACTTTGCGAGGCGGAGACCCTTCTAACTGTTCTACTTTAGGAGCAACAGGTATATTTGGCTCCGGCTGTACGTTGTTGTTTATTATAGGCGCGGGAAGTTCTTATATGATGTTATTTAGAGGATCGATGTTCTCATTATTGGCTCTCAGATGAGCTAACTGTTGTTTGGTTTTCTTCCTTTTTAAATTCTTGTTATGATGCTTTCCGACGCCCTGAAGCTTTCTATTCCTATTGTTGTTATCTTGTTTATCTCCGGGATTCATCTATAATTAATATTTTAACATTGATTGTTAGTTGAAGTGAATCTATTGTTAAATCGACCAAAGAACTCACTATTTTTTCAACGGAGTTTTCCGGACGTTCTTATCTTTGTCCATCTGATTGATAATACAATCAACCAAGGATGGAGCACCCAATTTTTTAAATTTGTGATTTAACTTAAAGCAATCTACACACTGCTTTCCAGGTCGTAGTCGGCACTTTTTACAAATTCTTTTTTGTACCGACTTCGAAGCAGACTTCGATTTTGGTGAAGCAGGCGGCGGAAGTGGTATGTTTTCAACTGTTTCTATCGGCGGAGGAAGTGGAGGATTCTCAATATTATATAGAAATTTCTGTACTAAATCCCGTAGGGCGTCAAGAGCTCGTTTTCTCTTGGCCTCACGCTGATTTTTTGTGGAAATACAGAAACTTTTTATTATTGTTTTATGACTTTTGTAGGGTAAACTTAACTATTTTTTTCCAGCATACTTATACATATATATAAATAAACTAATACTTAACATTAGATTTTATTTAACTAAATAATTATAATTTATTAGTCGCACTTGATGTTCTGATATTTTGTTGAATAGAGTAATGACATTTTTCTTTTGTGAACGCTGGATTTTATATTTAACTAATAACTATTATCAAATTATTTGGTTTGCAGTAAGAGTGCTGTCTTAATTTATCTATAACGCAACTTAAATTCTAAGAAAAGAAACATTGTTTAACTTAATAGCATAATGCTTATAATCTTTCTTAATAACTAGGCAACTATTTTTTATTAAAAGAAAGATATGCAGAGAAAATTTCTATTTTTGATTATATAGCAGCGGAGATAGAGTGGTTCGAAGATTTATTTGAGGGACAAGAGGGAAAAATACCGATTTTCAGTGCACGTGCGCGGCTGTAAACAAATGACATCGTCCGATTTCCGCCCCGCCCGAAATTTTCTCAGCGCTTTGGGTCGTAAAAGTTCGAGCAGTCGGGCCTTACCTGGATTTTTATAGCTTGTAGCTGACCCTGTTAGCCTATAGTTTTAAGAAAAAATAGACTCAGTGACAATTCGAGCGGCGCGTCTCCGAAGGAAAACGGCGACACTCGAGCTCGCACTTGGTTTATTATCATATTTACTAAGAAAAAGGTCTCTGGGAACGGAAAAGCCGAAAACCCAAAAACTCGTAGGTATACCGCGGAAAGATTATTTTGGTGTGTGAAGAATACCTTTTTTTGTAGGCAGACGGGACGCGCGTGCATATACAATCTAATGTATACACAGCGTATCGCTTCGTCTGTTTGGCATTTTATATTTTTTTTCTGGAGAAAATTATTTTTGAAAAAGTCGGCGACGTTACAAAGGTTATGTGGTCCAGTGGACCAAATACAGCAAATATTTTTGCGAAGGTTTCAGGATCCATGCCCAAAGGTACTTGGGCACAGAACCTTAGTCCTGTCGTATCGTCCAGTGGTCCTGTTATTATCTCTGGCATGGGTATTGGTCTCTCACTTGGCAATTTTTGTGGTTGTGCTGTTGGTGGCGTCGCGAATAGTGGTGGTCGAACTGCTGGTGGTAATAATGGTAGTATCGAGAGGACCAGTGGTATATTTATTGTTGTTGCTGACGTTATCTGCGTGGGGATGTCTTGTATTGTTTGTTGTGTATTATGTTTTATTGTTGCTGTTGCATATTCCACAGCTTTCTTATTATATAGAGGTATTTGGTACCTTACTAGTAATTTGGTATTGCCTAGTTGGTCCGTATAAACTTTTTCTATCTCGCATGGTCCGAACTGATTTAAATCTGCTTTTATATCTTCTGGGGTTCCCCTTATACTTGTTGACATGGTCTTTTCATTTATTCTGTTTACTCTTATTATTTCTCCTGGTTCTTCTGTGGTGACTGGTGGTCCTTGGTTTTGTTTTGTTCAATGATAAAATTTGTGTCATTGTAGTCCGAATAATAGTCTAGGGCAGTAGCACCTAAGCCCTGTCTATATTCATTTGGTACCGTTTTTACTGGGTCCGTCCTGCCTTGTAGTTCTTTATCTAAGCCCTTGCCTGCTATGTACCCCATTTTCTCCATTATGCTTTGGGACTTTGATTTGGTGTGTGCTTTGATGACCTTGTTCTTGTTTTCTTCGTTTGCGTATTCGATGTTATATACTGTTGTAGTGTGGCTGTCGGTGTGAAAGCAATGACACATGGTCCATGTGTCATGAAGTTGTTCATGGCGTCTTCCTTTTGTACTCTGAATTTTATAAGGACTTTGGAATTGCCCATGTCCATGACGTCCAAGATATCTACTTTGTTCTGGTCCATTTTCCTGTAACAAAGAGAAATGAGAGATAGGAGGTATCGTTGCATGTTGTAATGTAAGATATTGTTTTAGGGTATTACATATTTGGTTATGCAATGTTTATTTGTTTTAGGGGTTGTGTACTTTGTCTATTTATCATTGGGGGTTTTATTGAGGCCCCTCTTTTTTATTTTTAATTTAAATGGAAAACAAGATTTTGGTAGGGATTGGGTGGTGTGGGTATTATGTTATAGCGTACGGTAGGATAATTTGTGTTTATGAGAGATATCAGTCCTGCAGAAACGCTGGTCATCATTTATCTTTCATTCGTGTATGTGTGTAGATTTGTGGTTGATCTATCAAAAAGAAAATAGATTGAAGAGACGTAGCGGAACAGGTTCAATAGCAGCAAGAGAAAATGGTCTTGTTCGCCTATTTCCTTGAATGCTCTATTTAGCGAGCGGGAGATTCTTTTGTGGGTATGACCTACAGGCTACTGTTGTCCATGGCTTATCAAGAGACAATAATATTTTGAGTCTGAATCCGTGGGTTGGATGAAGGAAAAGAAGAATTCTACCTTCACGTATGTGGTTACAGAACATTGTATGTTTCAGTGAATTATGTGAGATAGGTTTCAATTTTTTTTTTTTTAAGGATATTGTTATATGCTTCTAGTACTGGAGCTGTGACAAGGACTGGAGCTGCAACGTGGACTAGAGTTGGATTTTCAATGATTTCCTCAAATGTGATCTGAATAATTACTTTAATGTCAATAAAATGATCTTTTATAAATGAAGTTTAAAGTGGGATTCTGTTGTTTTTCGAACAAAAAATCGAAAAAAAATGTTATTTCTTTAAAGTGTTCTAAAGATTGCGTAGAATTTAGTATCAAGTTCCTTTTGGGATAAATTTTATATACATGAAAAGCAAGCTATAGAAGTTTAAAAAAAATAATACGTTTTTCGATTTTTTAATAAAATTCTAAATGTGTGCATTCTAGTGCATAAATTGCTACACATTTAATTTTAATATTGATTTTTAAACAACGAATAGGTAGTTTGAATGCAAAACGAAAACGTAAGTATCATTTTATACAATCGGCCCAATTTGTGAACCCTGCGATAGATGGCGGCACAAACGTTTATAGATACAATTTTTCTGCTGTGCGAGTCTATGTTTGTTACATAATTATATACCATACATGTAAACAAAATATATGTATATGCTAAAGTTGTAGTTGCATAATTTATAATTTATTAATTTATAAATTACAATGGATGCTATACATTTAAAGTGGCGTAAACCGAAGCCAAAAAAAATCGTAAAAGTACTACGAGTGCAGCTAACCTAATAAAAGCTCGAGCAAATGCAAACAAGACTGATCAAAATAAAAATGCAACAAAAACTAATGTTCTAAATCGTAATTCTCTCACTTTTCAGTGAAAAACCTTGCACTAGAAGTGTTTCTAACAATACAGTAAATGCTATGCAAGCTAAACTGCAAGAGTCATCAACAACAAGAAAATTGGCGTTTACTGATATGTTAAAAAGTGCAAGTGATGTTGTTCATGAGGAAGAAAACATAAATGTAGAAAACATTAACATAAATGTTTTTAACGTTATAGCTGACAAGATGACATGTGAATTTTGTAAAACAAATTCAGTGAATTTTGAATTAGGACAACGAAATGGTTTTACTGTGAATTTATCGTTTATTTGCAAAGTTTGTGGTGAAGTACATGTGGGTACATTTTCAAGCTCAGGTACAGATCCTAATAAGAACAACTCTTCTTTCGTGGATCAGACAGGGTTAGTTTCATACACATAAGAATTTTACACCAATTACATTTTACACAAATTCTAATGTGGTTTAATTCTGCACAGTGTGTTTTAATTTCAACACACACACAAAAATAATAAATATTTTTATGTCGTTCTACACGTGTACTTCTACACAATAGAAAAATTAATATTTAATAATTCATTAAATTGTACACAATATATTGTGCACTGTAATTTTTTATAAAATGAATAATTTTAGTTGGTATTCAACACATATTTTTCTACACAACAAAATTATACGCAATTTCATTTTCGTTTAGCAATAATTTATTTTACACCAACATTAAAACATTTTACACGTTCGATTTATACACCATAAAAGTTATTTTTATTCTACACGTGTCGTTACACACGTAGAAATAAGTGAATTGTATGCTCCTAATTGTACACATATTATTGTGCACCATCGTATAAATTAAGTATTCTACACGACCAATATTTTATTCCGCAGATGAACACATTGTTTTAAATAGGAAAATCAAGTAAAAAGTTGTACACATATTATTATACACAAGATGGCCAAAAACAACGTCGTAGGCAGCCGATAATATAAATAAGAATAATATATAAAATTATAGTGTAATAGATTATAAGGGTAAGGATAGCCGACACTGCTGTCCAAATAGGTTCCGTAGTATTTGGTGTCTAGGTGGCTTACTACGAATGGAGATAGTATTTAGATCTGCAGGATAGTCCAGAACATTCCCCGGTTAGTGCGCTCCAACATTGTTAGTACTTTTTATCACGTTGAGAGAAAGGACTAGATACGACACCGATAAGCATGTCGCAAATGTGGATTTAAGTCACACAGTGCTATAGAAAATAGTATGTTCACTCGTTTCTCTTTTATAGTGTACGTGTGCTATTGGCAACTTACCGCACTTGTTGAAAATGTACTATAAGTGCACGCGGCCTTCAGGTGGGTAGTATGACAGATGTCAACGCGCAGATAGTGCACGCTCCGTAGCTTTTAATCCGTTCAGGTTATGCTATCGATATCCGAAATGAGATTGTATTCTTAGACGGCAAAACTCGCGATGCGTTCAAAACGCGTAGCTCAAGGGCTGTCATCGTATTGTTGCCCTCGCTTCGCTTAAGCCACAAAATACACAGGCAGCCCTAGTCGACAATAAAATTAGAAACAAGTAGGTAGACGCGTTGCAGTTTCAGAAGAAAGGCTATTTGAAGCTTTTGACCCTGCTATTGGGAATTAAATATACAACGAATTTTTCGCCTGGTACGAGAAAAACAAAGTGGGCTGTGCGCCTGCGCCTTTGCCAACCTTACTTCTCTCGGGCATTTATTTAATAACGCGGGTCTAAATAAGTCATCCTCTTTACTCCATCGGTGAATAATCCGCTATGAACAACAATATGTTCTCTATTTTTCTATTATTTTCTATTACTAACAATTATTTGTTTTTTTATTTCTCTGCAACTAAAATTTCCATGATTTTCTCTCTATTTCCAGATTTTCCTGCAGGCTAAACATAATAAGTTGGCTTGGTAATCTTACTCCAGTTCCAGATCCTGTCCTACCCGTCCTTATATATCTACAATTATTTTAGAAAATTTTTTGAGTTTGATACTACCGTTCGAGCTATGTCCGCAATTGGTGTATTTTCTCCTGGTCAGTTTTTGTGTAATAAAATGAAAAATAAAAATTAATAATTGATGTATTAATTATACAAATTTTCTTAATATAATGGTTTATAGGGGAGATGCGCCCAGTATGGAATGATTTGGCTAATTTCGCTATAGCTTTTAATTAGGGCCGTGAAAGCAATACGGCCTCGGAGTATGACTTTGAAACGCTAAAACCTACTATAACCGGGCGCAAGTGCTACAATCGCGCCTCAGAAGCTGGGAACTGATAGCATTCTATCCTGGGCAACATTCCATACTGAGCGCATCTCCCCTATTTGCTGTATTAAATTTACTTCATCAACAATTTATAGAATTCAATGGATTTTTATCGGTAAAAATAAAACAAGTTACACACATTTAATTATGTGTAATATATACAAAAATCTTTATTATCCAATTACTGGGCCATGTTCTCTTATTAAAACATCGTTGAGATCGTATGGGGGGTAGATTTCTTCTGTACATCTCACCGCCCATCATATGTCTCGGAAGGTACGAAACCAGCTTGCCATTACATAATGGGCATAATCTTCTGAACAGATTCCTGGCGCACGGCATACAAATCCGATGTTGGCAAGGCCGAATCTTCTGCACCCTTTTGCCCGAGTAGCAAACAGTGCACTCTTTTGAAAATAATGCGGTTAAATACATATGGCATATTTATACTAACTAAAAAAAAAGAAAGCTGAGTCGGAGAAAGTAATCTTACTGAAACTTATAAGAAAATTTTCTGGAACATTTATGCAATCCCGATTTTTACTTAGGGCTAATACTTGGGATTGACTATAACAATTTAGCAAATATTTCAGGTAGAAATTATTTAAGACTTAATAGCTGTTGAGGTTGAAGGTTTGACATTGAATAAATTCTGAATTATTTTCATTTTAAACTGATTTTGATTTTTACAATTAATCATTCACATATCTTGGGGAAAAAATGTTTAAGAGATTCTCCCAGAACGGAAATGCGGCATACATAGCATTTTAGACTAGAATTTTTTTATATAGCAAACATTTAATTACTTAACTTTGATTTTACTGACCCGCATGGCGCAAGCTCCGTTATCCATTGTATGAAGCAAAAAAATAACCAAAGTTCGTACTAGGCAATATTCCCTACTGTACGAATCATTCCTGATATATTAAAAAATAATTAATTTCAACTATTTCTGTTTAGTTTTCTGTTCGTAGAATCGTTGGGTTGGGACAAGTTCGCAGAAAAATTTTGATATGAGAAATCACTGCAAAGTTTCAGCTATATTACTTTCCCAAAATCTGCTGTCTCCCCTTGTAAATATTCGACTTTATATAACGATAGTGTTTACTCTAAAAGAAGGATTCGAATCCGTATATTGAAACGAAAAGAGTATTTCAATAAATGTAAAGATTACTTTAAATATTTTTTATAGTTATGAAATGTATCTTTATAGCAAAAATATATTTCGGCAACATGCGCGATTTTCGCGTTTTTTGGACCTATCAAGCGGGCGTAAAGTACCTGTTTATTTACCAGCGTGCAAAAAAAGGTCGGCGGCGGGTATAAAAATTCGGCAGCGGGCAAAAAAGTCATCAGCAGGCCAAAAACATTTTGAATATATTATTTCATAATGTAACCTTATCGTTGCCGCCTTTATACATTTCGTGAAATACTTTCAACTTTAGCATCATCAAGATGATTCGATTCATCCCGTCGTTCTGAAGCTGAGCTTTAACGCTCGCTTTATTATTTAATCCTTGTAGTACGACTAAGTCATGCATCCACCGAAACAATACTCAAATAGTACATTACACAACAAGAGGCAAAGGTTGATTTTATCTTAAGCGAGGATGATGATTGAGAACGAGTGGAATTCGAAGGCGCCACAGGCGCCTCATCTACCCCTAGGAAAAAAACACTTTCGCCTCAGATATATGTATATGTGTTCGTCTGGATGTATTGATATGTATATATGCAGTCAAACACTCAAAAGCCTTTCGCCCAAGGCTTAAAAAACTCTAATTTCACTTAACTTTTTCGTAGGTAAAAAGAGCGTTTCCGATGCATTTGTTATTAAAAATAAAAAAAATTTTCTTTCAAGACCTTATGTTTCTGAGTTGCATTATCTGGTAGACATATACACAATTGGGTATATGTCATGTAAGCAAATTGACGTTCACATTTTATTTTTCGAACTTTACGCGTCTTATCGCGTGAATGGCCGTTCACAAGCAACCCTTGACTACCAAAGAGGGATCACGGTCGTGCTCTCACAATCTGGATCATCAAGAGTATTCGATTCATCGCAACGTTCCGAAGCCGAGCTTTAATACTCGCGATGTCATCAACAATGTTTTTTTAATAATTTCGAGATTCTGGGTCTCCCAAGAAAGTGTTTTTTTTTGGGGGTTTTGTGATATTGATAATTTTTAGGTTCTAACTAGTACCAGATTTTAAATAAAAATGTATTTATCGATACTACTCACATTATTAGTACCGAAGATAATTCAAGCAAATGAAGAATGAAGATATGTACAAAGTCCATTGTTCCCGGAAAAACCGTCCTATTCGAAGGGTTTCCCGTGATTCCCAAAAATCCAAATAAATTTTTGTTCTCGCGTCCATGGTTTGTAAGCTTTTTGATAGCTCATTAAACTGCTAAATTATCGCGATTTATTTCGTTATCTCTAATCTGCAGTTCAGTACGAAAATTTAAGCTGCGTTTTGTGACAGCATAAAAGTAAGGTGGTTCTTCTTGAAACCTACAGATATTTTAGAGCAGAATGACATATTGAAACAATTTCACTACATACATACGTCGTTTCTTATGAGCAAGAAAATAAAAAAAAAATTTGATAGTTGTTTTCCACATATTGCCAACACAATTTAGTGACTGTTAAATATATTAGTAAAATTTTTGATTTATCAGAATATAAAGTCGTATATTTGGTATGTATATTTTATGCCATATATATTACCGCAGTATTAACATTTGATGTTATATTTTATACATGTATATTCGAGTTCAGTTTATAATTCTTGTTATAAAAAATATTTCATTATTTAGTTAATGCATTGCTTGAAAATGTTTTTCCTTACAGGTGATAAATAAATTGTTGTACTTTATAAAAATATTTTAAAAAGCATAATTCGTGTTGGCAATCAATAATCTCATTTTGAATACACTTTTAACTCAATATACATGTATAAAATATAAGCTGTAAATGTTAATACTTTTTTTGAGCCTGCTCCTCTTCGTCGTCTCCTCCTCCCGGCTCTCGCATCATCTGTACCACAGAAGTCATCTTATTTATAAAAATCTACTTTCCACTTTTCTTAATATTAGTATCTATATATACATTCATAAAAGAATCATCAGATGTATAGAAAGTTAAAGTATTTCATCAAAAAAACCTTTGAGCATCCTCGTTTATTTATATTGAGGATTAGAACCTTTTAGAACAATTATCTAAAATACTTCATGACTCTCTACTTTTTGAATTTTAATTGAAATATTATCAGAACTGAAAAAAACTATTTTAGTTAACTATTTTAGTCGCCGACTGCTAGTATCATTTAAAATAGAAAATTGAGAAAGCATACATTACTTCTTGCATTTAATTTAATTTTGAATACGTATTACTGTAAGTTACAAAATTATTTTTTAGGGATACAATCCTTTCTTTAAAAAGTGATGACCAGACGTTTTGAAGCCGTTAATGAAGCGATTTAATTGGTTGAAAAACATGTATCCAGTCTCAGCACACTTGCGATTTTAAATTGCTAATCTTAAAATTAAGGAGGTTCTAACCCTACTACACTAGTCAAAATCGCATTCTTTTACTTTTCGTTTATTTTTAAATATGCACTGTTAAAGAAGCTGTAACCGTAAACCTACAACAAATAACGATTTTTCGAGTAAATTTAACAATCATATTTGTCCTGATTAAGAATAAAAATTTTCCCGTAGAAACTGATTTGATTAATTTTTTGATGTTAAATGTCCGTTTTCGGCATTCTGTAATTTTTTTTATTAGTTAGAGGTATCCAATGATATTTTTTAAGGGCTCTAATTATTTATCAGATATTTTTCTTATAGTACAATTTTTTTCAACAAAAACTTGGCGTTAAATCTTTAGCAATACATAAATGAGTACGACGAAATTGCGATTTCCCATAAGAGCCCGTGTTAGACAGCAAAAAATAAAAACATTGATTTCTCGACTTGTAGGTACCCTAGCTTTCTGAAAATTTATGTAGATAATTTTGAGGCATATGCGAACCTTTATACGAAATTTCAGAATTATCTTGGCGTTATTTCTATTTAGTATAGAACCTCCTTAAGCGTGCGCTCTGGATTTTTCTAGTCTCTCTTAAAACAGTGATGTCCGGATGTTTAATCAAGCGATTTGATTAGTCAACAAATATCCGGTCTTAATATAGTTTCGATTTTCAACTTTTAACCTCAAGAAAATTGAGCGCGCAAAGCACGTGCTGAATTTAGCTAGCGATTATTTGAAGCGTTACATATAACAGAATTAAGTCAGTCGATAACTGGACAAGTTGCTAATGTCAAAAACATCTTAATTTACGTAATTGAAATGTAGTAAAAATTATGAAGATAAATTTACTCACTCCTTGGTGGACGAGGCATCTCATTCATTGCTTGTGGCACATTATTTTCAGCATCAAGCATCTGAATGTCCCTCTGAACAATATCAGCTTCATTCGCTTCAATGACTTCGACATCCTCATCAGCGTTGCTATCCAAGTCCTCATCGTCGGTCGCAGCAGCAGCCTCGCGGTGCTGGCGGGCTAACCCAGCTTCATCATTAAGATTTGGCATTTCCCAATCCTCCTCAAGGTCGATCACATTCTACGTTAGTTTTAATAACGGGACAAATTTATATTATTTTAAAAAAAGGCTAATACGCAATCAATTGGCTTTTTATTTATGGGACTGTATTATAATAAATGCCTCTGCCTCTGGGGGCATCATTTCGTGCATTGGCTGCCTGTTGGCGCCTTGTTCGTTGAGCAATCGGCTGTGGTTCGACTTGTTGAACATTCCGCGTGCGTGGTCTACCTCTTCGTCTACGAGCTTGGTCAGGTTGTGGACTACCTCTCCGCCTACGAGCTTGGGCAGGCTCTGGCATTAGTTGCCGATCTCTACCAACATGGTCTCGTCGCCGTCTTCTTACGGTGTATTCGTTTTCAAAGGCATTTCCTATACAAAACTAAGAATGTCATCCAGTTCACCTTACACGTAGTCGCTATACTACATTCATCAGAACGCTGCTTGAGTGGAAAAAAGCGCTCAACAGCAGTTAATAACAGAGGTGTGTACTCGAGTTTATTTTCTTATTCGTGTATATATGTATTTGAGGAAAATCGCGAAAAAAATCCCTTCCCAAGGTCGAAAAATGAGGAAATTTAGATGTTGGGACACGCGGCTGGAACAAATATTTTCTAATTATACATGATTAAAACGATGCAAAACCACTTTCTAACACTTAAAAAGTGCCTTGTGACACTGTTTTCTCGGTCCTTTAAATTTAACCAAAAATAGCCATTGTTCAATGGCATGTACTTAATTTCTGAAGGCGCAAACGGAAAACCAGATTACTGTAAAAGTACGGTAAAAGAGCTTCGATTTAAAAAAAATGCGTTGAAAATACTTAATTTGGTCAAAAGTTACATAGAATTGAAAATATGGAAAAATTGTAAAAAAATGTAGGAATTTCTCAACTCAGAAAAATCATGAAATTTTCTCAGTGGCAAAAATGATTCCCAGATGAAAATTGCAATTGACACCTATCGTGGTAAAATTTGTTAAGCAGTGAAACTGCTTAGTTGACTAATCACCAGCTACGACCCACTGGTTAGTACAAAATTTAAAATCTGCAAGGATTTAAATATAAGACTAAAGTGTTGTTCACTTTTCTGTAACTTGCTCAACAGTTGTTTTGAAAAATCTGATGACAATAGATGGTTACTATCCTAATAGTATATTACAATACTAGTGCGGTAAAGTATGTTCACCCTCGTGGGGACGTTTCGCTTTCTTTTCCCTCGCTTCGCTCGGGCGATAAGTTCTCACGAGGGTGAAATCTCTTTACCCCCCTAGTATCGTACGATATTTTATGACGCAACGTGCGTAAACCGAGATTTAGCGAAGTAATTTTTGCACGAGGGTGGCATAAATCGAGGTTTACGCCACGACGTGTCATAAAATATCTTATGATACTCGAGTCGTATGTTCACTTTCCGGCACGGCATAAGCACCCTCGCTACGCTCGGGCGCTTAACCTCGCCATGCCAGGATGCACCTCATACGACACTTGTATCGTAATGTACTATAAAGAACTGGCGAGGAGCTTTCATAGTTGACAAGAATTAGCTAAGAACTATGGATCATTTTTAAAATGAAGCATATTTATTTTTGCGGATACCTGCTCCAGGATTATGTTGCAAATTCTCACGTAAAAATTCAACATCTGACCTGCCATCATTCGCGTTTGGATTGGCATCATTTGCATTTTCATCAATCGTGTCTTGCACAGCCCATTGTACATTGTAACTGTAAATAATAATTAGAGACGTTTTCGATATACTTTCAGAGTAGAAAATAAATATGAACAACTATTTACGAAGTTGCATCTCATGCTTAAGATAACATCAGAACCTCTATTTTTTATTGAATTATAATGGTCACAATTCGTATTATAAAAATAAAACAAACATAAATCAAATAATAGTATATTGTACAACAAGGCAAGATAATAAGCTGTTTAATAACACGTCACCCGACTCTGTAACAGCTCTTTTCTCGTACACGCCGTATTTTTTAATTCGGAAGGTGAGAAATTGATGTTTCTTAACGGACTTTGCACCGACGCTCGAAATGTGTCATTTTCTCTCCCACTTTTAGGCAAAAAAGGGTCTATTTCACGTGCATATTAGAAAAAAATAAACCTTTTTCATGCCCGAAAGTAGCATAGAAAATCGTGCATTTTGAACGTGCTTAAAAAAGTTCGAGCTCAAGCAGAGAAAATGTAAAGTAGGGAAAAGGTACATTACAACTATCGTAAGTAGCATATTCTGGCACTGTGAGGCTAGCAACCGAGCGTAGTGAGGGTGATAATTACGGTGTCAAAAACGACTACTTATGACACGGATGAGCGTGCCTTAAATACGGATTTAATCTTTTTGTTTTCGCAAATGCACGACTCAAAATGCACGATCACCTACACAACTTCCATGCATAAAAAAGGTCCTTTCATTCCCTCATTTAAAACAATACGTTATGTAACCTGGGAGAATAGTATATTGTGTACCAAGGGCGTAAAGTAGGATTTTTTAGACCAAATGTGGAGATTTCAGTACGATGAGGCGAACTAACACAATCTGAAGGCGAGTGCGTTTGCGATCGAAAATGAGTACTGTAACCACACGAAATAAAAAAAAAGTCCGTTGAATCCTACAGGTACACATCATAGTTTCGATAACGCATGTGCACGTGTAAAAAGGTCACGTTAAGACCGATTTTCAGGTCTAAAAACGTAGGAATTGTGCATGTATTACAAAAAAGCTATTTCAGACTTGGGTAAAGTGTTCGACACTAGACTGCGATTCGTACTAAAAGCTTCAACCTCACTAAAAATAGCTTATTTTCTCCCCTTGTTGCACAATGTGATATTGTGACTCAAAAATAGTGGAAAAAAAAACTGTAAGTAATTTGATGTCTTATTAGCATATAAATTTGTACTCTATTAACAAACGTATATGAATTATCAACAAACTTCTGGCTAAGCTGACTCGTCTTAAGGCCGAGATGCGCAATAGTAGCTCAGGTACAGTATATCTGTAAAATATATACTATAATGTGATACTGAATGTGTGTATATTATTAAATTATCAAATACAGTGTTATAAGTTATATAAAAAAAATATATACTTCAAAGTATAATGAATTTAAATAACACGCCTTTGTAGAAATGTTCATGTACCCTCCCCGAAAGGTGATTCTGATGGAACGTTTTTGAAATGGTGCCTTCTCATTGGTTAATTTTCTTGAATCGAACAATCTGATTGGTGCATTTCAAAAACGTTCCATCAGATTCACCTTCGGACGAGTGTATATTTGCCGATCGCTTGTCTAATTTTCCCAGTATATTGACTATCGATTTCAGTATCAGCTGGTCGCGGATCACTTGTTTTTTCTTACGGATTCATGCCTACGGCTGGCCAGCCGTGGGTTTAATTATCAAATTAGAAAAAAAAATTACAGTACAAATATGGCATTCACAATATTATGTTGCCTGTAAGGGTTATGAAAGCACATGGAAGCTGTGGCTCGAGTATGCACTCTCTTAAAGTAAAAAAGTGAAAATTCACTATTTCACATTGAATAGTCACTTTTTGGAATAGTGATAAGTCGGTCACTAGCAAATAGTGAATATTCACTTTCTGAAATAGTGAAAAAATTAACTTTTTCAATTAGTGACAATTAACTTTTAAAATAGTAAGTATTCACTTTTAAAATAGTTTAGTCTATTTTAAAATAGACTATTACATTAGTATATCCTAAAGTCTTATCTGTAAATTTCAAAATTCGAGCAAAGTATAAATATTAAATAAACTAAATTATTTTTGATCATTTGTGCTCCGGAAGTGCTAAATAACATATGGGTTTTGCATGAATAAAATTGATAACTGTAAACCCCGTACGTTATTTTCATAACGCACGTGGAATGCTTCTCTCGGCGTCTTCACAGTCTATCTAATCATCTCTAAACTCTTTTCCTACTTACGTGCGCAAACTTCGATTTTGCGAACGAATTTGCGTTTGCAAAGTGTCACTTTCCTACATGCTGAAATGAGCATGCGGGAAAGTAACGATAGTGCGCGCATGCGCGCATACTCGTTACTTTCCCGCAAGCTCAGCTACTTTCACTCATGCTGTCTCAGCGTTTGGGATAGTAATACTTTGCACGAAATGCGTCTGCAAAATCGAACATTGTGCAAATCAGTAGGAAAAGAATGGTAAGATACTCATACTCCAAGTAGGTGTACCCACACTCGCTCTTGTGTCACCCTCGCTTCGCTCGGGCGACAAACTCCGTGAGTGTGGAAAACACCTGCTTTGCGCACTCGTATCTTAATGTACTATTCACCCTTACTCATGCACTTTCTTTGCACTCGTGATAACAAATATTAAGAATAACTAGTGTGATAGGTTGCCAATCATGCTCGTGAGCTCTGTGTTGCTGAACGACCAGCGTACATAACTGACAACTTACCCCACTAGTTGCTAAATACACTAGATATGTTTACCACAAAACTTCCAAATGTTGGGATGAGAACCAAGCTTTTTTCCAATGTGTAGATTAGTATTCTCACAGGTATTACTAGAACGAATCGGTTGTCCGTATACCGAGGTCAAGTCAGCCAAAGGAAGCCAATAGGTTCTTGACACAAAAATCATTTATAATTTTATGAAATAATAGCTTATTACCAAAAGTTTTAATAAATTTTACTAAACAAATAATTTTTTTCATTATACAGTAATAAATTTTGATTGAATTCTTAAAACTAAAAAATAATCTTATCATAATTAAATTTAATAATGAGCAAACCATCGGCACGATAGTAGATTATGCAACTAGTGCCTTAAATAGGTGATATTACATGCATTGGATTCTTGACAAAAAGACGAGTCCGGAAGACACCTATTTACCACACTTGTTGCGTATAACCTATCCAGCCCTGGTAGTAAATCGCCGAATTTTTATCGTTAACGTGTTATTGGAACGGGTGCATCGGATACAGTGTACGTAAAATGCACTTTTACGCAGGTTCAGCGTATCATTTTCCACCTCCCCTGGTAGAGCGTTAACGGGTTTCGCCCGTTAAGTTATTAAAAAGTAGCTAGAAATGGTAGCTACATACCCGTCTGTTTGGCAGCTTATTTCATACTGAACATTTTTTATTTAATACACGTTCAATCGCGATTAGTACACTAAACAAACCTAATTTTAATTCTAGTACTGGCGCCGGTGTGCTGCCCGACACAAAGCAACGTGCTGGCTCTCTCTCTCTCTCTCTCTCTCTCTTTTTTTCTTTGTCACTCACACGCGCATACACACGTGGCATCACAGTTACGAAGAGCGAGGGATTCATTACGCGTACTGTCATGATTATTTTGATGTTATAATCATTTCCGAAGACTCACTAAACGCTAATGATATTAGAACGCCCTGACAAGCTCAGATTAACTATGTGAATCGGAAACTCGGGAGGTCAGGTCGGGCATCTACGCTGTCGCTGTCCCGCGCACCGCACATGCGCAATGTAATTATTTTTCAGAATTAGCAGGTTTTAAGCGGTAAACCGGCTTTAAATAACTAACTCTGGTTAGCAGGTTTCTAACTAGGAACCCGTTAAATGTTACCGGATTTGTAGCTAATTTCATGCTAATTTTTAACGGGTCTTGCTAATTTCCAGCTGGAAATCCGTTAATATTTCTACCAGGGGATCCTGTATTAAAAAATAACGTTTGATGCACGTGCAAATTACATTAAAGCTGAGTCGTGTTGGCATTCCTCGCAAATCATATTTATCGCATAATAATTATTGAATTCCTTTTATATCATTCAAAAATTGTAATTAACCTTGTCGAGGGCACACTAGTGCCAAATCACCATGCTAAATCAAATGAGGATTCACCTGGTGGCGAAAAATGAAATATAAATAATTAGGATGACTCCCATAAGAGCAGTATATTTATTCCATCCTAATTATTTATATTCCATTTTTCGCCACCAGGTGGTTTGATTTATGGTGATTTGGCGCTAGTGTGTCCTCGACAAGGCGAATAGTCATGGTTGCAAAATTACCTTATATATCTTCCAAATGTTTGTAATTTCTGGCCATCGTCAGTCTCATTCAACTGATCAATTAGACTTGTTATGTGCATAACCCCTTCATTAATTTTATCTGCTGGCAGATGAACTAATGCGTATGTCGATTCCAAAATGTGATCATGCTGAACATCAATGTTTAAACTATCCCATTTCTTAGCAATAGCCTATAATTGTATACGTAATTCATGAAATTATTATATTCTGTAACGCATGCACGATTTTTGCGTTTTTGGGACCTGAAAAGCGACCCTATAGGACAGGGTTGGTTTCCTACACATGAGGTGCTGTGGTAAAAAAAAAGTTACCTTGGCGCCTCTTATAGGCGCAAAAAACGCGAAAATAAATACATGCGTTACTGAAACTATGGTGCGTACCAAGGGCTAAATGGGCTTTTTGACCTCGTGTTCGTTCGCAAACGCACATGCCTGCACCAGCTCACCTCGACTCATACTGCAATCTCCACACTCGGTCTAAAAAAGCCCACTTTACGCACTTGGTACACAATATACTATTATAGTGCTGCGTGGCATAAATGCGCATTAATGTCGATGCCTATTTTCGGCATAAGTAGTCTATCTTTGCACCGTGCGTTTAGCGCCTGAACGTAGCGAGCAAAATGGACTGCTTATATTGTATGAATAAGATCTGTGGATTCTCAAAAGTACCGCTTAAGTCCATGCACTTATCACGTTTTCGTAGAAACTCACGAATTTAATTTTTGTACTGATCTGTACAGTCGAAGATAAAAAGGTGGGTCGCGACAATTTACTAGTTCTGTAAGCTAGCCAAAAGCATATCAAACATGATCGTGTGACTCTAAAATTCGGTTAGTTTGTCAGAAATCACAGTAATCACTTCACTTGCGATCGGTGACTCCAAGAACACTATAGACTTGAGCGCATTTTTTGTTTACATGATTTCTCATTTTTTCTTTGAATTCTATTCTTCTTAAAAGCAATGAAACTGGTACTGATAATAAACATTTCAAGAAATAAGTCGTCATTTTAAAACTATGAACTCGATATAATGAATGAATCGACCCTCTCGGTATTCAGAGCTCTCAAAGCTTGATATGCTATAAAACATCAAACAAAAGTAGTGAAATATCAGTTGGCAAATCACATAAGTTGAAAAAGGCCCATACAAAAAAATATTTATTATAGTTACCCCCAGCATGAATATAGAAGAATTTAGTTTCTTCCGCGGGTATGGATTTCGAGCTAGCGGACTTAGGTTAAAGGGATATCGTCGCTAAAGCTTTGCAAATCCGCCACAGAGTATTTTGTATTACCAAACTTTTAGAACAATAAAAACTGCGATCGAAATTTTCTTAGGTAGAACGATTTATTGAACTTAACTCTATGGCGCTACAGACTCGATTTTTCATTGCAAGTTTTATTTAAAAAGTTTCATGTAAAATTAAGTTATCACAATCATTTTGAGGTAAACTTCGATCGCGTAAACATCCGTTCGTATTTCCAAATTTTCAGAAACACTAAAAGCCCGATCAACATTTCTTTGATAGAACGATTCATTAATCGTAACACTACGGCTATACAGACTCGGTTTGTCCTTAAACGCTTTATTTAAAAAGTAATGTGTAGTAGAAAAACAGTATTTTTAGCTACGACATCCCCTTAACCGCATAGCTATTTCAGAAATATGTTTTTGAGATATTTTTGAAGTACTTGTTTAAAGGCATGAAAACCGTTTCGTAACTCGAGTTACAAGATTGAACTTCAACGATTCTTCCGGAAACCACAGATATTTTCGCACATGTTTATTGTTTATATACGTCATAACTTTAAAATAAAGTAATAAACATCAAAATTTGTTTAAATTTCTTTACAAATAATAAATAATTACTTGTTTAAAGTGAAATGAACATCCAGCAATAACTGCATTAGGAAAATTCGATCCGCCACTATTTATTTGCGCTCGTTCGTAATCACCCATTAAAGATCGCACATTTTCCCTAAGAGCTGGCACAATTTAAAAAATCTTTTGCCACATCGCATTATACATACTTGTTGTTCTTGATGAACAAAGAACAAAAATAGATGCAAAACCCTAAAAAAATTTTCCGTGTATATCAACAGCATACCATTCAATTTTATGATATTTTTTTATTACTTACTGTATCTAATTTTCGGAAATGTATAATGTACACTTGTGCGATCCCTATATTTCTAGGAATAATCTGCAATTACATTAAATAATACAATTTGAGATTGCCAAAAACTATAGTTCACATTTTAAAAAGATTCATTCCTTCTTGGGAAAAAATTAAATCAATTTCTTTATCAAATAGCCTATTTATAAGATATTACATTATGATACGTGTGACTTAAATGGTTCTTAGTTAGAACTCGAGCGTAGCGAGATGCTAAACGCCGTGTAAAACTGAATTATTCAAGTCACGAGTATTGTATAAAATTTTGTTTTCACGCCTATTGTGACTAAGTAGTCCTTATTTGCACCGTGACGTTAGCTTACGACCCTAGCGAGTGATAAATACTTTGCGATAAATGGACTACTTTACTCACAGATAGGCGCGACCTAAAAGCTGATTTTAGCCACACTGATGTGCTATAAAAAAAATTAACAGAATAATTTCAATCTGAAATCATTTTGATATAAATTTATTTACGGCACACGTGTAATAAGTTGTCTTTTGTAGCACTTTGTTCAGCACCTTCGCTATGCTTAAGCGCTAATACATACGTTGCTCTAAAGGTCTACTTATGCCACTTGTATCGAAATGTTTTATTGAAGAGCATTGCATCCCGCGTGCTGCAAAAGTCTAACGCTAGAAGACGAAAAAAAAGTTCAAACTCCCAGAACAAGAAATAATTATCGGGGATAACGCGTTCCCAAAAGCAAGTGAGAACGACTTGTCGAGCTGCTGAACAAATTCCGCGACTGTTGCGCGCTCGACGTTAGCGAGTTAGGGAAGACGGACATGGCGGAGTTGAAATTTGAACTCACAAGCGACGCGCCCGTATACTATATAGGCCATATCGGTTGTCTTATAGTGAACGGGATCACGTGAAGTCTCTCGTCGAGGAGCTTAAGGCCCACGGTATAATTCGAGCCCCTAACTCCCCATTCGCGAGCCCCATATTGCTAGTACGCAAAAGGAACGGCGAGACTCGAATGTGCGATTATCGCGCCCTTAATGCCATCACAAAGAAGGTTCGGCATTCGCTACCCGTAATCGAAGATCAGATTTATAGCATGGGCAGAGCCACGCGTTTCACGAGCCTCGACTTAGCGTCAGGATATTATCAGGTGTCGGTTGCCAAAAGTGATATCGAAACGACCGCGTTTGTAACACCGGACGGCCAGTATGAATTCTTACGTCAACCTTTTGGCCTAGTGAACGCACCGAGCGTTTTTGCGAGGCTGATAGCGAGAGTGTCCGCACCGCTAAAACAACGAGTAAAGGGTTCGGTGGTTCTTGCGTACATCGACGATATAATGTGCGCGTTGGAAGGTATAGACGAGTCGCTAGAAGGATTTGCTGAGGTACTAAGCCAATTACGCGAAAGCGAGCTAACGCTAAACTAAGTAAATGTAAATTTTTAATGACTCGCGTCGACTTTCTGGGGTACGAAGTTTCGGAAGAAGGCATAAAGTCGGGGCAAATGAAAACGGACGCTGTCGAGAAATTCAAAGCACCGGAAAACGTGTACGAACTGCGACAATTCATCGGATTCGCGAGTTATTTTCGCAAGTTCATCAGAGACTTCGCGATAATTACGCGACCGCTCACTATGCTCACAAAGAAAGACCAGGACTGATTGTGGGGTGAGAAGCAAACGCAAGCATTCAGTAAAATCAAAGCCGCATTTATTTCACGACCAGTGCTCGCGCTTTACAAGTGAGATGCAGATACAGAATTACATATGGATGCGTCGAAGTGGGGACTCGCGGGAATCCTACTGCAGAAGCAGCGCAAAGAGAAGCTGCAGCCTATCGCGTATTTTAGCCGCCAAACTCGAAGAAAGAGCAGAAATATCACTCTTACGAGCTCGAGACTCTAGCGGTGATGAGCAGCCTAAATTTAAAGTGGTAAGCAATTGTAACGCTCTCAGAGCCACGTTCGTGAAACGGGATCTGTCACCGCGAATAGGACGATGGTGGATACAGCTTCAAGAATACGTTTGCACAATCGAGTAAAGGCCGGGTGCTAAGATGCCACACGTAGATGCTTTAAGCCGAAACGCGATCGAGGACTTAGTCAATACTGAGGAGATCCAAGAGATGCAACGTACAGTGAGAGAAAGATTGGAAACGCGTCTCATGCGCGCGCGAAGCGCGGCTACTGCTGCTGTGCCGGTCAGTGCCTCCACTTCGGAGAAGAAGATTTCCACCTCGCGCTGCGCCGCTTGATTCCCATCTCTCGCAAAAAACCCGCTTTCTTTTTGCCAAAGCAGTGCGCTTACACACTCGATAATTAAAATTTCGCGACTGTCGCGAAAGCCACTCTCAATACTGCAGCTTGTCTAGAAACGCATAGACACCTCGCCGGAAGGAATAATGCCACTGACATGAAGAATTTCAGTTGCTTATTATCGGTTTAAAGGGAGGACGATCGAAGAAGCTAGCGAGGATGGGGAAGCACTGCGACAAGTAGCAGACGCAGCCAGGTAGCAAGTAGGGAGGGAGAAAAAAGGGTAGAAAAAAGTTGCCGAGACTGTTATCGTTCGCCCTGCTGCTGACTCTGGCGAGTCTGAATTGCAGCACCTGGGCGAACGGGAGCCTCGCCGAGGTATCAGTGGCCCGCCTCGTGCCGCGGCGTTCGATCATAGTGCCGCAGGAGTTGCCGCACGTGGGCCTGACTATGCAAAGCCTGGCCGTCAACAAGCGGGCCCAGCTTGAGATAAAAAAGGGCGAGCCTAAGGAGAGCCTGGTCGGCACGGTACCGGTTCTCCAGGACTTCGCCTACCGCTTCAACGCATATAATCTTCGCCCGAGACGAAGGCAAGGGCGAAAAATATGCGATCTGAGGCTTTCTCTACTTACTCCCATGGCGCATATACTACTTTTCTCCAAAAGGAGCGTAAAATGCGTAAATGCTTATTGTAGTTTCCGTTCGGAGGACGTACGGTACGCACTTTACGCGCCGTGTGAAGAAAAATTATCGATGTACGCGTAGACGAAGACAAGTCCGCGTATAATCTCGTTGATAAAACGCTGACAGGTTTGCGCCGCATTGCGTAAGCCGAACATCATCATCGGCTCGAAAATACCGAAAAGCGTAATTATTGCCCCCTTTCGATATCTTTATCTTTATCTTTCTAAAAAGTTCTTCACATAATATGTGTACAACTTTTTAGTTGATTTTCCTATTTAAAACAATGTGTTCAACTATTTATATTTGCGGAATAAAAAATTGGTCGTGTATGTGATCGTAGTGCAGTCTCTTACAAAAGTAGGATTAGGAATCGCTGCTCTTCAGGATGTTTGTGCTTCTGTAAATATGCACTGTATATCCACTTCGTCCTTTTACCGTCACATGGAAACAGTGAAAAGACAAGCTATACAGCTAAAAAGAGAAGTTCTTTCAAAGAGCAGAAAAATTGTGCATCAAGTTCATAAAAGTTTGAATCCAGATTTATTATCTGAAAAAGTGATTGACATTCTTTCTTTGTACGATGGATCTTGGCATAAGCGTGGGTTCACCTCTCTTTATGGATTTGGTTGCGTTATTGATGTGATGATTGGTCTTGTTGTCGACTATGAAGTGGTTAGTAAATATTACCACATGTGCATGATTACTGAAAAGGATTTAGGATCTGACTCTCCAGAGTTTCATATTTGGTACAAATCACACAAAACTTCAGGCAATTGTAATAAAAATTATTATTCCTCGCTTAATATTTATTCGGATCCATTAGCGAAAGAAGAGTGCATCAATCATGTGGCTAAACGCTTGTCTACAGCTTTAAGAGAATTAGTAAAAAGTTCTAAAGCAAAGGGGATTACACTTAGTGGAAAGTCAGCTGGAGCGCTGACCAACAAAGTGATTCGCACGCTTGCTGGATATTATAGGAATGCTATTGTTCGCAATAAAAACAATGTACGGGTCATGCAAAAACAAATTATGGCTACTTTATACCATTGTAGTTCCACAGATAAAAAACACAATCATTCACTGTGTCCTCAAGGAAAGCAGTCTTAGTGCTTTTACAAGCGTGCTGTAGCTGAAAAAAAAGCCGCATAGTCATACAAGTATGCAAGTGTTTTTGGATCAGGTTGTTGTAGAAAATATCCTACCAATATATGAAAGATTGTCAAATGAAGAATTATTAGCTCGGTGCACCCAAGGACTTACTCAAAATGCCAACGAGGCTATACATTCAGTGCCGTGGAGAAAGTGCTCCAAAAATAATTCTTCATCAAAAACTAAAGTAGAAATTGCTGCAGCTCATGCAGTTTCTGAGTACAATCTGGGTCGTCAAAGAAGTGCTGAGATACTCGCATCAATTACAAACAGTAAGATGACAAGTCACGCAGAAAAAATTACGACTCAGAAGGATAAAAAAAGGAGACTCTCAAGTGACAAGAAACATGAACCAGAGCTGCAAGAATTTAAAAAAAATATGGCAGTAAACGACAAGAGTCATTAAAAGTACAATCAGAAGGTGTTACTTATGATGCCGGATGTTTCTAACAAGGAAAGGTACCCAACCCGAACTCACCGATTTTGATGATTTTCATATATGTTGTAGAACATAAAAAAATAAGAGACACGTATTTTTTTTTATCGGCTAATTTTCACTTTTAAGGGGTAAAAACCTCCCCTAAAGTTAACCCCCAAAAAGCGTTTTTTTTAAATATCTCGGCTTAAAATTAATATTTTTCAATGAAACAAATTGGAGGTTATTTCTTACAAAAAGAGCAAGTATTTCATGGTGATTTGAAGAGTAAGGGTAGCATCCCCTATTTTTTAGGGGTTGAAAACATATATTTCTTGGCATAATTTTATAATAAAAATGTTTAAACCGACTAAAAAAAATTGGAAAAAATGTTTAAACATCCTTAATAACAAAATTTAGTTGACGTCTTTCGGTGTTTTCATAAATATTATACCTAAGGGGGTAAACCACCCCTAACACAAAATAACTATAAG
>JAZHPH010000115.1:0-80725 GCA_037356405.1 Nasonia oneida | reverse complement strand
GGTTAAAAATGGTCGCCTAGGTCAAAAGTTGTCTAGGCTTGAAAATGGTCGCCTAGATCAAAAGTTGTCTAGGCTTGAAAATGGTCGCCTAGGTCAAAAGTTGTCTAAGCTTGAAAATAATACATATAGGCGACTATTTTCAAGCCTAGATAACTTTTGACCTAGGCGACCATTTTTAACCCACCTGCCCTCAAATTAAAGCTCTTTTCAGATACCCCGATCCAAATAGAACAGATTTTTGGATTACGCTTTCAGACACTGAGTTGGTGAAGTTTAATCTTGATTAGTTTTTTCTCAATGTTGAATCCCCATGAGAGAACTTTAACTGCGCCGCAAAAAAGTTTGTCAAGCGATCGGCGATGCACGCGGGAATTACTTCACTTCAGGTGACCAAAAAACCAAAAAAGGTGGTTTGGTAAGCGTGCCCTCAATTTGAAATTTGCAACTTCTAACACCCAAGTTGTGTACTGTCGGTCCTGGATTAGCACATATACACATATGTTTGAGGCTTTAAAAACGCGGAAATAAGTACATACGTTACAAAAAATATGGCGTGTACCAGGGTTAAGTGGACTTTTTGACATCGTGTGTTCTGGCGTTGAAAAAGGTCGTTTCATGCTCTCGTTGTAAAAAATACGGTGTGTACCATGGTCAGAAAAGCTATTTCAGACTCGGATGAGGTATTTTCAGCACTTGTCTACGTCTCGTACTAAACACCTCACCCTCTCTTGAAAGAGCCTATTTTCTCCCCATGATGCACAATGTACTATTTACGATATACACAAATATATTTGCGATTTTTGCTACTAACGTGTAGTATACATGTTTACAAAAACTTTTTCTTTATCTCAGTGCATACAACTCCGATATAAGTATTCCGGTATCTTAAACAGTTTTAGAAACACCTACAAGAACGTATAACAAATACTTGCGCTGAGGAGGAAAAGATAACAAGAGGAAGCCAGGCACACACACATAGATCGAAGAGAAAAAGACCTGCCGTTAGCTTACAGTACAGCTACTGCTTGAGAAAATATCGGCACCAGCTTGCAGCGTCTATAGAAAACTTCGTTCTCAACGTAACGTTATCATTCCACGATCTTTCCCTTGTCCGCAGCAGCAGGTCTGCCAATTTTCTCCGGAAGCTCTACACACGCGACTCGTAAATCAGACGAAGTGGCAGTAGCGCAGGTCCCCAAGGCACACAAAGCCACCGCACCACCGACTTCGTTTATTGCTGTGGGAGCAGAAGCCAGATACCTTTTGACATCGACGCCCCTTGCGACAAAGACTGTGTGTAGCGTCAAAGGACTCCGGATGAGATATCGGCTTCTTGGATGTATATATACAGGGACCTTGAAGGGAGGGAGTGGACTTGATTAATTGATTGATACGAAGCCGAGGAAAGTAGCTCGTAAGAGATTTAAATTGATAGGACGATTAGGAGAGTTCGTTGACCACCTTCGCTCTGTAATCGATAGGTGAAAGAGGCATCTCATATCATCATTATTTTGTCGCTCCCTACGAAGAGTAGCACTGTTCAAATTTTCCAGCGAAAAGTAGCACAATTCAGATTCTTTTTGTAAGAAAAGAGTCATTATTTTTTAATCAAAAACAAATATTATTAAGGAAAAACTAATAAAATGGCAAGATTAATTAAAATGCCGAAACATTTTTTTTTAATTTCAACATTTTAATGATTTTATAGGAAATACAATTTTTTAATTTTTTAATTAATTGAAACTTCCTATAAAATCTTGAAAATCAATGCATGTCTGTAAACGATTAATTAAGCGTGGGCTTTATCAGTAGTTTATAAGATGACGGAACAACGAGTGTGCATTATTTATATAACTTATTTTTAAAGGCGACATTAGTAATATCATAATACAAAGATACAGATTTACGTCGATAAATTGGCAAAATTCAAACGTCAATGCATGCTAAAATTGAATTTTCGTTTTACCCCGAGTTTTTACCCCGAAATTTCGTCGGTGATTAATTTTCGCTTTCGACAGCAACATATACCAACAGCGACGATTGTGCCGGTGGACCTCCATTACCACTTGGGTCTGCACAGCCGCTGCAGCCCTGTGATCGATTATAGCGTTGATTTAGTTTCGCCGTACTTGTCGAGCGTTAAAACAAGACCCGGTGAAATGTCTTTTTTCCGCGTGTAGCTATACAATGCGCTGAACTAAAATTTCCAACTCGCGGAAACATGCTTCAGAAAAAAACACGCGACTAAGGGGTATCAGTTCCGTTGACTTTTTTCCCCGAAAATTTTCAGTTGATTTTATCAGAAAAATATCGACTAAAGTTGCGCTATTTTTCGCTGGTAGCCTACAACGCAAAAATTTTCTGGATATAAATCTCATAAATAAACAACAATGAAACACCCCGGGGGTGAGTACTTCAGCTCTGCAGAATTCCAATGCCGCGAAGTTCCAATAATGAAAAAAGCAGTAACGCTGCAAAATCACGGATCCTTTAAATCGAGAATCCTCTCATCCCCCGCTGAGAGCCGCTGTATGACATTCATTCGCGGAACGCAACACGCGCGTATAAACTTATGACTTATGGGCCAACGCTAGCGCCGATTGACCGAAGTGGGGAATCCCGGGAATAGCTTGAAATTACAATGAGTATAGGTGTGCCTGTGTCCGTGCACGCGCGGCATCGATTTTCCTTTTTGTCACTAGCTATACGGCATTCGGAGTCCGGTGCGCTCGTAAAGCCACTCGCTCTCCTTTTTAGCCTCGCTCTTTCCATTTCTTCTTCACGCGCACGGGGTCTCTTTTATTTGATCCCCGTCACCGGCACGTTTTTCTAGCCGCGCGTGGCTTGTTTGTCCTCTTCTATCCTCTCTTTCGCATTCCCCTCTTCGTTTTCTTTCGTTTGCTCTATTTCTTAGCAGTCTTTGTTCATGGTTATTTCTATGCTTTATTTGCGCTGACCTTTGTTTTATTTATTGTTGCCTCTATTCCTTCCTCATTTGACGCCGGCTCTTCTTATTCTCCTTTTGTCGACTCTCTGCCTCGTCGGCTTATTCGCTTTTTCACGTCCTATTCGCATTGTCTATTTAGCTCCATTTTCTTTGCTTCTTCCTGCATTTCCGTCTTTCGTTCTCTCTAGTTTTTTCGATGTGTCTTTCCGCATCAAACTTCCATTCATAACGTATTGGTTTCGAAATTCGAGTCACGTTATTTTCACTGCGAATGAATGCGATCTAAAGTCTTAATTAGATTTGATCTGGGAGTGAATGTCGATAATTGATAAATTATTGAACTATTGAATGAGACGTTTTACAGAAAATTTAATTGTATAGAATATTGACACGATTATGATACACCTATCGCCAATCTCTCGGTTCATCGCAGTCCACTGGACCCCAATAGGAAGACTAATATGTAAGAATTACTGTATATCTAGGTGGTCACCTTATCGATCCCTCTTCTATATAAGGATGAACAAGAAAATGTCAGTTCTTCGAAATTAAAGTTTCTTTTTTGCTGCACTCGCATTATCTATATAAGCAGCAGTATCAAAAGCAGTAATAAGCGGTATCGGAAAAGACCGGATTCTTTTTAGGGCAGGTCTAACCTATAGACCTCGAGGCTCCCTCTCATTCAGTGAGTTTGTTTTCTTTCCGCATCTGCTATCATGTCAGTGTCACTTTTTTAACTCACTTTTGCTGCTCCTCGCCAGCTCCTTTACACTTTTTCCTCCTGTTTTTCTCATTTGCCCCGCGAGTATTGCCCTACTTCTCGACTCTGCTCAGGCAGCTGACGATGTGCCCCCTTGACTGCTTGCCTATTTGCGTTTATATTAGAAGATGTTTCTCGCGCGATTTTATTCAGCTGAGCCGTAGTGTACTGTTGCCATAGGTATGAAATTTCGAATACGCGTAAATATTCAGTAAATCGTACTCTATTTTTTTGGAAATTGATTAAAACGTATGCATTTTTAAGAGCATCCAGTTGATGTAATTTAGCTCGTGATTCACACTTTAAATTGCTGACCCGAATGTAATTCCAAGCGGAAGCTACATCCTTGAAAAAATATAGAAAGGTGCATGACTGGATTCCAATTAAGAAAAATATTTCAGAAGAATAATGTAGGTCAAACAGAATTCAAATGCTCGTGCATGAATTAAACTGTGAAAAAGGTACGTACTTCCCATGATATACACTTTTCATTCGTTGAAAAAGCTTTAGAAATCTTCGAAGCATATTTTTCCTTCTGAAATAAAAACAGGATCGGAGTGCTGCTGCTGACTGCGTTTAAAATATAATTTTAATCATCATTCATGTTAAAAAGCGCGGCTGACTATACTTAGACGTTTCTACTTAAATTTTGATAAAATTGGCATAATATCAAGCAATTATTAAAATCCCGGTTTCATTTTTAGCGTGATAGTGTTCACGCATATATCTCGTCGAAATGAGGTGGCGGTAACGAGATTCCCGGCATAGCGACTGTGGGAGGTTGGCTGGGAAGCCAGCAACGGAGAAGTGTAAGCTGTGCGCCTTCTCTCCGCGGATTTCTCGTGCTCGTCACGCCGCCAGGGAGTGAGAGAGATTGGGAGGGGGTGGAGCAGTCCTTTATATAGCCTCTTCGCGCCTAGAATTCGCATTCGATTTTATTACCTCGATCATGGATGGGGTACTTGCAAATCCTCCTTTCGGCTGTTTGTTTTCAGTCTATATCCACGAATCGCCTGCAGTCGATTTCCAAGAGGGGAATTTCCTTTACCACCGGAAGTAGGTCAGTTCTTCGTTTGAATGTATTACTTTGTATATTTTTACCTCCCGAGCTCGTTAGAAATTTCATTTTATCGTGTACTCCTCGCCCGAGGAGTATTTTAAGAAAATAAAAAGAACGAGTGTATGCATGTCTCATTTCCAATTTACTCGACGCCAGAGGCTGTAAGCTTTTTTGCGTATCGTATCTTGCATCGCAAAGAGAGACATTCTCCGTCCATGTCTGTTTGTCGATGAATTTCTTCTTTATCGCGTTTGTACTTCCTTAAAGTTATATAGTGCCGTAATCCCATCAAGGTGAACGTAGTCCAACGCTCGTCAATTTATACTCGTCTATACCAGCTACAAGACTCTTTTTGCAGAGTTTGATTTAGAACGTAGTTAATAATAAATTTTGTTGGAACTATAATTACACCGCTCTCAATATACATATACACCCATTTCGAACGAATACCCGTTTCAATTAGCAACACAAATGAGTTGCTTTGTCGCTCGCGCAGTTGATGGCGCTGGTTTTGTGCTTGTTTTGGTAACGCGATACTTGGCGCGAGGTAAACGAGTTCGCGGAAAGATAAAGGACTAATAAAGAACTTTCTGATTAAAGTTGGAGTAGAATCTACAAGTTTTAAAATCACGGAATTCTAATTTCAGCGCCGAGAATTTCTGCGAGCATGAAAAATTTCATTGAACTTAATTTGCTCTCTGATCACAATCTGTCTTTCAATGCTAATAGGAAGAAGCAGCAAGTATACACTGACTCCGAGATAGAATCAGCTGTTTGCTTCCAGTTAAACAATATGGCTGCTTGCCAAAAGGCCACAATCGGCTCGCTCCTTATAGATTCCGGGGTTGACAAAGAAGAGACTTTGCTCAGACCTGCAAGACCGCAGTTTCATCTTCTACTCGCACACTCCTTACTTCTAGCTTGAGCTTGCGAACAGAGTCTCGGTATTCCCGGAGATTTGAAAACAATCTCGTTTCCAGCATTTCCCGAGGAAACCACTAGGTGCAGCATCAGTCCTTGTCGTCGGCAGTGACAGAGTAGCCGCTGCCACGAGCAGAAGACCCACGTGTGAGGAATGAAGTTGCCCGGGATATCGACTGCAGCAAAGCCATGTATGCATACACGGATCGCCGTGGTGATGGGAAAGCCACCGAAGTGGATGCTCGACTCGTCAGTCTTGAGCCTGGACAATGCATGTATAGTCGAGAAATCGACTTGGCCTCTCTCTCTCTCTCCCTCTCTCTCTCCCTCCAATGCAGATGCGCTTGCGGATGGGCTGAGTCACTCGAGAGAAAAAGGAGCTTTCGCCGCTTCTGATGTATTAATCCAAGAACTGATAATTCTTGAATTTCGAAATTTATAGTAACGTTACATGGTTAGTAATGTTACGAGAATAGTTATCGCTGCTACAAAATTTCACGAATTTTCAATAGAATTTCAACGTTTGCATCAGTCGCACAGACAGAGCAGAGAGTATTTACTCTCTAATGAAGTGGAGAGAACGAGCCAAATGAAGCTGCACAACGAACCGCAAATCATCATAAAGCTAGAACCTAATGGAATGTTAAAATGTACGCGGCAAAGGTATTCATCTCTCGCATCTGCTGTTGTTGAGCTAACTGCAGCATTTAAAATGGAATAATTTAAAACTTTATCGTGGCTTTGTACTTCGAAGAAAAGTGCTTTCCGAGAAAATTGAGCCGCGCGTGCAAGCTTTCCTCGGACATTGAAACTAATTGGTCTATTTAAGTTTTCTTGTTTTATGCAACAAACGGAAACTTATCGTCCATCGTATAATACGCAAAAAAACCGCTAGAACACCACTTTTTTTCTCGAGATTCATATCCTGAAATTATATGCATTTCGAGAAGAAAGCTCGAATCCGTTCTCTCCTAGCCATGCTGATCAATATGTAAATGACAAATTAACATAAAATGGTGTTAAAATAAGGTTACAAATATACTCTGTTTAAAAAACATTTTTACCGCCAGAAGATCCCTTTCTATCGCAGCCACGCTTCAAGCACGAATTTCGCCGGTAGATATGAGGCGGAGATACTCGACGCTGCTTTATTATGATAAATGATGGGGCGCGGCGAGGAAAGCAATAACAAACCCAGTCGAGCTGAAAACACGACGAGTGGCTGTAGTAGAGCAGAGATTTACGATTGCGTATCAGCGCGGATCCGACTAAAAGCACTTGTTATACGAAGACTTGGCTGAAAGTCTTGACTTATACGTATACATGCAAGAAAGCATCATCGTGTAAACTTTTATGTATCTGTATTTTCGATCGCGTTGTAAACAGTCTACTAGAATTTACGAGCTTGCCCAAGAGTTCGAAGCGTCGTAAATTTTAATGAAGCGAAAGTATCCTTTTAAATCACGTTCTGAAAAACAAGTTGCTCTGACCCTGATAGAAAATTGACCCTATTCTTAGGCAGAATTTCTGGTCAAAATTTTTCAAAATAAAGTACTATTAGAAATGCGTTTTAGTCCAGTAATTTCAGATAAACCTTATTTTAACACGCATTCACCAGAAATTCTGCCCAGAAATAGGGTCAATTTTCTACAAGGGGAACGATTCCTCTAATATAAATAAATATCGAAAAAGGCTCACCAGCAAAGAAGGAGTATACAAGAGCTTTATTAAGCGAATTGGAAGCACGAGCAAATTTGTCTGGCTGCGGTAGAAAACCGGCTTTCGTGATTTCCGGGACAGAACGTCAAGCCCGGGTTCGTCTGTTGGTATAACTATAAATAATTTTCTATAGTGTTTTAATATATTTAACTCGTGCATGGATATTACAAGTAAGATATTTTAAATCACCTTTACATAATTCACTTTGAATGTGTAATACGCATAGTTAGCTTTTACGATTCAATAACTGCGTGCGATGTACGTCGCTTGTTTTATTATTGCTTTTGTTATCAAAGGTTCAACACAAGCCGGCAAATAGCGTGATTGCAACTTTGTTTGCAAATTAGGAATGGATAATCCACCAATGAACAAGTTTAAATAACCCGCCGAGCTTGCAAGCGAACGAAGCTTGCACAATTTCTAATATTTCCCTTTAGTTGGCCTGCACCTATAAACCAGTACTAATTAAAAAAATTAAGCACGCATTACCCTTTTCTCCAACTACGACCTGAGGGCGAAATTTTTTTCACGCGTTGCCAGAACCTCGTCTCACCTTGACGAGAAAATTCGTTGGAAAAGTATTCACGGAAAATATTTGGGTTGTCACATTTAGTACACGAACTTTATCAACGCAAAGCGTTATAATCATTCTGAAACGATTTGTCAAAGCGGCTTTTTTCATTAGAGTTTCAGCAAACCGCGCACTTCATGTATAGAGAGACAAGCTTTGCATCAAATGGAAAAAGAATCGGACGGTATAACACGCTGGAGAACAAGAGCTGCTGCAGCCCCGAGGGGTTTTAAAAGTGAATTGAGAAGAGATTCCTGCTTCAACGCAGAGATTCAAGCTTAAAAGCTTGCAAATATCCGACTTTTCTCTGTGCGTATTCCCGTATTCGGATTAATTAAATTTTTTTCTCGTAGCTTGTCCTCTGTCTGTATATGGGTCAGCTTTTTCGAGAGAAAAGAGGAATAATGCAATTAGAGGGCCTTTTCTAGCTAAAACTTGCTTAAATTCGACGTAATTATCGGTTACAGTCTCGTGGAGCATTCTTTTGCCGAGAGGACGACAAAGAGCTTTTCCGCTCGCAAAATGGCTTATCGATTAAAAAAAGCGTATTTTCTTCTCTTGCAGCAAAAAGCGTCCGCGGTTTGTTGGCTTCCCTCTTAGAGCACAGTAGCACCAACGCAGTAGGGATGAATAAAAGTTTCTTTTCTTTGAGACCTCTCGCGCTTATTTCCCGAAATAATTGGTTATACCTATTATTTGCAGACAAAGCTTCGCGGAAAAGTTGAAAGATAACGACTTAAAAGCTTTCCCGTCGAGACATCGACGGAATTATGCACACGGAGTTTTAATGTTGCCTCGAAATGCTGGATGTATTGTAGATGTGCAGATGCAGTGTCGATACACGAGCGAAACCATTTCGCGAGGAACATTATCCGGAATGTGCTTTACCGAATCGCGCTGATTAAAAATTAATGAGGAAGATCCGCGGAATTTCCCTCAGGGCTTCGTTTAACGAAATGAAAACCACCGGTGTGCGCGTAAACGTCGACGACGTTTTAATTTTGCAGCTGCTGTCAGGATAGTCGCATGTACAGTATTTTCGTTTTTTAGGCAATACCTGATACATGCCCTTTAAAATTAAAAATAATGAAAAATACAATATAAAATGAAGAATAAATATATTGCCAAAAGCAAGATGTTTCACGTCACAAATGTTTTGCATCGATGATGTAAATTACAAGCTAATATAGTTCAGTTTTATTATTAACACCAAAAAAATATGCATTGAAAAATGATAAAATTTTGAAAAATCTAAAACTATAAACGTTAAAATTAATTACAATGAGTGCTCTTAACGCATGAAATGTTGAAATCGAAAAAATGTAGTCTCGCGCGGCAATTAAACAAATTAAAACCGCAGTGAGAGAGTGCGCGCGCCAGTCCAGAGAATAATCGCGCGTTAAGCTGCGAAATGCGCATTCCAACAAAAACAAAAAAAAACGAGGAAAATAAACGCCTGCTAAAGTAGAATAAAAAATGCGCCAATAAACGGTTTTCTGCATGTGTGCACTAATGAAAAGCAAAATATCGAGAGAATTTCGCGCGCTGACAATAAAGAGACTTACCACTACTACTATGGCTGTAGCGTTAAAACTTATTCTAAATTTCAAGTTAAGAATCACGCGCATCATCACACTTATATTTCAGCGAGTTCTTTCAGTTCCCCACGACCGCTATTTTGTCAATCTGCCCAAGCGTGCTCAATTTACACGCTACTATATTGACGTCCTGAAAATTCAAACACACGTAAAGCATAGCGCTTTTATATTTCCAGATTCGTTCATATGACGCAACGGCTCAAAAACAAACGCTGCGCAGTCTGTCTTTTTATCGCGAGATAAAGCTAATATTCGATGAAGCTCTGTTTTTTATGCGGCTGGAATTTTTTAGCGAGAGCAGGTTTTGCGAAAAACCAAAATAGAGCGAAGAAAATAATGTATCGAGTCGTGAAAAAAAAAATTCGAAAGAAAATTAAGCGAGTCAAGTAAAGGATAGAGACTGTGTAATGTAACACCGCAGGTTACGTAGTCTTACAGGAAAGTTCAATAGGGGTGGTTCTAAAGTACACATTTACGTGGCTTATTATGTAACTTAAACCGTTGGTCCTTTGGGCTATAAAGTAACTCCGACAAGTTTAAATGATTAATGAAGAGGGTGTCGAGGAGTACTTAAGTACTCTCGTCTATTGTACAAAATTCATCCAAGTGACAGGGTTTCTTTACTTCTGCGCTTGCAGGAGTTCAGGAATGTGCCAGATTTTAAAGTGCTCCTCATTTACTACATTAAAATAATTTGTGAAATTTTATACGTTTTTTCGGATCTTCTACTTTCTACGCCGTTAAAGATGAAGTAGTGGTACGATAGCAGTCGCTTTACTTTCTCTCTTCCTCCCCCCCCCCTCTCTCTCCCTCTCTCGTGATTGTAATATATTAGCATAAGAGTAGCCTCTTAATGACCCAGATATAACTTTTTGGCGGAACTACCTATATCCTTTGTTATCCAGTGCATTCTGAACTTTCAAGCATCGCTTACTCACACGAAGTTTGTTCAACCTCAGCTTTCCCGCTACTAAATGAACCGTATGATAAACTATTCCTTTAATGTAGATGAAAATGAATGCTGTTATCTCCCTCATACACTCATTAGATATTTTAGCATCATCACTGACTCCTTCGATCAATCTTTATTTTCAACTAGAACTACATAACTTGCTTAAAAACGATCTTAAAGGGTCGGAAAAACAATTAAAATTACTTTTTAGAGTATCTTAAATAAAAAGAAATCTTTCAATGTATTAAAAAGCTGAGGTAAAAGTCAACATTTTTATCCCTGAACCTCACTTAAATTCTGTAATAAAAGTATTTAGTATAATTTAAATAATGATGCATCTAAGACAAACTTTTGAACAACATTTCATAAATAAGCGTCGCGTGAGAAATGCTCTATTAAAGAGGTACACGAGCAATTTCCCGCTATTTCGATTCTCGCATGCGAGGGAGCTTCATTGTTCAGCTGCAATTATGGTGTCTAATTTATTAATCGCAAAGACATCACGAGAGGTTAAATTAATATTTAGCCTCATATCTAGAAATGTGAATCATTGCACTGAATCTTTACGGAGAAAAAATTCTCCCACTGATGCTGCCAACGGTCAATTTTCAGATTATACAGCTTCGATAACGCTTTAAAGCGAGCCTATACTGCATTGCAGACTTGATAGCTATTTTTTACATTGAATTAACTCGCGACCGACGCAAACTAGCGTTGCGTGTAGGTGAATGAAGCTTTTGTTTTTCATCGCTGTATGACTGACAACGTGCAACGCGTGTACGCAGCTATTCAATTTATACAACACGATGACCTACATAATACGTTCGGACCCATCAGTCGTATATGCATTCGTGGAAATGAATCGACGTCGGTGAGTGACGATGAAACGCATGCTGTAAAATCCAGTTATACACTTTTTATCATACACAATACAGATTCTCGAAGTTTATTATTGCATCGGCGTAATAAAAACTGTTGACATGCAGTTGCCACATCCACGCAACCCGTCTAAGTTTACGTGTCTTAAGGTTATGATCTACTAGGATATTTCGAGGCAGCTCAGCAGTTGTTCTATATATAATATGTAGCCTGATATGACAGCAGTGTGAGCCGACTCCCTGCCCAGAAAAGTTTGGCTTATTGTAGTCCTTAATGCGTGTGGCACGCGCTACTATTGGAATAATCAAAAAGCGACTCGCTCGTCATATCATATTTAGACGGGAAACTTGAAATTTTTGTAACTTCTAATCCAGCATGATAACCGCTTGTTTAGCTAATTAAGCTCATCGACTGAGAGCATTTAATTAACGGCGTAACAAATTTTTACACACCGGACTGAAGTAGCGGCATAGGTATATAAAAATTCCACTGAGACTAGCCTCTCTCATCCAGCAGGCAAGAATTCCATCTTTGTACGGTGCTCATTTTTTTAAGCTCGCTTTGAAGCAGCAGGATCTTTATATAACTTTTAATTACGACATAGAGCGTCGCGACGACGTCTTTGTTTAAAATGAATACATACTCTATTCATTTTATTTCACAAAGTGGCTGCAGCTTCAAAGAGCCTGTTTTATTTAATGAAGACGCTTTCGTGCTCGGAGGGTAATAAAAACGCGAGCGTGATATTATCTCCGAGAAAATCTGTTTTGATTCCTCGTCGCGTCTAATTCTAATTTTATACATCAGTACGATAAGTATTTTATTCGCGGCTGAACTATAATAGCCATTTTATTCCCTGAAAAGCGGGACTAAAGTAGCTTTTTATTCCCTCGTTTATTTTGTGTCCCTCATTTGCGGGAGTAAAATTTTTAATTTTTTGAAAAATTAAAAAAAAATAATTTTAGAAACTATTGAACATTTTTGAAAATTTCATTTGCATTGACTGAAGTCCCACTTTTCAAGGGGATAAAGTGGCTACACAGTTAAGTCGTGAATAAAGTTCTGTATGCAACACGGGACTAAAGTCGATTATTCCCGCGGGTGGGTTTACTGCCCGAGCGAAGCGAGAATTAATAATCATCGACTTGAGTCCCTTGTTGCATAATGTACTATATTGTCAATGCGAAGACGGGCGCAAACAGGTAGCCACAATTGAAATCACGCTCGATGAAAGGAAGTGATTCTACTAACACTAGAAGCTCATAAAATAAAAAAAAAGCCCATTATTAAAGCAGGCACCATACACACTACACAGTATTCGCAGTGGCTTCTGCAGATACAAAAGTATCGTCTTACCATTATTCCAATGGGGTGGGTATCATAAAAGGGGATGAAGAATTTCGAAGTAAAATGAGACGACAGAGACCGGCGGTATGCTCTTTCCATGATTTGAAATATCGTATTGCCTATCTTCGATATACGAATCGAACGGCGAAGCGAAGAACTGCTGCCGAGAGGGAAACACGGAATATGAATTCTGCGCGTAGCATATCGAGAAAGGCACATGCAAATAATGTTGGCGATATTATAATGAGCGAAATAAAGATAACGAAACAAACGGGAATAAGAAGTAGATGAAATTCAAATCGAGTAGTATACCAATACGGAAGAGCACACCAAGGCACATACTCTCGCGTCTTTCTGATATTTATTGCACGCGTGCGTATAACATTCGCCGCTCCGTCGTTCATCAAATAAATCTTCATTTATGGATCGTTGGAAAACGCTATGCTCTATAACATGCTTCTCGGCTTGAATTCTCCAAAAAGTACGTGTGTGTACTTCCTACGTATTTGCGAATGCATGCATAACGAGTCCAATTAAGCTCGCAGCAGAGGGTGATTAATATAATGTTCGCTTGGTTATGCAGGCACACGACAATTGATAACGACGCTGAGAATTTGTACGTGACTCTCGCAAGAGTGGCAATTTCCCTGAAATACTCAAATTCGAATAAAAAATAACATAAAAGCTCAAAGGTACTGTGAAGCTCGGGAAAAAGACGGAGAAATCGGAATACGGCAGCAAAGAGCATAAAACGTCGTCCAATAAAAAGGGCAGAGCTGTATAGATATCAGGCAGAAAGGGTTGCAGTAGACTCAGATCGGAAATCAGTATTATGAATCATGCCTGCCAGGAATCGCACCGCAGCCGTGGCACACACGCAACATTGACCGTGAGACGTGTACTGCTCGCCTGTACTATAACATCTACTCCCCGATAACGACCCGTGGTGTGTGCTACGTATCTAGTCGCGCACTCGAATGCTCGTGCCGAGGCAAGAATTACCCGCCAATTAGCATTTTAAAGTAAGAGCGCTGTTTTTCCTCTCGACGCGTCGTGGTGCGAACGTTAATCCCTCTATCGTGGGTATTAGCCCTCGCGGCGTATGTGTCTCTGAAGGGAGATACGATTGCATAGTGCGATATTTCTCAGCGAGAAATTGGAATTGACGCGTCGAGTTGTTCGTGACTAAAGTACCCAAGCGACGAGATTGAGAGTCGGAAGCTATTGTATGATTGTACAAATAGATGAATCTCGCGAATTTACTGCTTTTCTATTTTTAGAAATGTGTATTTGTTAACTGCCAATATTAAAATTCAATACTCAAAGAAATAATAATTTACTAAATACTAATAATGATTAGATAATATAATAAAAAAATAAAATTTAGCTGATAGAAATAAATAATCGAGAATGGTATATTGTGTACCAAGGGCGTAAAGTGTGTTCTTTGTAAACCGAGTGTGGAGTTTGCAGTACCAGTCGAAGGCGAGAAAGCACGAACCGAATGCGAGTGCGTCTTCGAGCCCAAGATGAGTACTGTAAACCACACGAGGTTATAAGGCCTGCTTAGCCCTTAGTGCACACCATAGTTTTTGTGATACACACATGGATTTTCACTTTTTTTAAGGCTACAAAGCGGAAATAAATTGGCTGCTTTTCCCATGGCTACTACAAAGCCATGAATAATTAAAAATAAAAGTATTATTGTTTATCATTTTCATTAATTAACACAAAAATTAATATTTATTGTAATCCCAGAAATTTGTAAAATTTACAAAATTTTCAATTTTTAAAAACCCTTACAAACTCAAAATTTGCAGTTTACAGCATAATTTCTTCAGCAGGCAAAAAATAGTATATTGTGTACCAAGGGCGTAAAGTGGGCTTTTTTAGGCCAAGTGTGGAGTTTGCAGTACGAGTCAAGGCGAGTTAGCCCAAGCCGAAGGCGGGGGCGTTTACGGGCCGCAAACGAATACTGCAACGACATGAGGCCAAAAAGCCCGCTTAGCCCTTGGTAAACACCATATTTTTTGTAACGCATGTACTGATTTCCGCGTTTACACACAAGAACACACACATATGTGCATAATCATACACACACCCACGTATACGTATATTTGATGTGAACTATTGTCCATTTTTTTTTTTAATTATTTAAGCTGGCGTATTTCATATTTTTTTGCCAGAATATCCGGAATTTGCAGGCAAAAAAAAATGAAAAACGCCCGCTAAAATGTTTTTTTGCCTGCCGGTAAAAAAAACTGGTACTTTGAGCCCGCTTCATAGGTACGAAAAACGAGAAAATCGTAATTGTGTTACAAAAAAAATTCAATACCTCCAAAATCAAGTTGTCCAGCATTTAAAAAAAATGTATTACGATAAAAAAAAACAATGATGTCTATTTGCTGTAAATATTTTAAAGCATTTTAATGACTAGTTTTCGAGATAGTAATCGAAAACTAAAAAATCGGTTTTCTATGTAGTACGATTACGGCAGCAAAAAGGCTTTAATTGAGTTGAAATTTTGGGAAAGTATCAATCTTTTGAAAGCCTTCGATGGTTCTTTTTGTAGCTTATAAAACCGTTTAGATTAATAGATATTAGGATTCAAATTCTTTGTCTCTCACCCTGTATACCCTGTATAATTGAATATCACTATTTTTGTTAAGGGGACCTCACCAATATAAATTTAAAAAAATGAGATATTGATTTTTTGTGTAAGAGAACCTTAAATTGTTTAAATAATCAATTAAACAATTATATTAACTCAGGCATACTGTAAAAATTATCATGCAATGTTTATGAAATACCATATGTCAGGTAGAATAGGTCTTCGAAGGCCAAAAATCACAATTTTCATTATTTCAGCTACCGCAAACTTACTTCAGTTTTAGACTTCAAAGAGCACTTTTGTCTTAATGGATCTACTTTAAACTCATATGTTTATGAAATGAGTGGGGAATTTAAAAAATAATTTTTGTCATTTTCTAAGTATTTAAACAAATTTTTTTATCAAATTGTAGAAAACTTTTTTAATTAAATTTTTTTTAAATTCCCACAGTCATTCAATCAACATATGTGTTAAATAGATCCATTAAGAAAAAAGTGCCCTTCGAAGCCTAAAATTGAAGTCTGCGGTAGCTGAAATAATGAAAATTGTGATTTTTGGCCTTCGAAGACCTATTGTACCTGACATATGGTATTTATAAACATTGTTTGATGAATTTTATAGTATGCCTGAGTTAATATAATTGTTTAAACAATTATTCAAACAATTTAAAGTACATTTACACAAAAAATCAATATCTCATTTTTTGCTTACTCCTAGAGGAAGCTTTGTAATAGTAAAATTTTGAGTTTCGTCAAAACTTCTAGAAATACTTTTTGGTGTGTTAGATGTTCAAATCAAGTGTTTTTGGTAAATGTCCGTATGGATGTGTGTGTGTGCGTGTATACACCGTAATATTTATGGAACTACTCCGTCAATATCAATAAAATTTAACATGCATATATATTTTTGGATTCTGAATTCGGGAAAACAGTTATTTTTTATTTTCTTAAATATTTTTTTTGTGGCCATTTTTTGATGTTTGAAAAACACTATTTTGCGTTTTTTTCAATCATCACATTGTTACAAACAATTCAGCTATAATGTATTTGAAAGAGAATAAAATTACCTACTTTTCCTCGTTTGGTGCTCGGGATTGACCGCTTTGTTCGGCAGATAAAATAAAAAAGGCGATTTTTTTAAATTCATATTTCTGAAACTAAACATCATAACCTCACAAAAAAAATTATGTCGATGGGTCACGTGCCAAACTATATCCAATTAAAATTTCAAGTGATTGGACCACATATTTTTTTCAGTAATAAATAAAAAACTAAAATAAAATCAGTTTTGTAGTGTCTCGATTACAGACGTAAAAAGGCCTTATTGCACTTGAGATTTTGGGATAAAGTAGATATTTTATGTGTTTTGGTTAAGTTCATTGCACAGCTTTCAAACCCCTATTGTTCGTGAGATATGAAGGTTTTAATTATTTTTCAAAATTTGTTTGATTCCTTATATCTCTAAAGCGGTTTATAATTTAAGGTGGTGAGATCCCCTTAACAAAAATAGTGATATCCAGTTATACAGGGTGGTACGGTCCCCTTAAAGCTTATTACTCGCTAACTAAAGTACAGAATGTTTTAAGAAAATTTATGATTTTATAAGGTTATAAGAATCCTATGGTATTTAAAATATTCAGGTTTTAATTTTTTCATAAAAATTATATGATTTGATATTGCGACGGGTCCTTCTTCAATAAAATAATTAAGATTGAACGTATATCAAAAATCAATAATATACTGTGTATTTGAGCAATATTTTATTTATTAGTACTATAAATTTTGTTGGAGAAAGCTACGCGCCGAAGAATTGGCAGCGGTTTTAGTTTTATCATTCGAATGGTAATCTTTTTATGGCCATTTGAACTCTTAGTAATGTAAAGGAAAGTGATAAGTTATATTAATTGTAAATATTAATGTGAAAATTTGTTCCGGTTGTTGTGTGGGCAGAAAAACAACAAGTAGGTTGCAGGATGCGTGTAGTGTATTTTTCCTTTCACAAACTAAAAATGTCTTCACTAAAGTGATTAACGAATACTGGCGACTAAAGTCTCACCTAGTCGTCGAGCAAGCTTCGAATGGATGTTGCTGTCCACCCAAGCAAGTATTTTGACTGACCCGCCCTTGCGGAGCGTGAATCACTTTTGGGGGTCAGATGGCAGCCTAGCGGATGCGTAGCTTCTCCTAGCTGTATGGCGTGGCGGCCACGGTGGATCTTTTAACCCGTACCGGAATGGTGACCCGAGCCAGCGGGAATCGCGAGACACGTCCGATGCCACACGCGGCTCCCTCTAGCTACCTGGGTCCTACGCAACTGGCAGCCGCAAGCGGACGCCGGAGAAATCTGTCGCGTGCTGCGAGCTTCTACCCTCGCCGGTGCGTTTGGCCCGCGCTTCCGTCACCCTGACGCTTGAACTCTTCTTGCTTACAAAAATCTTATTTATTAACCGCAATGTATGCTTACACTGTTACATGAATAAATTCATTCGTACATTTCCTCGTACAAGTATCATACTATGTATGTATTGGACAAGACTACATTAAGGTTCAAAAATAAACCGTGAAATCATTGTTGATCAGATATTATGACTTTATTGAAATCTCCCTACGATCAGGTCCTGGTGTGACCTTCTGTCACAAGTTGTCGCCGAGAACTGACGCTCTACTCATTAAAAGCCGCTGAAAACTCGGGCCCGCTAAAACAAAGACGCTCTCCCGAGGACTACCGAAGGGACTCGAAGCAGTGCGCGCGCTCCTCAATATCTATAGCTATACACACGCAGTCATGTGCCCACGCGAACGCCTCCCGCCACTCGACTCTCTGGCCTGGCAGTCACAGATCGGCTCTTTAGCCTCACCGCACTGAAAGTGACCCTCAAAGTCCGCGGAGTTAATACTCCTAGAGGGGGTCGTGGCTTGAGTCTAGGAATGATTATAAAATCACTCCAAACCGTATTGGCCTGAAGCCACGAATCGCCTTGTCGATTCGCGCATATGAGAGCCAAATGACGGAGAAACGTTCGCTAAAACTACTAATAGGTAGAATATATTATTAATAAAGAATAAATACGCCGCACTTGCTATTATCCCTAGTAGCCCTCGGTTACATCCGGACCAATATACCTGAGAGAACAGCTGCGCCCGCCACACGTTTCCCCGACTGAGTTGTATATATAGTAATTAGTCGAGACATTTTATATTGGACAGTAAAACAAAGACGGAATTATGGAATTCCCCGTCGGGCTTTCGGATCGTCGAGACATTTTATATGGGACGACAAACAAACGCACACAGGTACATGAAAAAGGGGAGGATTAGCGCTGGCCCTTCTGAGTACTTCATATCTGCGCCAGTCCCCCGCCTCCTTATTCCTGCCGTTGCGTCATTACCCATTGTCTACACTCTCAAAGGTACTGTATCAAAATATGTGCTAAATTATTCGTAAAATATACAAAAATATAAATCCTATACAGTTAATAAAAAAATTATAACTGCGCGTCGCTCAGACGCAACAGAAAATATACATACACGGCAACTTTTTTTTCAATAAGCTATACATTTTTTAACTAAGCATGCCAGCTTCTTTATACGCAAAAAGTTTTCCAAAAAATTTTCTTCTGCACACGTAGAGGGACAGATTATGGTAGAGACTTTTGCGTACTTTTGCGTAAAAATTGTCCGTGTACGCGAAAATGGTATCCTAGAGAGACTATAAAAAAATTAAAAAATCAATTACGATTCTAGACAATACTATAAACAAAAAGTACCAATATTCAAAATTTTTGGCCAAAACGATTCTGGTGTATATTCATTAATTATAAAACATACCATAAGTGCTTTTTTCACTGAAAAATGAGGAGACAGATTTCCACACCACCCAAGAGGTACTGTCGGAAATACATTATATAATAATTATACAATGCGCTTCAGGCGCGTTGATTTTTGTTTTTTTTTATTTTATTGTATACAAAATACCCATTATTTTGATTCCAATAAATTGAAATTAAATGTTAAAATTATTAATTTAAAAAAAAATGGATTTTGTTCTAAATTATATACTATGTGTTCGTAAATGAAAAATTGATAGTTCAATTTTCTAAAATTAGTATTCTTTATACAATAACCTAAAAAAACGTGGAATCATCGCCTAGAGCCATATAACCATGAACGTCTATCATGTACTAGATGAAATTTTAGGAGAGTTATGAGAAATTATGTAAAGTGTCAATATGGTTATTTTTAATCAGAAAATACACAAATTAGAGTTAATAAACATTATAAGTTTTTAGTAATTACAAGTTGCAATGATAAATTATAAATAATATTTTATGCATGCAACTATTATTTGTTTTGAATTCATATTTATAAATTACATTGTTGCAGTGGATCCTACTTCGATGACTTAATTATGTCCTGTAGCCGCGATTGGAAAAGGAGTTACTCTTCGACTTTGCAATATCTGCAAAAAATGTCGACGCATTAATGAAACATCTTTCGCAAGATTGACTTTCGAAGGATCTCCTCCGAGAATTAAGCAAGTCAAAAGAGCAGCCGAGTAAACTCCACAGTTGTATCGATCAGGCTGTTTTGTGACGATATCAATGAAGTTGATATTGCTTTCCAAAATGCCTGGAAAGCGCTGCAAAATATAACGCTTTTCCTCTTTCACGGTTTTTCCACCCGTGTAACTAGGAATCGTGTCATATATGCGCACTGTATGTCCATCGTAGTACCCAAAGCGCCAATGGCTCGTGCACGTACCTCCAATAATCACGACACTGGTTTTACTTTTTACAGGTTGAACGCATCGTGGATAGTATAAATACATCACACTCTGCACCTCGAATTCGGGATGATTTTCTTGAACTACGCCAAGAAAAGCATCTAACGAATCGTCGTTCAACCACGAGTTTCGTTTCGAAATTATTGGCTGTAACGCGCTCAAGTCAACATTAAATAATTTGCTATCAAAATATGCAGTTTTATTTGCAATATCTTGATATCAATTATCGCGCTTTGTACTCGAGCATACAAAGACAATATCATCGTCATCATCACTGTTTGTAAGATCCACAACACAACTTACGGCTCGAGATGCTTGAACATTTATACAGGACCGTTTTATTAATAGACCTACTTCTTGATCAGACGATCGCCTTCATCTTTTTGACGCAATTTCGTTATCATTTATAATTTTCCACTCACCTGACTCAATGGAACGCCTAAATATCAGTTTAATAGACGGCCTCTTGTTGTTCAATACCACCAGTTCAAGAGCGCTATCAACACTGCCTTGCTGGACTGGTATCATAATTTTATTATTAATACACTAATTTATTAAATGAACTAGTATATTAATTTATTAAATGATAAATAAACTATTTTATTAGTAAACGAATTGATAAACGTATTAATAACTACACTAACTTTAGACTCAAAATCTTAATCTCACTTATGTTAATCTACAACTTAATTTAAATTTTGTATTAGAAATTACGACCGAGTAATTTATAGATTAAGCAAAAATCTAAGGACACGAATTTACTTTTTAAACCTTTCGAACTGCTCTATCCACTGGTTCACTCGAAAATGATTGCTAGTCGTAGATCGATGGTGTTCAATACCATAGCGTTGGTGTCGATCATTGACACTAGCGCCACCTGTTGGTGCTATTCTCAAGTTTGTGAATACTAGCGCCATCTCCTGGTTTCATTTATAAGTTCACCAACAGTTACAGTTGTCTAGAGTCGTAAATGATTTTAAAATTTTTTTATAGTCTCTCTAGGATCCTCTTTTCGCGTACACGGACAATTTTTACGCGAAAGTACGCAAAAGTCTCTCCCATAATCTGTCCCTCTTCGTGTGCAGAAGAAAATTTTTTGGAAAACATTTTGCGTTTAAGAAGCTGGCAAGCTTAGTTAAAAAATGTATAGCTTATTGAAAAAAAAGTTGCCGTGTATGAAAATTTTCTGTTGCATCTGAGCGACGCGCAGTTATACAAAAATCTAAATCGTATACAGTTAATAAAAAAATTATATTTTACGAATAATTTAGCACATATTTTGATACAATACCTTTAATTCCATTGTACGTCGTCTGCTGCGCAGGCATTATAACTTCTGTTGCGGATATAATAAGGTAAAGAAGGTTAGACTTCGGGTTGGACTTACATAATCGGGAAAATACTTAGACATAGGACATAGAGTGTAAACAATGGGTAATGACGCAACAACAGGAATAAGGAGGCGGGGGACTGGCGCAGGTATGAAGTACTTAGCAGGGCCAGCGCTGATCCTCCCCTTCCATGTACCTGTGAGTGTTTGTTTGCCGTCCCATATAAAATGTCTCGACGATCCGAAAGCCCGGCGGGGAATTCCAAAATCCGTCTTTGTTTTACTGCCCAATATAAAATGTCTCGACTCATTACTATATATAAAACTCGGTCAGGGAAACGTGTGCCGTGGCGGGCGCAGCTGTTCTCTCAGTTACGATGTATACATAGTATGAAACTTGTACGAGGAAATGTACGAATGAATTTATTCAAGTAACAGTGTAAGCATAAATTGCGGTTAATAAATAAGATTTTTGTAAACAAGAAGAGTTCAAGGTCAGGGTGACGGAATCGCGGGCCGAACGCACCAGCGAGGGTAGAAGCTTGCATCACGCGACAGATTTCTCCGTCGTCCGCTTGCGGCTGTCAGTTGCGTAGGACCCAGGTAGCTAGATGGAGCCGCGAGTGGCATCGGACGTGTCTCGCAATTCCCGCTGGCTCGGGTCACCATTACGGTACGGGTCAAAAGATCCACCGTGTCCGCCACGTCATTCAGCTAGGAGGAGCTACGCATCCGCTAGGCTGCTATCTGGCCCCCCCGAAGTGTCAAAGTCAAAATACTTGCAGTTTGTGAAAAGAAAAATACACTACAGGCATCCTGCAACCAACTAGTTGTTTCTCTGCCCACACGACAACTGGAACAAATTTTTACATTAATATTTACAATTAATATAACTTATCACTTTCCTTTACATTACTAAGAGTTCAAATGACCATAAAAAGATTACTATTCGATTGATAAAACTAAAACCACTGTCAATTCTTCGGCGCGTAGCTTTTTCCAAAAAAATGTATACTAATAAATAAAAATTGTTCAAATACACAGTATATTATTGATTTTTGATATACGTTCAATCTTAATTATTTTATTGAAGAAGGACCCGTCGCAATATCAAATCATATAATTTTTATGAAAAAATTAAAACCTGAATATTTTAAATACCATAGGATTCTTATAACCTTATAAAATCATAATTTTTCCTAAAAAAGTTTAGTTAGCGAGTTGTAAAGTTTAACAAAAATAGTGATATCCAGTTATACAGGGTATACAGGGTTAGAGACAAGACAAAGAAAACAATCCTAATATCTTTTAAACTAAACGGTTTTATATGCTACAAAAAGAACCTAGCCGAGGTGTTCAAAAGATCGATATTTTCCCAAAATATCAAATTACTGGCGGGCAAAAGATATGAAAAACGCCCGCCTAAATATTTTAAAGAAAATGGTCAATAATTCACATCAAATATACGTCTACGTGGGTGGTGTGTATATATGTATATATATATATATGTGTGTGTGTGTGCGTGTATGTAAATGAGGGAATTACTACATGCGTTCCAAAAAATATGATGTGCACCAAGGATAAGTGAGCTTTTTGGTTTCGTTTGGTTGCAGTACTAGTCTGCGGCTCGTAAACGACTAAAAAAGCTAACTTCACGCCCTTGGTACACAATACACTATTTTCTGCCCTCTGCTCACTTTTTTTGCCTGCTGGCGAAATCCGGACTATTAATCTAATAGTATATTGTGTACCAAGGTTGTAAAGTGGGCTTTTTTAGGCTGAGTGAGGAGCTCGCAGTACGAGTCAAGGCGAGTTAGCCCAAGCCGAAGGCGAGGGCATATACGAGCCGCAGACGAGTACTGCAATCACACGAGGCCAAAAAGCCCACTTAGCCCTTGGTGCTCACCATATTCTTTTGTAATCAATAACATATATGTACATAATCATATACGCGCACACATATACGTATATTTGATGTGAACTACTGAATTTTAATCGAAATCTAAATGTCGAACTTTTCTAAAAAAAAGCATGATAATTGATAGTATTTAGGACTATACACCACTAAGTTGAAGTTATTAAAACCTTTTTGCTCCCGTAATCGTACGACATGGAAAACCCATTTTTTTAAGATTTCGATCATGATCTCGAAAACTAGTCATCAAAATGGTTTAAAATTTTTACAGCAAATAGACATCATTGTTTTTGCTTTCTCCTAGAGGAAGCTTTGTAATAGTACAATTTACGAAGCACGTGTTTTCAGAAAATGTCCGTATGGATGTGTGTGTGTGTGAGTGCGAGTGTATGTATAGCGCAATACTTTCGCAATATAATCGAGGCTATGAATATCTACAAAATTTGGCATGTTTATCCGTTTTTGAATTTTGTTTTGGGAAAAAGAAGTTATTTTTAATTTTGCTAGCTAGTTTTTGTTTTATGGACGTTTATTGAATTTTGCAAAACTATTTTTAGCGTTTTTTGTATCATTTTATTATTACATACGATTTAACCATAACGCATTAGAAAGAGAATTAAATTAACTCCCTTTTCTCGTTTGGCCCTCCAGATCGACCGCACCGTTCGGCAGTAAATGCAAAAAAGGTGATTTTTTCAAAATAAGGCATATCTCCGAAACGAAATATCAGAACCTCGCAAAAAAAATACGATGATGGGTTATGAGTCAAGTTATATACCACAGAAATTTCAATGTATTTGACTACGTAGTTTTGCTTCCTCCTAGAGGAAGCTTTGTTATAATAAAATTTTGAGTTTCGTTAAAACTTCTAGAGAATACTTTTTGCTGTATTAGAAGTTCAAATCAAGTGTTCATAGAAAATCTCCATATGAATGTGTGTGTGAGCGCGGGTGTGTGTATGTGTGTGAGTGTAAAGATGTGTGTGTTCATGCGTGTGTGTGTGTGGATGTATGTATACCGTAATATTTATGGAACTACTCCGTCAATATCAAAAAAATTTAACAAGCATATATATTTTTGGATTCTAAATTCGGGAAAACAATTATTTTTTATTTTCTCAACTATTTTTTGTGGCCTTTTGTGATTTTTGAAAAACACTATTTTGCGTTTTTTCAATCATCCCATTGTTACAAACAATTCAGCTATAATGAATTTCGAAGAGAATAAAATTACCTATTTTTCCTTGTTTGGTCCTTGGGTCGACCGCTTTGTTCAACAGATAAAATAAAAAAAGTGATTTTTTTAAATACATATTTCTGAAACTAAACATCATAACCTCACAAAAAAATCATGTCGATGGGTGCCAAACTATGTCCAATTAAAATTTCAAGCGATTTGACAACTTATTTTTTCAATAATAAATCGAAACTGAAAAAAATTGATTTTTTTGTGCTTTGATTTCGGACGTAAAAAGATCTTATTGCACTTGAGATTTTGGGAAAAAGTAGATATTTTATGTGTTTGCACTACGTTCATTGTGCAGCTTTCAAACTCCTATTGTTCATAAAATATCAAGGTTTCAATTTTTTTTTGGTAAATTTTTCGATATATCTCTAATACAATGTAGTCAAATGCTTTAAAATTTTATATGGTGAGTCACCATAAAAAAGCTATCTGCTGTTAAAATTTTAAACGATTTCGTTAAGCGGTTCTCAAGTAAAGAGCTAAAATGTAAAAAACGATTATTCTCAAAAATTTTTCTGCCTTTTATAGGGGTGTCGTTGCACATCGTTAAAGTGCCTCCCTATGAATTTATGTCATACTGATATAATAGCCCAGACAATTACAAAATGCATGAAAAAATCTTATATTAGAACAATATATTACATATAGAGACCATACATTAATTTGGAGGAAGCTACGTGCAATGAATCGGCAGCGGTTTTTTTCATTTACAAATGCATATTGTTGAATTTGGAAATCATCTGTTTTTGAAAAAATAAATAATTCTAACATTCAATTTTAACTTATCAAAATCAAAATGATCGACATTTTTCATACAATAAAATATAAGTAAAACAAAAATCAACGCACCTGAAGCGGATTGTATAACTATTATATAATGTGTTTCCGACAGTACCTCTTGGGTGGTGTGGAAACTGGCTCTTCATTTCTCAGTGAAAAATAGCGATTCCGATACATTCTGTAATTAAAACATATACACACGCATGAATTGTTTTTGTTAAATATTCTTGAATCCCTTTACTTATTCATAATATTGCCTAGAACCTTAAATCAATTTTTTTATGTTCTCTTTACAGTTTGTCTAGGGAATCTCCTTTGAGTACGCGATCAATTTTACGCGCGAGTACCTGGATGCATCCACCATAATCAGCCCTTTTTTGCGTGCAAAGGGAAACTTTTTTTAAATATTAGTGCAATAAAAAACTAGCAAACTCTTCAAAATTAACGTACGTAAAGGGTTTTGCTCGAAAATTTGTAACTATTATAAGCAAATACTTTTAAAATTTACTAACGCAAAAAATTTCTTATAGGTATAACATATCGTGAAACGCTGGCTTTAAAATAGGCGTAGGATTTTAGATTAAAATGATACAAAGTTCAGAAATGTTTTTAATGAAACATAGCAGAAAACAACTATGTAGAAAAACATACATTTTTTTTAATTCACACAACTATTACATCGTTTATCATGAATTTAATTCTTCTCAAAATTCAATTAAAAATCATATAAGTTACTACTATTAAAGCACACGCAATGCTATCAATTGATTTTGACCTGAAATCTGGTCCCGTGTCTGAAGTTGACCTTTTTATGCTGCAACTGATAGTTTTATATAATTTTAATATTATTATTTACGGAACACTTATCAGACGCTTACATAGCCTAATCTTAAATGCATCGCCGATAAATGCATGTATAATCGCATGCATTTTACAATTGGTTTGTAATATTTAGTGGTCTTATATACTAACTACTATAATCTTAATGCTTTCGAGCGAAAAAAAAGAACTTTGAAAAAGTTTCTAAAAAAGCCATAATAATTTTTATTATCTAAGATCATAAGAATTGAAAACATTCAATATTGATCTCGTTTTATTAACTCAGATAGTAATTTCTTCTACTCAATTTTTTTTCAGAGCGAAAAAGTACATAACTCTTTTTAATATGGCGCGTTTTTTAATTCCAATCACAGTTGCTCATGGATATAAAGTGTAATAGAGCTAAAAGCTGGCGCTTAAACCGTCTGAGCTAACGGTCTTCAAACATTACCATAATACAAAAAAGACCGTGCCAGGAATCACGTCGCTCGGTTAAAAAAAAAAGTATAGCTGCAGAAGTTCGACGATAAACACGCGGAGGATGCTTCGGAACTCGACGCGCCAAACGAACACACAAACTCCCGTAATTTATGTCGAGCCATCTTGCTTCGTGGTCTATACACGACTATTTGCTGGCTACTCTTTATAACTCGGCTCACATCCCGGAGTAATATATACACCACTCTTACATCTTTATTAACCAATACTATACTACGCGTGAAACCTGTCCTAAAAAAATTCATATCTGGCGGAATGCTTTTTTCATTACACAGCAATACGCGTGCTTGTGGTATATTTGCAAACAAGGGACCTAAACACGGTGCGCAATAATCCAACCAGCATCCGCAGAGAGAGAGAGAGAGAGAGAATGGTTGCTGGTGCAACAATGCCTGCATATTTAAAGAGCGCGTCTAACGCAATAACAGAATTTGTCAGCGGTGCCTACACGCCCGCACGCAAATTCACTCGGGCACAAGCAGGCGAATATGATTCGATTAAATAGCCACAGTCCTGCTCCACCGTTTTGCGTAATCCGCCGCAACATCAACATTCCGAGTCTACATGTATGTGCACACGTAGAGTTTGTATACGCGCAACAGCAGCGAAAGACCACTACTGCTTCGTTAGGTTTTCAATTATCGACGCGGGCTATTCTACTCGCTTTGATAACTTTTGCCACGCGCTTAGTTCAAAGTCGAACGGCGCGATAACGTCGATGACTCGACAAGGTGATATTGAATTTTGGCGGCATGAAAGAGAAAGAAATAATTAGTTGGCGCTATTACTGGCCTGTGTGACGAACTAATTAACGTTTGCTAAGTCATTTTCGTTTAAACCGGTAATTATGTCGTTCAAATATTTTGAGAGGACTTTTACAGGTAGTGGCGAGATTTCAATCTAAAATTGGAAGTATAAAAAATCTTTGCAATTCAAGTTATCATGAGCTGATCATATTGTTCAACTTACGCTGTGGTATAATATATAGATCGAAGCTTTTCATCGTTAACACACCTAGGGAAAAGTAAAGAATGGATAGTCTAGAAAAGCGCTTTTACCGACGTTTGAACACGAGCTATCAGTTAAACGCGTACTTTCGCTCTTTCGCAAACAAGCGGACCTAAATCGACGGATTTGAGTTGGAAGAGCAAGAGACGAGTCGGTAGGGCTTTGGACGATCGCTTCGCGAATCCGTTTTAATAGTGAAATTAATGTCGGTTCCGATATCCTCGAAACAGTTCAAGCACCTATATATGTATATAACGGTAGAGTGACCGAAGAGCTAGAGGAAGATAAAAGCTGAAGAGCAAAAAGAAAATACAGACAGAGAGATAAAGCTGAGAATGAGAGACAGAGCCGACGGATAAAATCCAGGATTAAGGATTTCCTGCTGTGCCCGTGCGCCTATATACATATAAACTATCCAGTCGATGCAGACATTCATACTAGCAGGGATTTGATCGATTTGTGGTTTAAAGCTTCGCTTTTTGATTTCCTCTTGTTCTTATTTGCTTAGTCTTATTTATATCGACAGCTTCGTATCGGCACATGTCAGCTGACGTTGTATATTATTGAATGGTATATGTTTATAAGACACTATACACAGCATGACTACGAAGAGAACGATGAAGATAGGTGATAATTAGAAACCCCGTCGTGTTAACTGACCGTCATTGCAGGTATATGCGGGTAGATTCTAGCCACACACCCGCCATCTGAGACCCATATCAGTTTATAATACAAATTTGTAGTAGCATAAACTTTTAATTTTTATTATTATTTAGACTCTATACTAAATATAAATTTAAAAGCATCCATATAAATTTTAAGAAAATTGGGGCCTCTACAAGCGATCAAGAAATTAATAATTTGGCTCATGCGAAAAATCACAATATCGTCATACTTATTAAGTAATAAATTTAGTGACAAACAAGCCTTGTTGGTAAAGAACTAAAAAATTAGTCGAATCAGTTTTTGCAAATATCTTTTATTCTAGATCAAAGTAAATATAATACAACCGTTATTTATTGTAGATATACTGATACAGTTAATATTAAGAGCAATGTAAAAGTGGTTTCAATCAGATGAGAATCGTCGTACTGTAAATATTATATTTTGCTCTGCTATGCGAATTTTCTCTTTTTAACTGCCATTTATTTTGATAATCCGTTAAAAATACTTTTGCTCTTACTTTTTCTCAAGTTCTCTGAGACTAGCGCCGCCTGTAGGTTTCTTTCTCAAGTTCACCGAGACCAGCGCAACCTACGTTTTCATGCTCAAGTACACTGATACCAGCACCACCTAGTTGGTTCCGTTCTCAAATTTATCGAGATCATGACACATTCTAGCTTCTCTTCAATAGCTTACTAATGTTTGTGTACTGCGACCAGACTCACTTTTCTCCCTTGATTGCGTTCAATTGCGACATTAGAAACACACTCGTAGGCGCGCTATTATTAAAGCAAGTATGATGATATACATGCTCGTTTATAAAAAAAGGAAGTCCCGAATATTTTTCTGTGAAAATTAAATCAGAATATCGTTGCATACTGACAAATTTTTGTACAAAGTTGATTCTGTTTTTACAATTAAAAAATACCTTTGCGCTGCTATGCAAAGTTTCCTTTTTAACTGCATTTGACTGAATCATCTGTTAAAAATACTTGACTCTTATTTTTCCAATTATCAATTTCAGAGCTAAATTGCGCAGCCGCCGTAAAATAAAAAAAATAATAAAGTCTCACAGTTTTAATTACTAAAAATTAGCTTATATTTATACAAATTATATTTTGTTTATAATATGTTTAACTTAAATGATAAAATGAATGATTTAAAAAAAATCCATTTTGTTCTAAATTTAATTATATGCGTTCGTAAATGGAAATTGATTTGTACTGGCGGCATAAGACAAAAACTCGACAGCCCCCCCCCCCCCTCACGAAATAACAAAAAAAAACTTTTTTACTCATGATGTTTACCCTACATTTTTCCACATAAATTCAACATATTGAAAATGGCGAGTCGTTGAAAGTTTTTACTGACGATCTCTGCTGTAACAAGAATTAACGCATTACAGCTATTTAAATGAAAGTTTTAAATGTAGAGAACAGATAATTTTAAAGTTCTTAACTTAAAATTCCGTTCGTTCGTGTCTAGAGATGAGAGAGATGATCGTGAGTGGCAGGGTGGAGATGAAGAGAGATGTAGGGGCGTATCTTTGAAAATGCCTATTTATGCGTAGAACTATGCAGGTAAAAAGGGACGCAGGAAAGGTTTCCGACAATAAAGCGATTAAAGAGGGTCCGCGTAGTGTCATTAATAAAAGCTTACTTATATTCCGGTCTTATAGTAATAAAGTCGTCACCTGCGTCTAATGCTTAATTACATTGCATGTCGGTCTGAGATGCAAATATGTCTGTAGGTCGTTATGCTGGGGACTGCTGGGGAAAACTCAATACTTTATCAAAATATGTGCTTACTTATTCGTAAAATGTACAAAAATATTAATCGTATCCAGTTAATATAAACATTATAACTGTGAGTCGCTGAAATGCAATAGAAAATATTTATACATAGCAACTTTTTCTTCAGTAAGCTATATATTTTTAAGCTAAGCTATTGCATGCTTCTTTATACGCAAAGTTTTCCAAAAATTTTTTTTTGCACGCGAAGAGAGGCAGATTATGGTGGAGACTTACGCGTACTTCCGCGTGAAATTGTCCGTGTACGAAAAGCGTATCCTAGAGAGACTGGAAATAAATTAAAAAATCAATTACGGTTCCAGACAATACTATAAATAGTAGGTAGCAATATTTTAATTTTTTGGCCAGAACTATTTGTGCTATTTTTTAATGAAAAACGAGAAGACAGATTTCCACACCACCCAAGAGGTACTGTCGGAAACACATTATATAATAATTATACAATGCGCTTCTGGCGCGTTGATTTTTTTTTTATTTTATTGTATAAAAAATACCAATTATTTCGATTCCAATAAGTTAAAATTCAATGTTAAAATTAATGATTTTAAAACAAATTGATTTTGTTCTAAATTATATTATACGTATTCGTAAATAAAAATTAATAATTCAATTTTCTTAAAATAGCATTTTTTATACAATAATCTAAAAAACGTGGAATCATCGCCTAGAGCCATATAACCACGAACATCTATCATGTATAAGATAAACTTTTAGAAGAGTAATGGGAAATTATATATAATGTCAATGAAGATATTTTTTTTTTACGTGGCATTTGGAACTCGAAAGTTCATCGCCTCATCCACGCAAGCCTTCCACGCTGCCCTATCTTGTGTCAACCCCACCCAAGATGCACCTCTCCGATCGACACCCACCCGTCCTATTTCTACTAGATCCACTTTTACGTTGTCCTCCCATCTACGTCTAGGTCTACCTAGAGGTCGCGTTACCATCGGCCTGCCCTTCATGACACGCGCTGCCGTACGGTCGTCTCCCATTCTCGCTACGTGCCCTGCCCATCCCAGTCTGCGCGATTTTATTATTCTGTTAATATTTGGTGACGCGTACAGATTGTGTAACTCATCATTGTGTAGTCTCCTCCATTCCCCGGTTTCCTCATCTTTCTTCGGCCCGTATATTTTTCGCAAGACTTTATTTTCAAATACCCTAAAACGGTTGTCCGCCTACTTAGTGAGAGCCCACGTTTCGCACCCGTACAGAACCACCGGCAGTATTATTGTCCTGTATATTCTTATTTTAACGTTTTTAGACAACAGCTTCGACTTAAGTAAATTACTCACGGCGTAGAAGCAAGCATTACCCGAATGGAGTCTCTTGTTTATTTCGACATTAATCTCGTTTCTATCATTTATGGTCGTACCCAGATACCTGAATTCGCTAACCTTTTCAAAATTAAAATCCCCAACTCTGAGATCTCCCTCCCCTCTGCAGATGCCTAGTTTATCCACAATCATGTACTTTGTTTTTGATTCACTAACTTTTAACCCTGTATACTCTGCCGCTTTTATGAGGATTTCCGCATTTCTTGCTACCGTTTCCCTACAATCCCCCAGTATATCCAAGTCATCTGCGTAGCCTAGTATCTGCGTTGTTCCATTAAGCGTTGCGCCCAGCTGACTAACCTGCATTTTTCTAACGACATACTCTAACGTTAAGTTGAACAGCACCGTAGAGAGCCCATCTCCTTGTTTTAAACCATCGCGTATCGTGAAGGGTTCTGATATATTACCGCCTACTCGGACCTTTCCCGTGCTTCCGTTCAGACATATTTGAATCAATCTCACGAATTTTTTCGGTACACCGAGAAGTACTAGAATTTGATACATTTTGCTTCGCTTAATAGAGTCGTACGCTTTTTCAAAATCTATAAATAGTTGGTGTATGGTTTCGCAAAATTCCCACTTTTTCTCTAACAACTGTCTTATGGTAAACATTTGATCGCTCGTCGATCTGTTGCGCCGAAATCCGCACTGATAATCTCCTACTATATCTTCCGCGAATGGAGTGAGTTTAGCTTGTATTACGTTTGACAGAACTTTGTAGCACGTTGCTAAAAGTGAGATACTCCCTATAGTTATTGCAGTCTGTCTTATCCCCCTTTTTAAAAATCGGTATAATGATAGATTCCTTCCAATTTTTGGGTATTGTTGCATTTTTCCAGATGGCACATACTAGTTTATAGATTTTTAAAGTGAGCTCGACGCCCCCATATTTGAGTAACTCAGCTGGTATAGAGTCATTTCCCGCGGCTTTGTTGTTTCTTAGTTTTTTAATCGCGGCCTCTACTTCTTGGTAGCTTGGTTCCTCCACGTGGAGTTCAGCAGTGTGAATTTCGTCCCTAATTCTTCGCTATTTTCGTGCACGTTTAATAATTTATCGAAATAATTTTTCCACAGCGACAGTAATTCATTATCATTTGTTACGAGGTCCCCGTTTCCGTCCTTCATCAATTACGCTCCACTCAGAGTTAATCCCTCTGTATATTTCGCGTGGGTTATTTTCCTTACTGTTAGTTTCTATTCTCCTAATAAGATTCTTTTGATACTCCCGCTTCTTATTTCTGTAGATCGCGCTCGTCTGTTTCCTTACGTTAGAATACTCTTCTACGCTTCTATCGCTTCTATTTTGTAAGCTATCTAATTTAGCCTTTTTGCACCTTTCAAACCAGAGTTTGCACTCTTTGTCAAACCATGGTTTGCTCTTTGGCTTTTTCTTTTTACCCAGTACTTTGTTCGCGGCCTCTTTTACCGTTTTTTCGGTGTCCCCCCATAAGCTATTCGGTTCGTCATTCCCCTCCGTCGATGTGTTTGCTTCTTCAAGTGCCTGAAACCTGTTATTAATTTCTATCTGGTACCTAATTCGCTCTGTTCTATCTCGTAGCTTCTCAATATCGAAGCTTTCTACCTTGTTTGCTCGCTTACTATTTTGATTCGCTACTAGTCTAGCTCTTAATTTGGCTACTACTAGGAAGTGGTCCGAGTCGCTATCTGCCCCTCTGTAAGCCCTTACGTCGAGAACGTTAGTATGACGTCTTTTTTCAATGAGGAAATGATCAATTTGGTTCTGCGTGGCCCCGTCCGGCGATGTCCACGTTGCCTTGTGTATGTCCTTGTGCTTAAAACACGTAGTTTTGATTATAAGATCTTTTGCCGCCGCGAAATTTATGACCCTAATACCGTTATCATTGCTGGCTTCGTGCAGGCTTTCCTTCCCTATAGTAGGCCTAAACATTTCCTCCCTACCTATTTTAGCATTGAAATCGCCTAATACTATGTGAAGTTACCCGATGCTAGTACTCCGCCATCTAGCCACCGCGATTCCTGTATTGCTACCAAATCTAGATTGTACCTATCAGCTTCCTTTACGAGTTCTTTAAACGCGCCTGCTCTGTATAGACTGCGAACATTCCAAGTTCCGACCCTTAAGTCCCTTTTGGTTCGGATTTGATTTTTTTGAGCCATGATAGTATGTTAAACCCGCGCGCTTCGGATCCTGTTCCGATCGCAGGTGAGTCCACCGTTCTAGAGGTGATAACCCCCACACCTCTCTAGAACTAAGTATGAGAGCTTTCCGACTTTGACGAGGACAGTGTCAATTCGTCGTCAGACACACTACGGTTTCATTCTCGCATCCTAACGCCCCCCTGCAAGGCAGCGCGCCTTCGCTGGCATCGTTACCACGTAAGACCAGATGACGAATCATTCTACACATCCCCTTTCGGGGCAGTTGTCATCGCTCCCGCATCCTCCTCGTCAGCAGAATTTTTGCCCATTTTTGTAATGTGTGATGAAAGAGATAGATTGAGAGATAAGAGATAATGTGAAATGTTTTTTTGTTGTGGTGCTTGCGTAGTGTTTCTAGATGAATGCGTTCGACAGTGTGGGCTCATCACACCCACGCCTATTCCTATCGGCTGTTCGCGGCTGCTTATTCAATTTATTCGCAGCTAACCTCTTTCTCAGGGGCTGTTCCTCTATCCGCAACCTAAGGACGCGCTGTGTAGTGGTGATAGGCACCCACCCGTTCGATCTGGACGACAACGCCCAAGACCCGCTTAGGGTAGCGGCATTGTAACAGTGTCAATGAAGATATAGTAATTTTAAATCAAAAAATACAAAAATTTGCAATAAAAAATATTACGTTACTAATTAACTACAGCTGGGACTAGTTCACATTTAGATTTAATAAACATTATAAGTTTTTAGTAATTACAAGTTGCAGTGATAAATTATAAATGATATTTTATGTATGCAACCATTTTTTGTTTTGAATTTATTTTTATAAATTACATTGTTGTGGATTCTACTTATGCGACTCAATTTGTAGCCAAAATTGGAAAAAGAGTTAATCTTCGACTTTGCAATATCTGCAAAAAATGTCGACGCATTAATGAAACATCTTTCGCAAGATTGACTTTCGAAGGATCTCCTCCAAGAATCAAGCAAGTCAAAAGAGCAACCGAGTAAACTCCACAGCTGTATCGAGCAGGCTGTTTTGTGACGATATCAACAAAGTTGATATCACTTTCCAAAATGCCTGGAAAGCGTCGCATTATATAACTCGTTTCCTCTTCGACGGGTTTTCCACCCGTGTAATTAGGAATCGTGTCATATATACGCACTGTATGTACATCGTAGTACCCAAAGCGCCAATGGCTCGTGCACGTACCTCCAATAATCACGACACTGGTTTTACTTTTTACAGGTTGTACGCATCATGGATAGTATAAATACATCACACTCTGCACCTCGAATTCGGGATGATTTTCTTGAACTACGCCAAGAAAAGCATCTAATGAATCGTCGTTCAACCATGAGTTTCGTTTCGAAATTATTGGCTGTAACGCGCTCAAGTTAACATTAAATAATTTGCTATCAAAATATGCAGTGTTATTTTAAATATCTTGATAGCAATTATTGCGCTTTGTACTCGAGCATACAAAGACAACATCATCGTCATCATCACTGTTTGTAAGATCCACAACACAACTAACGGCTCGCGATGCTTGAACATTTATACAGGGCCGTTTTACTAATAGACCTACTTCTTGATCACACGATCGCCTTCGTCTTTTTGACGCAATTTCGTTATCATTTATAATTTTCCACTCACCTGACTCAATGGAACGCCTAAATATCAGTTTAATAGACGGCCTCTTGTTGTTCAATGCCACCAGTTCAAGAGCGCTATCAACACTGCCTTGCTGGACTGGTATCATAATTTTATTATTAATAAACTAATTTATAAATGAACTAGTATAATTATTTATTAATTAATAAATAAACTATTTTTTAATAAACAAGCTAATAATCTTATTTATAACTACACTAACTTGAGAATTACTTACAATTAGATAAGCACTGAACACGGTATAAATTATATTATATCGAATGTAAAATATAGGTAAAACTTATTTGTTAATTTTAAAAGTGTTGAAGTATACAAATCTTAAATACACTTATGTTAGTTACAAACTTAATTTTAATTTTATGTTATAAATCGCGACCGAGTGATTTATAGATTGAGCAAAAATCTAAGGACACAAATCACTTTTTGAAACCCTTCGAACTGCACTCTTCACTTGTTTAATCTTCACTTGTTCAGTCGAAAATGATTGCTAGTCGTAGATCGATGGTGTCCAATACCATAGCGTTGGTGTCGACCGTTGACACTAGCGCCACCTATTGGTGCTATTCTCAAGTTTGTCGAGACTAGCGCCATCTACTGGTTATATTCTCAAGTTTGTTGAGACCAGCCTACTATGGTTTCATGCTCAAGTACACTGAGACCAGCGCCACTTACTTGGTTTCGTTCTCAAATTTATCGAGATCATGACACATTTTAGCTTCTCTTCAATAGCTTACTAATGTTGGTGTACTGCGATCAGGCTTACTTTTCTCCCTTGATCGCGATCGATTGCGACGATAGAAACACACGCGTAAGCGCGCTATTATTAAAGCAAGTATGATGATATACATGCTCGTTTATAAAAAAAGGAAGTCCCGAATATTTTTCTGTGAAAATTAAATCAGAATATCGTTGCATACTGACAATTTTTTGTACAAAGTTGATTCTGTTTTTACAATTAAAAAATACCTTTGCGCTGCTATGCAATGTTTCCTTTTTAACTGCATTTGACTGAATCATCTGCTAAAAATACTTGACTCTTATTTTTTCCAATTATCAATTTCAGAGCTAAATTGCGCAGCCACCGTAAATCAAAAAATTAATATAGTCTCACAGTTTTAATTACTGAAAACTAGCTTAAAATAACGTTGCGCTATCGAAATGTCAATGATTAAGAAACTGTTATCAGTCGATAAGCCACCATCAAACGTCGAAGCTGCTACTGTAGCAGGAACAAAGGAATCGCGGGTCAACAGAAGAGCTGTGCCAAAAAAGGGCACACCGGGCTTTTATTAACAAAAGTCGAATAAAAAGAGGGCTTGGCGTAGAAACAAATGCAGCTGCAGACATGCTCATTCTCAAATTTTAAGGAAAATATCGATAAAACCATTGGCTATCATTCTATAATGTTATAGCATTATAGCTGTAGGTTTTATAATCAAAGTCACCTGCTCGAAGTTTCAACGATTAAATAATAGACGTATACGCCACCGCGAGCTAAGATCTGAAGCCGACTCGCTAACCGCCGTCTCTGAGTACGATCAATAAATCAAAATGCATAATCGCATCGTCACTCGTCCAGGCGGCAAATCAATTTGAATCCCTCGAAAATAATTAAAAGCCAGAGATAATCCCGTCGGTGAAAATCCGTCGATCCAAGCCAAATGAAGCGTGTGCGGACACGTAGATGTGCTCCACTGAAGGGCAGTGGTAGAGCGAGCAACTGCAGAGGGAAAAAGTAGTCGGAGGTGAAAACGAGCGAGGGAGATTTTTCGCCTCGATTCCGGCTAACGAGCTGCGGTGGCGAGAGCGCGTAAACTACACGGACCAATCAAACTCCGGCCAATGCCTGCCGTGGTGGTGAGTGTAGGTGGTACACGTGTTATACAGTAGTCTTGCCCTCGACTACGCTTTCGTACCGTAGCTCGGAATCACGGAAAGTACGCCCCTTCCTCGAGCTCGTTATACAAGTCGGATGGGCCGACTGGATTCGACCTGGATTATGTTCGACGAGTGTCTGGACGGGCGCTGAGCGGCGAAAATCACGTCGATGCTGCAGCGCCAAAGAAACTCTTAATTATTCGGCGAGGGAAATTCATCTTCTTTAGGATTTTAATGCCCAGTGAACTTTTTATCATTCGCGGAGAGAAGAGAAGATCGATATGTTAACGTGCTTGATTGCTTTATCTTGAGAGAGGATACTTTGTTATATAATAGCAACAATTTTAGCATTAGAAAATCACGCGAGATTGCGTTTTAAGTTCGATTCTAGTTTTTTAAAAAAAAATATACGAAACTTGCATTTTTTTGGTTGTGTTTTTTATTTGATTGAATCTCAACCGAAGAGTTTTTCAGTATAGAAACTAGATTTAGCCTAGGTACACCATTTAAGAATATATTATAAATAAATGCAGCAGTAAATTTTTCTGTTTAAATTAGTATAGTATATTGTACACACATTTTACATTTAAGAATTAAAATTCATTTATATTCTAACAATTTGATCGCCAAGTGTCATTGCATTAACAGCGGCTTAATTATTTATTCATGCGACTAGATCCTCGCCAAAATAAAGTCTGAAAGCATTGCGAGGTTAATCAAATTGTCCATTGAGTCGACTAATTATATTCCATTAAAAGCGTCCAATGATGACTGATCCGTATAAACCAATAAATTAACAACGTCCAGAAATAACATTATATTTTGCGACCATGCAGAGCCCGCGCTTTCTTCTCCCAAAATAACCCAATCGAGCTCATCGAAGCGCGTCAAAGGTTCAGCGACGAGTCCCGGCACAATAACATCAATATAACAATGCGGCCTTCCCGTCGTCGTCAGTGCGGCAATTAATTTCTCATACAGCCGCGCTTGCGCCCGCCAGAGGATAAAATTGGCTGCGGGGGTTGAAATGCGTCCGTGTCAATTGAATAGCGAACGAAATGGCTCGACGTGAAGCAGTAGCGCTTCTGCTGTGGGAAAAAACGGAAGAAGATTCGGAGGTTGCAGCAGCCTAGCGTAAGAGATTGCATCGCGCTATTTGAAAAGAGCACCGGGTTCTTGTCGACGATTCGCGGCTGCAGTCGAGCAAAATCGAACACTCAATTTGTCCTCGACTGTAGAGGCATTTTTACGTCGTTAAGTCGGTATCCGGAACCGAACGACAACTGTATTCTAGAGTCTTGGATTATTATGGCAATAACTATCAAATATCCGAGCAAAAATACTTACTAGCTCTTTTTATGATTGAGCGAACTGGAATAAAAGAGGGGCCGAGTTTTCTCGAGACTTGAGACTCAAGTAATAACGGTATAGCATTAAATGTGGGCCTGAGACTATCTAGTATAGGAGTAATAGTCTGGTCGGAAGTGTTAGAAAAAAGCACTGATATTAGACAAAATTATACTTCCTCACTTAATTATAGAGAAGAATTCAGAATATTTTGTAGATTGAAAAATCTGTCAAGTTATTTTATTATTAGCTGCATCACAAGATTCACCTTTATTAAATCCAGCACTCATGTATGTTTTGTCTGCGTTTCGCTCCCTCCCAAAGTTTGAAAATCTTAACGCGCTCGCTTGCGGCCTTATCGAAGAATTTTTGATGCAGAGAACCAACTATTATCGCGGTAAATTATGGACGTAATAATTTAAACGCGGATTCCTCCCACAGACTTTTATAATCATAAATCCGTACACGCGTCGCTATAAAATACCTTCACTATACCTAAACGAGGCATCAGAAAATTTCACCGAGATGAGCGCGGCGCGAATAATGAATGAAATTCAACGCTCACATATAGCTTTAAAAATAGACTTGCTCTCTTATCTCGAGGAAATCTCTCTCGAAATAAGCTTTTAAAGCGGCATGATCTCACGCGCAACTCTATTCCCGAGCAAATAATAACGTAGACATTCCCATCAGCGATTGCGCCTTTTAATCCGTATGAACAAAGGAAACGTTTTTCTCTGTAAATTTTCTCCTCCGTATACTACGGCACACGGGATCTCTAAGGTTGATTAAAAATCCCCGATACTCGAGAAGGAGACCCACGAGCGAAAAAGCCGATTATTCCATGGAAAATGTCTGATCTCAGCGCGACTTTTACTACTCCGGTCTGATCCTTGAAAGCTTCTGACACTCGCAGCGTTGCCTCCATGATAATTTACGTCCTCTCGGCTACGGTTCCGATCCGACCCTCTGGGAGGGACAGTTCTCTCCCTCCTTTTGTCGATCCTCTTTTCGATATCCCTGACGAACTCGGCAGGTATAACGAAGTTCTGGTACACCCCGCTATTGTACCTCGTTTCTAGGATGTCATTACGGTTCGCTGGCTGATGGAAAATCGATCTTGTTACGGTTAGTAGGTGATAAAACTTGATTGGAGAGTCTGCGTGTATCACAGTTCTTTTCGAAAATGCTTCCCTCATGTAGGAGTATAAAAAGCGTTTTCAATCAAGCCGACTTTTCGAAATCCGAATAAGGGCTCTCGTCGGAGAATAAGTAAAAATCGAATGGAAAAGAGAGAAAGAAAGTCGAGAGCTTTTTCGTATGCTATTCGGTTCCGTTGAGCCATCTGCTCGGAGCCTCCCTCCCTCCTATCCATCGCCCGACTCCCCTTCATTTTCATTAGAATTTTCTCATTCTTCCTCGTGCCCCCCGCCCCTCTCTCTCTCTCTCTCTCTCTCTCTCTCACTCAATCTCCTCTTATCTCTCTCGCGGAACTCGCGAGAGCTCTCGCTTCTAGTTTCTGGCTTTCTCTTTCCCCTGAAATTCCCTAGCTCCCTTCTTATGCGGAGAAAGTCCGCCACGGTAATTTATCCCTAAGTGATTCGGTCGGGCAATTTATCCTTAAATTAGTGCGACGGCAACTTTACAACGAGTTGGCAACTAAAGCGATTTGTAGGATGTAAGACTAAAAAGGAGCTCCTACTCCCAGTCCCTGGGGGACCTATACTGCGCGACGACGACACACAAAACTTACCTTATAGTATACCTTGCAGCGGCCAGTGTCGCAAGTTTCGACGCGCCTATTACTTACGCTTCGAACCGCGTTTATTGTCACCTCGGGCGCGCAAACTTTGCGGCCGAAGCCTTTATTGCCGTTATTGAAGCTTGCAAATGGAGAGTTTTTCAAAACGCTACTTCAGGTTTTTCTCTCTCCATCTCTGCTTTTCGAGAAACACGATGTAGCCGCACTCGTTATGTGCAAACGTATGGCTAACCGGAAACAATACTTGGTATCTGTATAGAAACCGAAAATTGTTTGCTGGCCGCCGATAACCGAACCATATCGCATCACAGGTATACGTTCGGTTATATGTGGATCGAATGCAGAACAATAAGGGAAATTTCCGAACATGGGAAATAGTTTTTTGCCGATTTTTCATTTTTGTAAAATCTTCGATTTTAATTGCTTTTCCTCTGACAAAAAATTTTACTTTCTCCTAGATAAAACTTTGTAAAGTAAAATTCTCGAATTCATCAATAACCGATTAGAAACCGATTCTAAGGCATTGGAGTTCAAATCAAGTGCTTTTACAAAGGTCCGTATGGGTGTGTCTGTATGTGCTAAATGCTGAAAAAAATTAAAAAATTTTAATTTTATCTCTGAGTTTTTTTTTTTATAGTCAACTCTACCTGTACACCAGATTTCATCACTTTTTGAACTCACAATCTCATATAGTACACCCTTAATTTCTTTAAGTGGATCACTCCAATTGGAGCATTTCTAAAAATCGTTTCCCCAGAATCCATTACTACGAGTGTACACTGTACTGTAGCTCAACGGAATTAACTCCGCTAAATCGCGGATGCGTTCCAAGTGTGTTGTTACTTCTTGGAGTAGGCGTATTCATATAGTCGTTTCAGGAGATAAGAACCGCGTTTCTGCCTGTAAAGCCATAAAGCCTCCATTTAGCCTTTACTAACGAGTACTGTAGGATCTACGTATGCAAGTCCCTTGTATAATGCTAACGCACTAGTGCGTAAGTATCTGCGGCTCACCTAACGAGCGAAAAATCCGCTTATAAAACTTACACTTATACATTAAAAATCTCTTGTTCTCGTATAACAAAGATAATCCATCATTAATACGTGCCTTTTGTTTCTGTTTCAGGTAAGCCATTCCGACGTGGATATAGTTGTTCAGTTCGTAAGCATACATTTCCCGCTTCATAAACTATTTCACATGCAGAGCGTCTATCCGTATAGAGATGCAAAATTCAAATTAAGGCATCAACACACAGAGAGCTGCAAAAACGGTATCAAAATACCCGCACGGCTAGCCAGGTCAATAAGTCAAGTCAGTGTGTTCGGTTAAAAATATTGCTCCCCGGAGAGAAACTACTGCAGCGATGCTCCAGAACCGCCGCAGCGTCGCTTCAGCCATTTAATCATCATATTTTAGATGTCGTGCATCAAAATTAACTTTAAACCCTGAAATAACGCCGAAACTTTTTCCGCCGACGAATTTTCATTAGCAAAGCCTCTAATTAAAACAAACAGCTCTGTACACCCACGCAACTGAAGGTTTAACATATCCACCGTCTTCGACTCGATGCAGCTAGATCAGCGTCAAATAAACTAGTATATACTTACACCCACGCATAGCGTCGCCGCGGCGCGAGTGGAAAATAATTCCCAGGAGCGAAAGTAATTACAGCTGCTGTGAGAGGCCGAATACGAAATCGATAAACATATCCCGACTGTATAGCGTGTACAGCCATAGGATATAAGCTCGCACACGACGAGAGAGATCGCCGATAAGCGGTAAAGGTGAATTACCCTCTCTCGGATGTAAATTGCGAGCGTTAATATTTCACGTCGCTCGAGAGAGCCGCCGATAATTATTGAATATTAGATATTTTGCAAACTGTATAATGGATGTTCCGTTAGTTGTAAAGTGATGCTGCCGGGCTTCGATATCGTCGGTACCTCAAATATATAATGCAATATCGAATGTCGATAGTACACACGATATACAACGGAACATAATTCGAGTGCATATTCGACGATCGGGTTACTCGCCGAAAGTTTAGCTGAAAATTCGACGGCTTCGTTCATAGCAGCATAGATACATACGCATGATCATGGATTATAGAGCAATTAGTAATATCGAAAAACTGACGCGAAGAGCATTACCTCTCACTCACCGCATCAGACACGAGAACTGACGCTTCGTCGAATATAATTTTTCCGGATATCACACAACAGCCGCGCGTTACATATACGGACGCAAACATTTTATTTTCGAGCTGCCATCAGGTATACCCACACAGAGTCGAGTCAGCGGACGTATATCCGGAACAACGAGCATCGATATTGCTCATCGGCGCGTCCAGTCCGCTGATCGACGCTCGGCTATCTTTCGACGTCCGCGCAGCCCTACGGGCACACGTCCCCGCATATATATATATATATATATATATATATATATATATATATATATATAGGTACGCGTAGCTGGTTTGACTTTCCAGCGCACGTTTGTATAGCTATATACGTTTTTCATCAAGAAATTGAAACAAAAATTCGCGCTTCGTGGCGAGCCTGGAATTTGATTATTCAGCGCGACAGGAATAACTCGCCGCCTTGTTCGCTCGATCAAACTCGATCAGCTGATTACGAGCCGTTGAATAAGCGAACTTATTTTTCGAAGCTGTATATATAGCCGAGATGATATATATATATATAGACATCGTTCTTTCTCGCAAACTTTTATACACTCGCGCGTGAAATCAAATGGAGTCGAGTAATTCAACTTCCTTCAACTTCGCCTCTCTCATCAGACAAGCTTGTGTTTTGATTAATCCTGAAAATGTACACAGCAATTTTTCTGATTCTCATTCCTTCCTACTCGAGTAAGCTCGCTTCGCGACAGACGCACTACGGCACAGCGTAATTCCGAAAACTCTGCCGCGCGCTCGCGCAGCCGTCATAATTAATTTTCCACCGTATACAGCCACGTCGCATTAAAATTCATGCATAACTCGTACAGTACACGTAGCCGAGCTGCTACACTATATACAAAGCGAAAACTCGGCGCACTTTACATTCGAGAGACGCGTATACGAATTTCTCGGGGAAAAATATAATAACATTACCGCGAGCGCGCTCGCGAGGCGAAATTGAGGCTTTATCATCGGAGTCTAATTCGCAGCAAAGTCGGAGCGCTGAGGCTTTTCTTTATGTACGTGCGGGCGGCTGCGCCTGAGAGAAAAGGGGAGAAAGAAAACCGAGTGAGGAAACTATGGTACTATGGAAGAAGCTGACGAGGCTATACATACACACGTGTGGGTTGGAATTAAATTGGGAATATACATAGTAGACCGGTAGAAATTGGCCGATTTAAAATGATGAAAAAGCTAAGAACATGGTAGTTTTCTTTGTCAGTTCTTGTTACAAGCACATCGCGTTCTCGTGTTTATTCTCGTTTCTATTATCGCTTGATCAGTCGACGAAACGTTTACGCTTTCACCGGTATATTTTATTCAACATCCTTTGTTGCGCTGAAATATGAAAATTTGATTAAATCGCACACACACATACGCGCATGTATAACGTGTAGACGCTGAATTATTGCTGTACTCGACGGCCGGCGCGAATTCGCTAACGAAGTTTCAATAATGCACGTAACGCGTGGGTAAGCGCGGGAAATTCGAAAAAAACGCATACACGTGCGGATTGTGTACACACCTACAACGACAGCGAGGAATAATAAGAATGATTCCATGGATACAGAGGTGCAAAATGCTCGAGGATCGAGGATATAATAAAAGATTGTAATAAAAGATTGAAAACTCGCGGCGATTCGAACTCGCTGCACATCCTTTCTATTCAACTTTCTTTTTTTTCGTTATCCTCTTTGTGCCGTTATCCTCTTTTGCCTCGTCCGCGGCGCTGACGCGTCACTTCTTTGTTTCATTTATATCCGGTCCTCGACTCTCGTCCGCGCGTCGCGCGCGCGCGCGCGCGAAATCATTTCGTTATGAGAGCGCATCTGGTTTTAACGATCTCTCTCATACCTGCGATAACGCCAGTGAGGGCAAAGCCGCGCAGCTGACCCAGAGTTTTATAACGATTTTTACCTCGACGTATTTATTTAAATTTCACGCGATATATAGTTCGCAGCTTGAACAGAACAGAGACAGGTCGCGTTACACACACGAGCTTTGTAATTTGGCTCGTGAGCCAAATTAAAGTTCATCATCCAGACTCATGCGAGTAAACTAATTGCCTTTTTTAATTAAACGCCTCAGCGTAATTCGTGGACTATAATTTCGGAGCCTAAAATTCGCCCAAAATCTCTCCCTACGTAGCATCTAATTCCTCTTACTCAGCGCCAGGATATAACTCCGCGCGTATATCATACGCAGGGAGTCGTCGGCGGCAAGAAATTCAAAGCGCATAGCGTGTCGGCTATACGTTTTTTTACTCGTGGCAAAAGCCACAGCAGCAGCAGCAGTCGAGAGAAGAGAGGAGAGTAGATACAGCGAGAGAAAACCGAGCTTGCGCGCGCACAGCTGGGCGAGTAATTCGAAATTATAGAATTACCGTAACCCTGTGCCGTAACCGCATTTCCATTATGCAGCGCTAGCGGACACAGTGCGGCTGCTGCGCGTGTTCTGGTATATACATGTATACAGCGAGTTCGAAATGCAACGGGCCGTAGGTATATGTATATAGTGGGCTGTGTTGTGCGCTGTAGAGTCACGCAACGAATAAGAGTAGACGGATTCGGACTCTAGGGCGATATTGGACTCTGGAGAGATAGAGATATAGAGAGTCCGGATGGCTTCGTTCTCTCTCTTTCCGCGGACAATCGATGTAAACTTACTTCAAAGTGATTATGGTCGAGTTGTCGTCGCAAACTGCTGAGACCGACGATGCTTTATTGAACGATAATTGCGTGGAAACCTGCTGCCGCTGCACGCGATTTCTATGTATAGATATAGCTTCTGTAGGGGAGAGTATAATATCGTCGCCTCCTAACGAAAAGTAGTACATTTCATTTTTGTCGCGAAGACTAGTACATTTTAGACCTTTCCTATATGAAAATATCCAATTGTTTTGGAGAAAAACGAATAGTTATTTTGGTTAAAAATAATAAAATTGCAATATTTTTAAAGTTGACAAAAAATTTTTGAAAAATTTTATTCAAAACTTTAATTAAAAAAAAAACTATTAAAGCTCATAACAACGCGTGTTAAGATGAGGTTTATCTGAAATTACTCGAAATACTCTGAGAAGAAATTTGGAGTTTTAAAGTTAATTCGCGGTCAGAAAAATACATTGCAAGTATATCTCTATATATATATATATATATATATATATATATATATATATATATATATCAAATATGGCGGCGATAAAGTCGCATCCACCAGAGGGCGTATTGCAACTTTAAACTCCCAATAGGGTCAATTTTCTGCCAGGGTGATATAATTAACGACTCATTTTCAGAATTCGCCATATTTAGCGACCAATCACGTGCAATCGAGTTAATAATCCTCTGTGCACACGTCTTGTCTAATACCGATCAACTTATGAGTAATTCGCTAGACGTATATCCCTACTCTCCGAAGTTTGGTTAGTTTACGGCAAGTTTCCGCAATCCTGTAACTCGTGCCACACGGCGTAATTGTATATACTCAACGCAAACTCACCGAGATGGCTTTAAATAATGAAACTGTATATTATATTATTACAGAATTATTTTCTCGCAATCGGTAAAAACAAATGATCGAAATCGAACCGGTAATTATTAAATTAGATTATTATGTACACGCGAGAGCCGTTGATTAACAGGCTCTCGCGGTCGTGCGTAATTCCGGGCATTATCGTATTATACTAATTATACAGGCAAAGGGATTTTCATTAAATTTGCAGAGCTTCGCGGCAATTAAAATTATATCTATATATACAAAGGCCATTCCCTCTTTGTCCCGCTCGCGTCGCGCTTTAGTCAATTATTAACGAGAGTAGCTCGCTACGCGCGATCGGCTAAATTATTCCGTATAATAGCCTGGAAATTCGTTGAAACAGAGCCTTAATTATACATCATCATCGCAGCGGTATAGCTATAATGCTAAAGCCGTCTGCGTAATTTAATAATCATCGCGGCGGATCTCGATCATGATAAAAGTTTTGCGCGACGATATTGTTACCAATTTACGCATCAAAGTTCAATGTCAAACTGCTCGTCGGGGATTCCGCGCTAAAACTAAAGCCATAAGTCGATAACAAAGAGCCCAAGACTGTGTATAAAAGCCGAGAGATAAGAGGAAAAAAGGGAGCAAAATCAATCTCCGCTTGGTCGCGGGGGCTGGTAACCGATATACACACGCGAGGCCGGATGTGTGTATACGCGCATGTGAACATGCTATAGGACGAGGAGTATAATAGTATATAGGCGATCCGCCAGGGGACAGCTATGAATTTCAGTAGGCGGCCCTCTATATATCCCGCGGCAAATGAAATTCAACAGCCAGCGCAGCGACGACGTCGACGACGTCGTATAGCCAAACAAGGCGAAAAACGGAGCTAAAACTGCCCTTGTACACTATGTGCTATAGAAGCCGCTTTTGTGTGAGCACACAATGTACCGTACAGCTTGGCTATAGCGTGTACGCATCATTGGTGAAATTCGGTATTGTATGCAGATATCGTGCCTGTATATGTGTGAAGTTGAGCCTTCGATAAACGTTAATATATTGTATTAATTAATAGAATAATAGACCGTGGAATTAATCGATTAGGGTCGCCTATCCGTACATGCGGAATTCTACGGGAAAAATACATTTTCTTGACTTTAGAAACGGTGAAAAAAGTTGTTGGGGCACGCTGCCGGACCGTTTATTTCCTAATTGTATACACATTTTTAGAACAATGCAAAACCACATTCCAACACTACGACACGTACCTAAAATACACGGGGATATACAAACACAAATGTATTACGATAGAATGAAAGAACGGGAAAAGAGCTTTAATTTGAAAAAAAATGCGTTGAAAATGCTTGATTTGGTCAAAAGTGATGCATAATTTAAAATATGGAAAAATCACGAAAATTTCAGGATTTTACGGAGTCAAGAAATTCGTACCTTTTTTCCATGATTTTTCCATATTTTCAATTGCAGGTATAACTTTTGACCAAATTAAGCATTTTCAACGCTTTTTATTTTAATTAAAGCCTTTTTACCGTTCTTTCATACTACCAAAGTACATTTTCTGTTTGCACCTCTGCTGTTGAACAATGGCTATTTTTCGATGAATTGAAGTGGCCGAGGAAACAGTGTAACAAGGCACTTTTTTAGTGTTGGAACGTTGTTTTAAACATGTACAAGTCGGTTTGGGCTCGTGCCCCAACAGTTTTCGGCCGCTGTTTTTGAAGTCAAGAAAGTGTATTTTTCCCCCTGGAAAATCACTCGGCTATCAAAATCACTAATGACTAGCAATTAATCGCTTCTACAAACAACACACTTACTGGAAAAGTTGACCAGTATCTGCAGCTTTATTATGCGTTATACAGTAGGGTACCAGCGTTACCAGCATACTTTATTTCTAATAATAATATGTTTTACTAATTTTTACCTATACCTACCTGTGAGATTTTGAGATTTCACCAGAGATTTAGCATGAGTATCAGGGAGATACGAAAATATCTATCCTAGAATTGTTAAGGAAAAAATCTTCATTTGTGTTAAATTAGCATGAAAAATCTCTGGTAAGATCTTTACCGAAATTTCGCCCGAGCTTCTGCTCTCTACGGATTACTGAAATTTCTATATAAAATTCAGTCTATTGTAATTAGAAATTACCTATTATTTAGATTACCATATAGTTAAACCTCGCCCCGATGTTAAAGTTCAAAAATCGATGTATCGAATCGTAGGTTTTCGATTTTTGAAATTTTACGCAGATCGATATGCCATCTCTTATTTTAAAAATTTTACAATTACACTTCCGTCAATAAAAAATTATTCTCAAAATAGCTAAAAGTGTATACACAGTGTATATATACTGGTCAACTATCCACTACACACATCAGAATTATCACTGTAATTATAGCCCCACATATAGATACAGATAATAATATGTACCGAGCAAAAGGGTTAAGGGGCAAGGGCACTTGGTAACCGGAGCTTCAAACACGCATATCGGCATATAGCAGAGTATAATAGATACCTATACACGCATATAACAATAATACATCGGAGACATCGAGGACACACACCACACGGCACACACGCACGAGGATCATCTCGCTCTATTTGCGAAAGAGATAATGGATTTCCCATAGTCATCCTCCTCTCAGTGTATACGCTTGTTTATTATGAGCGTTAATAGGAGACTCGCGCGCGAATACAGGGGAAACCCAAAACCCTCGTTCTATATATATATATATATATATATATATATATATATATATATATATATAACAGTACACGCATCAGGTAATGTTGCGCGAGTTTCAAGCGGGAAACGGAGACACCAGACAGCGACTATAACTTTCGGCTGGCATTGGCATTGCTGAATAATCCAATAATTCGGCGCCGTTCTGTCTCGGGAGGACTTACGGGATTAAAAATTTAGCTTTGTAACCGTTTTATATGCATAATTTACGACAGGCTGGTTCGCTATGCGTTATGTGTGTATAGGTATATAAATTCAAATTTTTATATTATTCGATTTTAACGGTTTCTGTATGCTTACTGATTCTTGAGAAATGAACACTATAATATTCTGTCGCCGATACATCGAGAACTAAGGCTATCGATTCGCTGAAGTATATAGGTAATAAGTAGTACCTATAGGTACCTATACAGTATCGTTGTTATGGATCAGAGTATAGTTCCTAGTTATAAGTATAAATGTCAGTGGCGCTAGCGCACGCTCGCAAAAGTCCCCAAGCGCGTCATCAGTGCACTGCGAGCATGAGATGCGTGATCGATGCGTCGTCGAGCTTTGCACAGTTATTCTTACAGTTTTGCAATGTTTTAAAACGTTCTAACACCAGCTGAACAAATCTTCCTCGCATTGTTCGTCGGATGCTTCGTTGACGACCTCGAGTATAACCCTCGACTCCGATAGTGCCGTGCGGAAACGCTGAGACACAAAGTACAGGTTATGTTTATTGTTTGCGACTGAATCAAAACACTGCTCGGCGCGCGTGCGACGGCAATGTCACTGAGAAGTGTCAAAGAATTTTCAAAACTAGGAATACGTCAGCAAAACAGACGCGTCAAGCAGTTGTTGGCGTCTCAAGTGAATAGTGCACAAAGACGAACAACAATCATGAACAAATCAAGAATAAGTGGCCCTTCGATCATCAGAATCGTACCTGCTAGAACCAAAAAAGTGGAGCTAGGCAAACGCGATGCCGATACCGTTGTGCTAGGTAGAGCAGCAAAGAGTATGAAATTGGAGGAGGCTCCATCGACCAGTAGTTCACAAGTACAAAGCTTGCCGCACAAAGAGGACCACAAGTACGAGGGTGAAGCGTTAGAAGAGTACGAAGAATATGAAGTCCTCGATGAAAATATAGAGTACTTGGAGGACGTTGGAATGGAGACACCGAAACAAGTATTCGTTCCTGTTAAACAGTCTACTGGTAATTTTCAATCGTAGTTTTCATTCTTAGTGCATTTGTATATTATGCGTGCATTTCATTTTCAGAAAGCTGCTTCTCGACGATACCTGAAACAATTAACAAAGCTCACAGCAAGGAGTGTTGTTGTATGTCAAACTCTATTTTTAATAGTTGATAAAATATTGTAGTGTATTTTTTAACAGCTCTATTTCTTTGGCAGGCACCTGCAGAGAAACTCTCAACATCATTATGAAGCAACAACAAGAAATTTTGAAATGTTTGAAGCAAAGCGATCCAAGTATATTGCCAGTGGATCGACTGTTAGACCTTTTGCCAACCATGCCTTTCGACGACGTCAATGACTTTTTGGACTTTGACGAATCACTGGCCAGCAACGAAAATGTACAGGACCAATTTGTAAGTGCTTTCATCATTGCTCTGTACGATTGATTTGTCACTCTGTGAACTCAGTTCTGCACACTAACACACTTATTTTCCAGCTTATAAAAATAAGAAGACTACTTGTCAGCAATGAGCAGAAGTCAATCTCAAATATTATGTCCAGTATTTTAACAAACCACCTGTGTAGGAGTATATCTTGGACTGGAGTTAAAAATTCCATCACGTTTGGAACTAGCAACATGGTTGGTTTGATAGTTGGTAAGTTTTGTGCTATTTATACAAATTTTGCAAACCATCTAAATGTTAGCATCCAAATGAACACTATTGCAATCTTTTCTAGACCTGGTACAACATCACCATAATCTCGACATAGACGTCATCAAGTCGCGGATAGCTGAGTGGCTCCGCAGGTGCGGAGACAGAATAACGAATGAAATTCGAAAGAACAAAAAGAAATTAGAGCAAGATGCTAAGCCGCAAGTTTGAGAGGTTCATTCGCTGGACAGTGTGTTAAAGTTTAGTTGTAAGAAATTCTATTTTCTCAAGATAAGTACACCGACGTTATTTAAAGATGTAAAGTAACTATAAGCAAATCCTTTTTTTATGGAAAGAACAGTCGTTTTTTATTAACGAGATTAATAAAAATCGTTAAAAATACACACCCACGCATACTTTCTGAAGCTCCTCTCGATCTGTAATGTAACGAAATCCGATTACCACGACTTCAAACGGAATGAAGTCCTCAGATTTTCAAAACATTTATAACAGCCGTGCAATCCGTCGTGATAACTAACAGCTCTCAAAAGCTCCCTCTTGTACTTTACAGAAATATCGAGCGGCCATCAGGTACACAGCCAGAATATACACATCGTCGCTCTTTCCTCGGAAGATTTTTCGACAGCGAGGCCGAAGCACAAGCTTACCGTCCTCTCAACTTTGTCGCCAGGACGAGCTTGATTCAATATTTGCCAGCGTCGAACGGCTCTAGTGTAGTCGCTTCTTCTTTGACTTGGTCCTCTACAACGAAAAGGTGGCCGGTGTCTTTGACACCGCCCCGTCTCCTCTTCTTCTCTCATCATTCTCTCCTCGCGCTTTCTTATTCTCTCTTTTTTTCCTCCTCTACTTTTCCCCCCTTTGTCGGCGTCGTCTTTGCGCGTCCTATATATTTTTTTCGCGCAGCAGCTCCTCGTCTTTTCTGGGCCGCTGTCTTTTAATTTTCGAGCCTTTATGCAATTAGTTTGACTTCCCCCGGGGGGTTAGCATGTATATACTTGTTTTATCCGGAACCAATTTCTTTTTTCGCGCCGACTTATTATTCGAACGGAACCTTTTAAATTGAATGAAAGCTCATCGCCGCGTCCCCTCGACCGCTGCTTCCTGGAATCATTATATCGTTTCGCTCCGACATTTTATACCGAATAAAAGCGAATTATCAGAGAGAAATTCATACTCGAGTCAGAAAAGCACAAATAAATCTCTTCAGCTGTATTATTAAAATAAACGAAAAAGGAAAAAAGCTCTCCTCGCTCGAGGCGAATAACTCAGTATCAGGCTACTGGCAATCAAGAAGCGTACGAGCATAGCGCGCATAATTTATCAAGCCTGAATAATAAACTTTCATTCTGGCGCGCGCTAGCGTGAACTATCGTATAATATACAGCGGCCGTAGGCAAGATATTACATCGTAAATATGTTTTATTAAGAAACGGAGAAAACAACGGGTGTATGCGCGCGCGCGAAAGCTGCGAGAGTGAAAAAAGCTCTACGCTCAAGTCGCAGAAATAACGGGCTTCCGCACTTATTTCCGGCTCGGCGAGTATTGTTCCGGGAGCTAATGTGCGTTTGAGCGTCGCGCTGCAGTTTTTCGTTCAAAAGCTCGTTTCCGGAGCTTTCGCGAGCGCGTCAACCTCTTCGCCAACTCGCGTGCGGGCCAAGTTTTCCTCTCGGCCGAGAAGTCTCCTATACGGATTTTTAATAAAGAGTTTGTTCGCTTCCAGGATGAAATTCATCTCCGCGAAAACAGGGACGAAATTAAACGGGGAAAAAAGATTGAGAGAGAGAGAGAGATACACACGCGGGGAAGGGAAGACATCGCTCATATTAGACACGAGAGTGCGGCGTTGGGGATAGCGCGTTATTGCCGGCAACGTTTTATCAGATGGCGCGAAATGGGCTACTGCTGGGCGAGCAGGAGAGAGAACGGCGGCTGCGCGGAAATGAAGGCAATAACTCGCCAAGACTTTATAGAGCTTCCGTCTGATGCGTTATATTCCAAGTTTATATACAAACGCAGGGGGAAGATTCGAGTATGGAATTGACACCTTGTTAAACGCGTTAACGAGTGTTATGCTTCTACTTTCGCGGCTCTAATTGGTTTATCGATTTTATATTGTTAACTCATTAATACACGCTTCGCTGCAGCGAATTCCGAATGTATAGAATGCATTAGTTAAGCGAGCGCGCGCACGTGCGGTTAATTTAACAATGAAAGCAGGAGAGAATTACGCAACTGATTGGGGCTTTGAATATAAAGCACGTGTCGAGCTTTTTTTCGTTCTCGCGGGGACTAAAAAAGGCCGAACTGGATGGAACGAGAGACCCATTACGTGATGCGATTTATTCAAGACGGTAATTGAGGAGCGCGAGGCTCGCTATATACACTGCAGCCCGAGCTTCGATCGTCTCCCGACTCGCGGGAAAATTTAATCATCACAACTTTTTAAAGGCGGGCAGAATTTAATTAAGCTGTTTCCTTAATTGCGTAACGCCGCGCTTGGCGCGCCTTCCGATATATATATATATATATATATATATATATATATAGCGTTTCACCTTTATATATCTATAGAAATGAAGGAAAAAGTTGGTTTTCACCCGCGAATATAATATCCTAGACGCGGATTACATCTCGATTTGCATAGAATACACTCGGCTGTGCAGCCGTGGCTGCCGTCTCGTTTGTATATTTTAGAGGAATTAAAAACTGCGCTTTTGCGATGAGCTTTTCTGAATGAAAGTGTTCGACGCCTGGTGCGCTTCTCGCGAATTTATAAATATTCATGCGGCCTTGTAAATTGTTGTTATTGTCTCGAGCTATATAAATGAATATGCATGCCGAGTTTTCGCACTCGAAATTTTCTTGTTATTGAATCAGGCCCTCCTGCAATAATGAAGTAATAACGGGATTATGTATTATACTCGGTCAAAAACGTAAATTAACGACGATGACGAGCTTATGATGAATTTCGAATGAAAACATATGTACAGTTTGTAATCCCATCGACGCAAACACACGACGATCATGTAAATCGCATTAAGCACAACACACATATAGGCGCTTGAAGCTCGCATTAGTTGTATATGCGCCGAGGACGTATTCCCGCGTGATAAATCGCTTTCATTTGCGCCGACGAAACTTCGATATTGCGTAGGACGAGAAGTGAAGGACCGACTGCAATCAGAGCGATATGGCTCTTGTTTTTTTTTTATTTGCTTCGATTGGAAATGACGAATGAAAATTGCTATATCGTCGCATTGCTTTGTTCTCAAGTAGTTGCGTGGGTATCGAATTTTATTTTTCTGAACTGAAAGCCCTCGTATACGCACTCTCGAGCTATACACTGAGAAAAATTTTACAGTCAAAATTACTATCTCGGATAATAATTTGGTAACAGACTCGGAAGCTAGTAATTTTTATTATCTTTTATAGTAAAATTCACTATAAGAGATATTAATTTTTACTATCTCGAATAGTAAAAATTGTTAAGGCTTTCAAAAAATTTAATGTTTTAATTTTTACTACGTAATATGGTAAAATGTACTATAAAATGTGGGAAAAATTATAATATTTTCAGTCGGTAAGGTTTACATTTAATTTTTTTTTCTGTGGTAATCAGTATTTTAGTTGACATTTTACGTTTATTTTATTATAATGAGTTTCTGTATCTATTGATTTAACTTTATTATTTATTAATCGTCGTTAATTTTTATTAACTTTAGTTCGTACGTCAATTAATACATCAGCTAGATCTGACATTTTGTACGTAACAGATCTGTTTAGGTAAATGGTCAGCGCACTCGACTCTCATGCCGGAGCTCTCCAGGTTCGATTCCCGTCGCCGCAAAAAAAAATTAATCCCTTTCTTTCTTCCAAACATCATAATAATAATCAATAAAAATAATAAAGTAATAACAGCGCGAAGTACCTAAGAGGTGTAAAATATAGAACTAAGCAAAATTGAAATTAAATTTTAAAAAATTTGATTTCATCAAAAATTACTATCTTTGGATAGTAAAATCTAATATCTTAAAAGTCTGTTACCAATTTATTATGAAAAGCAGTAAAAATTACTATGCCAAATAGTAATTTCTACTATCAAATTTTTATCAGTGTAGAATTAATATTTGCGGAGCTTTTTTTCAGTGAATTTCAATTTTTCAAGCCCGAGGCGCAAATGCCGATGATCCCGTTACAAACGAGCGCGCTTTTATGAATATTCGCGCGCGGGCAGCTTTAAGCCGTCGATTAGCAGTGCTCCGCCGCCGCAGGCAACCGTAAAAGGGAGCTTGGCTGATGAACCGAATATTCCGCGAGCGTATAATCGCACTTGCAAATTTTCCCTCGCCTCGTTTAAAGAGTGCGTGTACGAGGAAATTTTTTTTGTCGCTATTTTTTTTTAAATGGTATAGCGTACTTTTTTCGTACGATTTTTCTTGTTTGCTGTAGGATCGTATCTTTAATAACACAAAATGTTTTTTAAACGTTTGGATTAAAACTTTTGAACGTTTAAATGTAAAGTTAAAAAAGGTAGAAAAGCGTTTGAGAAACGTTCGAATGTCCGACACATTTCCATTTTTCCAAATAATAAAACCTTTAGATTACGTTTAAATTACTTTTTTTAAACGTGTTTAAAACGTTTATATACGATTTCTACATCCGGATAGTAATTCCAAATTTGGCAACCATTTTTAGCCTAAATCTTTTTTGAACGCGTTCAAAACAGAACGTTTGTGTTAATGCAGATAGTGTTTAAAAAACTATTGTTACACGAGAAAACTGCTTGATTGACGGAATGAAATTTGTTGACTTTTCACTTCTTTCAACTGTATACCATATTTTATCCAAGCGACATTAAATAGATGCCGTTGAATAATATAGCTATACTTTTCGATTTAAAGAGATGTAGAAAAAATATCGATGCATAAAAATCAGTCTTGAAAGAATTTACAGATTTAAACAAATTCCCTCATCGTCAGCGTATCCATATTTTTTCTTCTAATTTTGTATACACATCAGCACCTATATATATATATATATATATATATATATATACGGCTTTGTAAAATTCATAATAGGCGGGAACTAAAGCACGACCGAATCGGGGACGCTCTTGAAACAAAGCAAAATTTCCGCAGTGCATATATATATATATATATCCGTCGGCGGAAATTCGATCGGTCTGCAGGCGCAAAAAGGGGTCAATTCCGGGCCGGGGATAGAGAGCTTCCCATAACGCTCGACTCTCTACGGCTGCATCCGCGCAAATCGCCGGGCTGTTCTCTCTCCCGCCGCTGCTACTGCCGCTGCGCGCCAGGTATAAAGCGACGAGGTTTATATTATGAAAGTTGCCCGCCTGTATAGTGTAACGCGCCGGCTGCTGACCCGAGCGAGATACGTGATCGGTATATCAAGCCGGTATATTGAAGTTTGTTGTAGCTCGAGACATACACACACACACACACACACACACGGCTGCGCCGCTGCAGCCGCTGTCTCTATTTCTCGCTCGGCGCGAGACGTGTGCTGCTGCTATAGTGTATAGGCGCCTATATACAGGAAGCTTTCCCTTTTGTCGTTGTGGAGGATGAACACTGTGTCCACGTGTTATCCGTGGCTTTGTCGCTTTGTGTGGCGTATGTGTGTTCACAGCCGAGATAGCCGATCTTCTTTTGAGAAGTGCCAATGTCGGCTCGCACGCTGACTCGTATCACTGAGGAAAGTGATAGAGAGGAATCGGGCTTGGGCAGGCATATTTTTTTAGATGCATACGTTTTAAATGTATGTTCAAGATCTTATGTTACATTGTAGAACCAAAAAGGTGTTTTTTTGCAATTTTGCCCCCGCTTGAATGATCGAAAATATTAAGTTTTTTCACGCTCGCTAGGTTAAAATATACCCCTAATTAAATTAATTGAAAGACTTTATCAATTTTTTTATTACTAATGTGTTTTATACTTATTCTTGATATTTTCATAATTAAATTTATTTTCCGAGTATGAAATGCGCGGAAATAAATATAATTATTTAGTGTCTACTGTAGGTTGAAGAAAAGATAAACTTTAAAAGACCTGGATGAGATCCAGCTGTCTAAAAAAATCATACACGAGCGACCTTGCTTGCAGTCATATAATATTGATTGTACGTCACACTCATATTTCATAAAAGGAAACAAGCATATTATAGAAAATACAGCCTTAAAAATCGCGATGTGTATCAATGCGCAAAGTATATAGCTTTTTCAGAGTCGAGTGATGATATGACAACTCGTAGTGTGTTCGTCTCGGGCGCCCTTACCTGCGGCTACTCTGAACCATTATTCATGCTAGAAAAATCCAATTTTCTAAGTTGCATAATGCATTATTTCTTCCGACTTACGACGCTATGATAATGAAGCCACATTCATATTTTTATACCATCAAATGTGTTTCGGGGCAAAAAGAATGTTGGTTTTTGTAAACAAAAATTTCTTGCATTAAAATGAATTATCAGTTGTAATGTAAAAGCTAGTGCGAGTTGATTCATAACTACGAGTAATGTCGAGATGAGACTTCTGATATTAAGAGCTGTAAATACATATACAAAATCCCGGTTTCTTTCTTAAAATCTAGTGTAAATATATATCTATAAAACTCACATGTTTCTCAAGCGCGTGCGCTTTTCAATTTACGAAATGATTAGAAGAGTTGCATGATCTTCCACTTTTTACGATCTGCACTTTTTACGAAAAACGCAACATCGGCTTCGCTCAAATTTCAAAAAACATATCGCTCGGATCATCAAACTGCAGCATTCTACTCAATATAATGGACACGTGCTTCAGTTCCTTCTGTTTTGAAAACAGCTGCATCGAATTTCGTGCCCAACTGTGAACCATAAAATTGAGTAAGCGGTCAGGTAGCTCTTATAGTTGAGAACTCTTCAACGACTTTCTTATTTCTCTCGTAGCCTGCTATACCACCACAAGCGGCTCTATTAACACAGCAAAATACGGAACTGTGCGAAGTGCGAATCTTGCATTTTTTCATGACTCAAAGTTCAGCCCTGCGCGAGGCCCGGCACTTGTCGCAGTTACTTTGAACTCGGAAGAATAGAAATCGTCGTCGAATACAATGCCCCGTTGTAGTCGTACAACACTGGTTCGTTCACCCTCGCGGGGTTACTCTCATACATTTAACATTTTCCAAAAATATAATTATTTCTTGCACATAACACTTTTTCATAACTTTTCGTACATGATCATTTTTTAATAGTCTCTCACAAATTACATTTTCTTCTCTAATTAATTTGTACATGTGTATATGTGCGTGACTTTTATTTATAATAGCTTCTTTTCATAACTTATTTATTACATGATTTCTTTTAAATAACATAATATGCTATTATATAATGTATATAACATTTTCGAAAAATTTTCCCATTAAAAAATATATAGCTATTAAAAAATGCTATTATTTTTTTGTTTAATTTAAAAATAATACAGGCTAAACATATTTACAGTCGGCGTCTCTATGCTCTCTCATGTCATGGCCGACGTATGCGCATCGTATCGGTGCGGAGCTTACCGCTGGTGACCGCTATAACTGCTTACAGGGCTCTGCCGCCTACTATGTATGAAATTAAGCTACCCTCTATCTTAGTGGCCTTCATGTCTATCATCTTCTGCACTGGCATCAAGCAGAGTTATTACGAGATTATGACTGACTCCTGACAGGTCATCGTTTTTCCCTGGCCAGCGAAACGCTTAATCCATTCCTTGTCCCTACCTAGAATAGCCATACGAAGAGAAATCAAACCATAAAATCACATCTTATTGTATTGGTCACTGTTGTGGATCAACGTGAAGACCTTGCCTACGTCAACGTGAAACTTGTTGACTACGGTTAGCTGCAATCGTGTTTTGCCATGTATGTCGGATGAAGCTCCGAAAAATGTCGATACAGTTCAAAAAATATACCGCAACATGTAGAATAGAAACGTTACACATATTCATATTAAGGCCGCTTTGCCTGAGCAGCCATTATATTTTAGGTATGTTGGACTTATTAGTGATAGCGTAAATCATTAGCTTTGTGCGCTTAACTTTGCGACTTTGACTGTAACGCTTGTGTCACTGCTGGACGAGGTGAATTGTTCTATTATGTAACTTAGCCTCGATAGCCAATGGGACAAGCTGACTCTATCAACACTAAAACGTACAATATTACTTCTGTAGTTGAAAACTTATTAGAGAAGATGTCTCTGTAAATCCTGATGGATGTGCTGAGCGAAGAGCACTTTCCAGACTGAGAGACTGCCTGACACGTCAGTCTATTTATATCATAGACTCTAGCTTCTCTGACCCAGACTAACTATTAACTAAACCTTTCATCACTCGCAATGATAGTAGTGCATCATGATAGTCAAATAACGATTGAATGGAGCAAATATGTAGACTTTTCATTATACTAGAATAATTATATTCATAGCGATGCATAGGTTTTTTTATTAGCCTTGCGCACAACCTAAGGAATCTATGCTGAACAGATTCAATAAATTTAATAAAGTAATTTTGATAAGGACGCCATATTTGACAACAATAAGTAAAGATAGGAATAACAAGAGTTTCATACAGAATTATTCTAGTTTCTACTTTAGTGAAATCTTTACAAAATCTTAATAGAAAATCAAGCATTTCGAGGCTTTGCTAACCGTATAATCAATGGGCTATTCAACAAATAATTTCGAGTCAAGATAAACTCCCAAGTCCTTTATTACATCAACCCTCTCAATACTGATATTATTGATTTTAATCCATTACTATTTCAGAAAACAAAGCTTTTCAGCTTTAATGTTCTCCCCCTGTACCTAATTTATGATCAATTTTAACCATTAGACAAGTCACAAGTTTAAACATGACAGTAACATGACAATAAAGCAAAACATCATTGCCTAGTAAAAGCATAAGAGCAAATGATGATACCTATTTATCATTGTATTATCCGTTCATTATTATTTCATATAGGAATGATAAATTCGATTGAAGGAAGCCACGTGCCAATGAATTGGCAGCGTTTTTTATAGACTCAACAAACTTTATTAATTTTTGATTGTTTTTGCATCCTTCCTAAGGAAGCCTTGTAATAGTAATTTTTGGAGTCTGTATAAAAACACGTAGGAAGTGTGTGTGCCTTCGTGCCGCTATCGTGCCACTCGATTTTTGTGCTATTTTCCTAAAATTTCATTGAAAAATTCAGTCTATATGGTTTTACCCTTTCAAAACGAGCCGCATATCGTGTGTATAATCACCACAAAGCTTATTAGGTCCCGAGGATCATTCGTTCATACCGGGCAACTCTCCTCCACGCCGCAAGCTCGGAAAGCTCTGTATACCCAAATATCGCCACGAAGTAGCCGGATACACATCCACCTGTGCGCGCACAAATCCACGCGCCGCTCGAGATGCCCTGTACTGTCCATGAATTTGTGTTATTGTGCGCAGCTCGCACATATAGCCAGGATGGAAGACTTATCGTCGCGAGCCACGTATCGGCTTCGTGCTTGCAATGCATCCACCCACTGTATCTAGTTCTTCGAAATTTCATACGCCCCAAAACTCGGCTTCCCAACTTATAAGCGTTGCAGTCGAAAATTCGCTTATTACGCAATAAAAAATTCTCTCAAAGCCGCCTTTTCGACTCTCCCCCTCATTCCCTAGCAAAAAGTCGTGCCTCGTTACGCTTTACAAGTGCTAAAAAAGGAGGAGTAGCTATAGGAGGCGCGCGCACGTGCGTAAATTCTCACGATCCACAGTTATATGCTCGGCCTCGCGGATATCATTATACGCCGGCACTGCGGAAAATGGAAAATCGAGCAGTGCAGCTACATTTCTGCCTCGACGATTCTCCTTAACTCTCTCGTGCAAGAGGACGCACATACCACACTGCGGAGCTGCGGCACACAAAGCTATATTGCCGCAGCGAATTTCGAGGATGTTTCGAATTTTCCCGCGACTTTTTGTACTTATATACCTACGTATGCGTTATACACGCGCGGCTTCTTCTTCTGTTCGAAATTTGCCGTCGAAATATTTCGAACGAGATGTGCCCGACGCGCTATTTATTAGCAACGTGGAGGAAATAATACGTTCGATTTAATTTCACGGAATGATTCCTTATTGATATTTTGTACAAATATTCGCGGGCAGCTGCAGCCGGCGAGTAAACGCGATCGATTATATTTTGCTTGTTTAAAATTACGCGGGCGATAAAGCTCGAATTTTCCGGGAAGCTTGTACTGTATTATGTATAGGTATACGGGAACGCAAAATGTTCAGAGGTATTGATTTATCGCTCGCCGCCCTCCCGAATAATGAAATAAAAACAAGAACCTTTCGTTGCGCGGCATAACGAAGCTTTTGTTATTGTTATACTAATAAAACTCTGATTATACGCGAAAGCTCATATTTGGAAGGCCCGAGAATTACATTCACAACAGCGTTGCTCTCGCTCTCTCGGAGGGGAAATTACGCAGCGCGAAGCGGCGCTGCAGCTATTTTAAATGTGATTTACATGAAAATTCGTTCCGCTTAAGCCCCCACCCCCCGAAAACTAGCAGCTGCAGCTACAAAGTCGCCAAGTTACAGTCTAATCAATATCGCGTCCGGCCGAATTTGCAAACTGAGCAGTCGATTGAAAAAGTTGACCCTGTAATCCACGAATCGTTGTTTCGCTTCCGCGAAGAGTGCTATACACGTCGAGTCCCTCGAGAGCGTAGTAGGGCGTCAGCGGCGCGTTAATTGGAAAGCGCGCTGCCTCCGCACGGGTAATTTCCTGCTTATTGTCTCTGGGAAATTGAGGATATTTGACGCTAGTTTCAGGCCGTCGAGTCGACTACTTCCTCGGTTGTTTGACTCGGTTCGCGCCGTAACTTTGCCTGTATAACACAAGTTTACACTCCGTGTATTCCACGGACGAGAGCGTGACGAATTCGTTATTATCGTTTCACAGCTATGCACAGAAAAGGTAAAAACTTTCGCTGAGCGTATCCGCGAGTTTCGATCGAGAATCCAACTGTATAACTCACTCCTGTGATTTGTCTCTGCGGAGAATGTTTCGATAGCGCAGTCTGGAACATCCCGCCGGCGAAATTTTATATCTCGCGTTTCTTCTCTCCTACACTTTCCTCCCCTCTTTTTTGCGCATTCGCGCCGCTGTCGCGCGCACTCGGATTTCGTAACTCAATAATGTAGCGCACTCGACTGAGGAAGAAATTTTTTTGTCTTCTTACCCTGTACACAGACTCGGAAAAGCTCTGCGAGTTTGCGCGTAAATATTCAAGCGGTCGTCGCGCGCTGGTGTGGAATGGAAAAGTTGATATAACAATGCAGAGTATAACGCGTTTGCCGCTCATTACGCGCGTAATTAACCGATATCGTCGAAATTCGAGAAATCGCTCGTTTCCGCAGTTTGTTATATTCCCGTAAACGCTCTCCCTCTCGAGCCGCGAATATATGCGCTATACGCGCATTAAACCGCAAACGGCGCGATGAATCCATTATAACGCGAAAATACCCGGCGTACATTTCGTCTACGTGAATTGTTGCACGAATGGTGCCTCGGATTAAATTTAGCAATTAGTGCGCGCTATACATATACATCATCCTGGTGGTTCATCGCTTCCTTTGTATATACAAAACTATAACGGATTCGCGTATGTACCAGGAAACTCGCGAGCATACATTAACGATACAGCCGAAAAACAAGTAGGGCGAACTGCGTTTATGTTTATCAATCAAACAGGCAGTAGGTACACACAGCCACACACAAGCGCCTATAAAGCGTCTAATCAAAATCCCATAGCGCACACGTCGCTCGCAATCATTCGCTCGAGAAATTGGGGAAGCGGAGCAAATCGCCGCGCGGCGTTCCATCAGAGCTTCTAGTCTACTGCTGTGCCGCGAAAATTAATAGCCCAGTACCGGAGCTAGCGCGAGCGAAAGTAATCTCGTTATCAATTCAAAAGCCGAGAGCGACGCCTCATTACGACTCCGCTTCGTAAACGAACTGGCACCGGAGCTTTTAAGCTCTGAATTACGAGCGATTAATCGTAGCCTCCTTATTGCCGTCCTTTCACTCTACCTGACGTGTATGTATATCCTAGTGTGACGCAACACGTGTAACGTACTTGAGTAATTATAGGAGTCTCTATACAGTGTGTAATTTACTTCGGGATAAGACGAATCGATAAACCGACCGACTCTGTTCCGCGAATTCGATTAACCATGGCCGAAATGAGTTTCGATTCGATTACCGATCGATCGCCGTCGTCGCTCTCATTCGATTGCCGTATACAGCTTCATCTCGTTTGCGGTCATTCGATTTGAGCTTCACTCGAAATGAAGCGCTGCGATTTAATTTTCCTAATGCACATACACGCGTCGGATAAAAATAAAGCTCGCGCGCACCTTTCGAGTTATCGCGCGAGGACGAGATAAATCCATGCGTGTTTGTCACATTAAAGTATCTCACGTACGTGCGTGCATGTGTATAGCGGAACTGCTTTTCTCGACGTGAATTTCCACTTCGCATTATTGCGCCCAGATACGCGCGCAACCTCTCTCCTATGTGCTACTCCTGAAATATTAAAAACGGATGGCTCCTCTCGAGCTTGAAAAATTCACGTGCGAGAGGAACATTTTTGATGGATATAATAATAAAAGCGAATTAATGGTTAAAATATAGCGTAAAAAGCTACAGCTCATTTCCCGCGTATCTAGCGCTTTGCCGCAAAAAAGCCACAGTAGAGAGAGAGAGAGAGAGAGAGAGAGAGAGAGAGAGAGAAAGAGAGGATTAACGAAGGTCGTTTCGCTTCCTGTTGCAGTGAGCAGCAAAACCGAGCCACAGCAGCAGCAGCAGAAGCCAGGAGCCGTAGTTTCGGTAAGTAGCACTCTAATCGTTACTCCGCGTGGAAAAATAGAGCCGAGTCCAGCGTACCGGGAGCTTTAATCGCGCTGCACTTTCGTTTTGATAATAAGCGCGCGCGGCTTGCTTTTGTGTCGCTTTATGAGTTTGGTCGCGGTGTAGAGCAGAGAGAGAGAGAGAGAGAGAGAGAGAGAGAGAGAGAGAGCTTTCCCTCTGACATTTTTATCTCCTCGCGGCACTAATTTTACGCTGAGCTTTAATTCAAAATTAAAAGAGCGCCGACGTTCGATCGAGTTCGGAGCAAAGCTGGAGAGGAGGAGGAGTGTAATTAACGACGCCGCCGATTAATCCGCAGGAACTTGGGACGCAATCGAACAGCACCAGCCGACGAGTCATCCCAAGTTCGTCGTCAGACTTGGCTAGTTCGGAGGACTCGATGGAAGATGACGGCGGAGGAGACGACGATGAGGACGAGGCTGGAGGTGAGGAAGAGGACGAGGAAGACGAGGAGGATGACGATGGCCCTGATGAAGAGGAAGGGGAGGACGAAGCGAGTCTTGAAAGTAGTCACGACGAGGACGACGACGAGTATGAGGACGAACTACGAGCTCTCGTGTCGACGAGCATGAAGCCAGAGGCGAAGGCCGACAAGGAGGTGAGCAAACGTTTGCGTTGGCAATCGATATACCGCATGCAGGGCTCTCTGATCTAGTTTTTGTTGGGGGAAATTGAATTTACGTTTAAGCAGACTCCGAGAATTACCGATAAATATTTTCCGTGATACGAGCACCGTAAAAAATGTAATATCGCGTAAGGTATAGCCGTAAGTCCTCGTTCAACGTGACGCTGTAACTATACGGCGCGTATAAAAGTCTTTTATAAACAACGCGACGCTACGCTCAAACACTTTGCTCGCTCGCTTATGTCGAACGAAAAATTTTCTCCGGTATAAATACCAATGACGCGATCGAAGAGTTATCACGGGCAAATATCAAGGCTCGGAGTTTATTAACTCGAGAGGAAAATCACTTTAACTGTCGACGACGTTAACGACGCCCTTAACCCTCCGCGATATATAGTAATAAAAGTATCGCCTCCCCGCGTTTTATTACAATCGACTCGAGAAGAAATCCTCTGGGCTCGCAGGTGAGCGAGCTTTTGGAGTACAAAAGAAGGAAGAAGGAGAGTCAGCAACACGCGGCGAAGGACAAGCGCGTCCCAACGGTGAAAAAGGAGCTGAGCTCGCAGAAGGAAATTCTGCTGGCCGACAATGAAACGCAGGTTCAGTCGTCGTCGAGCCATCCGCAGAAAGCCGAGGTGGTACTCGTTGAACAGACGGCTAAGGAGTCCATGAAGAACGAGGTCAGTTCGGAAATATCATTCTTTTTCCTTTTTTTTCTTTTCAGCCACGGAAATTTACAATCGGCCAGAGATATTCGACGCATTTACATTTTCTGCGCGGCCGTAAATATTAGCGCATACATTTATAACCCCCAGCGCGCAGTACGGGGAATAAAAAGGCGACAGCCGCGAAAACGTCCTTCAATCCGCGCATTAGAGTTTTACGAGGTGTATGCGGAGAATTATGTGAAAAAAATGTATAGGCGTGGAAGTTTACCGCTGAAAGACTTGAAAAGTTATGAGCTTGTCGGGATGTTGTTTTTTTTTTCGTAGTATACTGTATTTAGAAGCTTATAGAAGAAGTTTGAAAGCTTGAGGGATTTAACCGTCTTAAATCATGATTGTTTACATGTTTGCAAAGATTCAATGATACGTTCGATACGTTTGATAAATAAATTGTTTTTGAATTTTTAAAGGCGTCATTTCAGCAGAAACGCGCAGAACATCGGATATGATCAAACCAAAGCTCGTATTCCTTCTACACAAAAGCATAGTTCCAAAATATACAAGTGTAATAATTTGAAAAAGTTCCAGCAAAATCTTTTACAGCTTCCATCTAAAATCAGAATAAGGAATTCTCTAGGAAAACAGTAATAATTTTAAGATTCATTCTTCTCATCTTTCTCATTCCATGCAACGCTTAAAAATACCTTTTCTAAAATCTTCAATCTCTTATCAAACCGAAAATTTTTCCAAGAATCTCTCACACATGCTCTGGGTGAGGATAAAAATTTCAAAACATAAAGATTTGAAAGAAGCAAGTTACGAATTTTATTTATAACGAAAGGTAAAATTTTAGATCCCAAAATTATTTTGAAAGGTATAATTTTGAAAAACTAAATTTTGGAATTCCTAAAAATATCCCTTCCGCGATATTTCAACCACAAATATCCCCTTTTACAATATTTCAATTTAACATTTTTGTTTTATACATTTTTTCATTACAAAATCTGTTTATAAATTTAAAATTTCTAATCTTCACCCTTTCTAATTTTAATTTTCAACATTTTTACCCTTACCCACATGCTCTCACGAATGCCGCATATCGACAAATCACGCTCGTAATTCATACACGACAGTTTTACCTTACTAAGAGTCGGAAATCGAACAGTTGCAGGAGACGCTACCGAGTTACAAGGAACAGCGCGAGTACAGCGTAGTCGGGCCCAGCGAATTGCTCAGGAAGCAGATCAAGAGGCAAACTGCGTTGCTCAACGACCTCAAGGCTTACCTGATGGACGAGTACGTCACAGAGCGCGAAAAGCTCCAGGAGCTTGGGGTAAGTTATACACTGCACTGGCTTCTTTCTTGGAAACTTTCCAAATAATTTACACCGCAAAAACTCGCCATTATACGCATAACGCCGCGCGCAAATTCAAAAACGCTTAGCGCTCGGAATTTACGCCGACAAAATGAAATAAACCGCGAACAAGGGGGGTGTGAGTCTTTGTCCGCGTTTTTACACGTTTCTTTCTTCCGCGCGTTCGTCGTCAAATTGAAAACGATGAATTTTCACACCGGCTTCTCTCCGCGCGCAGAGAATTTACGACTGTTTTCCGTAGTCCCCCTTAGCTCTGACCTCATTTTCCGGATAAGTGGAGCTGCGCTGGCCCCTTCGCCGTAAACAAACACTCGCGGCAGCTGCGACGACAGGAAGCTTTCTCGCGTATAGTCTCCAGGAATCCCCGCGAAATCTTGTCTCCGGTGCTCGCATCTAATCGCTCTCGGTGCTGCTACTGCGGCGGTCGCGCGGTGACGGCAATTTCCCTTGGTACGTGCCTCAAGACGAATGGCCCGAGGACCGGACGTCCTGCCGGCAAGCAAATAATTCCGTCCTCCGGAAAATTAGGGCCGCAAATATTCCCGGGCACTTTTTGAATTTGCATTTTGTGAGAGAGCAATTTCCGCGCCGAGTTTATACACACACACACACACACTGATGACCCGTGCGTGTACGTGTATGGATAGGACGACGTGACGAGGATGCAGCCGAGGCTTTTTCAGTGATATATATATATGGATGGGGAGTTTGCTTTTTGACTTCGTTTGCGAAATTGCATTTCGACGTGTAGGTGAGTTATGCGTGAGCATGTTCACGGGTATTTTCGCTTCGAACTATGAAAGAAGAATGTATACCCCTATATTACAATTTCAAATGGGAAATTCTCCGATTCCCTTTTACCGCGTATATAGTTGGCGCCGTTTTTTCGTATGTACGTGGGACGTGGGTTTGTTGATTCCCGCATCGGTCACTAAGTGATTCTTCTGGCCTATGATCCTTCGGCCATATAATGCCGGGATTTCAGGGAAAACCGAGCGGTAGCTCATGAATTTCAAATCAACGGTAGCTCTTCTCTGTTCGAAGCATTATTTTATCTATATACGATATCTTTGGGTTCCATTGAAGCCATCGAATTGTATAATGTAAAGTCAGCATGCAGTATGGATATTTATGAGTTTTTGGCTGTTTTCAATGAAAAGTTTTTCATTTATCAAATGGCAAAAGTTGTAAAACAAATAACTGATTCGACGATAAAGACACATAATAGAACTTACTTTAATTCCCAAGGGTTCCACCCATGAAAATTTCATAATTGTTAACAAAATGAAGTAGGCAATAACAAAACTAAAATCGCTAAAAATAATGTTAATTTACCGTACTTTCGGCGCCAGAGAAATTTGAAAATTATACCCTTTATGTTGCAATAAATTACTGTATACCGAACACTAATTAACTTTTCGCAAATATGTGTTACAACGCTTTTATTATTCACGACGAGCCAATAAATATTCACAGCCAAAATATAAACTACTAATTGTCCAAAACGTTGCATTCAACTCGCGCCAATATCCTCTCCAAACTGTGCGAAACAACGGTCCGAGCAACAAATATTAAATTCTAAATTATATGAATTTACATCGCTTCGATGCAAAATTACGTCCCAACCAGCTAACTATCTACTGGCCGACGCTGTTCCCGGTATACCTATACCACTCGAAATACCTCACGCACAGTGAATCCCTAAATATCCCAGTAGCACGCTCCCTCTCATCAGTCGTTGCCATCCGAGCGCACATCGTCGCTGACGATTTAATATCCTCCTCCTCTCTCTCTCTCTCTCTCTCTCTCTCTCTCTCTCTCTCTCTCTCTCTCTCTCTCTCTCTCTCTCTCTCTCTCTCTCTCGGTCTCGTTCTCTTTCAGCCGAGCTAACTCGGATCGAAGCAGCAGCAGCTTTCAGAATCAAAGGAAGCCACGACTCCATTCCTCCTCGTCGTTCTCTTCCGCGTCCCTGCAATTTCCTTATACACGTGTATACCTTCGAATGCTAGCTAGGGGACAAAGGAAAAAGCGGCTTTATGCACGTGCCCCGCAAGTCTGAGATGCGTGCGAGAGAGAGAGAGAGAGAGAGAGAGAGAGAGAGAGAGAGAGAGCTTTGATCGCGGTCGTTTTGTAGCCAGATGACGCCGATCAAACACACAGCCGACTCGGGATATCCTTTTGTCGATTCGAGACGCGCGACGCGCTTTTGCCTCGAGGGGAAACGACGCCGAATATTCTCTTTATATAGCTTTTCACCGATGATTTCCGCAGAGCTTCTGAGAGAACAAGTTTGCCGAGAGCGACTTTCTCGGAGGAATTTCCGGGGATTCGCGATGGAAGCTTTCAAAAGCTTCTGGGTTTCGATTTGAAAATTGGAATTCGCGCGTCGAATATATCAGCGAGCTTTGGACTCGCGCGAGTGTGAATAATGACTTTCTACTCGCGGAACTATATAAACGATTAACGCGATGATTCGACGATTCTTAATGAATTTCTGATCACAGGCCGAGGAGGGCTTACTGGCTGAGCGTCTATTGAAAGTGCTGGCGGAAAATTCCGGCTGGAGGCAATTCTTGAGTGAGTACACGAACTGTCAACTGTCTTGAGAACGAGCAAAGCTCATAATCCGATGCTCTTTGCAGCGAACGTCGAAGCCAACCTGAACCTCTCGCGGCAGGCGTTAGAGACGCAGAAGCGACTGGTGCAGGTCGCCAACCCGTTCCTCCAGGAGGCGACGTCGACGTTGACGACGTCGATGCCGCTTTCGGCCGACGACCGGCCGACGCGCAAGCTTAAGAAAAAGAAAAAGAAGAAGAAGAAGCTGAGACACAGGAACAAGCCGTCGACCAGTGCGACCATGACGTCGATCACGGAGGCGACGTCGAGCCCACTACCACCGGCGGTGATGGCCACCACCGAGACGCCCTGGTCGAGCACTCAACCGTCCTCTGCCGTCAAGGCCAAGTGGAGACTCGTCGCGGAGAGACTTTTCCAGCAGCCCTGGTCCCAGGATGATCTTCGGGAAGACGAGTCGAACGTTGCTAAGGTAAAATCATTAGGTTTACTAAGCTTGTTTTTTGTATAAACGAAAAAGTTGTTTAAAATAGAAGATATATACTAAAAATGAATGTCTGTTTGCACAGGTGCGGTACTCGATGCCGTCGAAGCCTCGAACGCTGAGTCCAGCCCGCCGACCACTGGATGACAAGGAGCGCGAGAGCTTGAAAGCTCTGAACTCGGAGCGACAAGCGCTTATGTTGAAGGCAGCCCACGAGTACTCGCAGCCGCGATTTGTACACTTCGGCAAGATAAACACGCATCAACAGACATCCTCGGACGAGGATCTTGACGATGGCGCTGGTCAGTTGATTTTTCTTTGTTTACGATAAGGCGACAGTTTGAAAAATTTGGATTAAAAATTCTGTGCAGTATGCGTTAAATAATGCTTTACCTCGGTGGAAAGAATATTCGCAAGGCGATAGAACTTGCATGTTTATGAAACGGATATTTAATATTGGGAACATTTGTGAGCTTGGAAGCTCGAAGAAAAGCAAAAAATAACTTGATAAATTTTATATTAAATTGAAGCTTTGCTTCTAAATTTTTAATTTTGCATCCAGTGGAAATTCTTTCCATCTAAATACATAGATGGAATTACTAGACTGAAATTCCTGTAAACAGGCAATTTTTTATTCACAATCTCGAAGAATATTTTATCTTAATAATGTCACAGACGCACACGTCTGCAACACGAGCGGCGAGACGTGTCGGCGAGACGAGTCAGCGATAAGAGTCGAGCAGCTGAGTCGTACTGCGATGCATGCGCTTTAGCTCAGAGGTTAGAGCACAGGCCTCCAGCTCTCGGGTCCGCGAGTTCGAGTCCCGTCGTCTACTTTTTCGCTTTCGACTCTGTCTCCTCTCCGTTTGTAACAATAACCAAAAACATTCCTCGCAGGTTACGACGCGAACGATCGAGCCTACCAACAAACGCACTTCGGCCAGCTGGTCTCTCCGTCGTCCTCTCGTCTGGCCTACACTCGACTCCGTGAGCCGATGGTGCCCTATCCTGAGCAAGCGCCACCAGTTCCGCCGCAGTACGACGTGAATTTCGCGCGAAACCAAGAGTACCTGCCGCCGGGACGAGACTTCGCCGCGAGCAAACCCTGGCAGACTGGTAACCCGTTCCGTGGAGGAAGCAACGACGGTCCACCCCTTTGGAACTGGAGGCAGTTCTCCAGTGTGTCCAAGCCTTGGATGCCTTGGCACTCGGAACGGGACTACTTCGCGAGGCTCGAGCAGGTGGAGGAGGAGACTGCCAAGGCTTGGCAGCAGGCGCAGCAACGACAGCAGCAGCAGAGCTGGAACCGCCAGAATTTTAGGGTATGAGCCTATTTGAGAATCGAGTAAGATATACGGTGAAGCTAACACTAAATCTTCGGCTCTTTTCAGGAAAACCTCCCGCCGTGGTTGGAGGAGAAAGAAGTCCAGCGGATGTTCCATGCGCAAGACTCTTGGCCAAAGCCAGACAAGTCTCGAGACTACGGGATGCACCGTAAGGAGGACCCCTCGACATGGGAGAGCAGCCGAAACAACAATGACAACAACAACAACGACTCCCAGCTGAAAAGCGTCGTGGATTCGAAGCACGAGGAGGAGTCGCCGAAACTGACGATGAAGACGTGGAACAGCCTGACCTCGGATCCTGCCACCTGGCCTTTCAAGCTTCCCGGTGCCAAGCCCTGGCCTAAGGACGAGAACGGAAAGTCCTACAACCCTAACGCGGAACTCGTGCGGAAACTCGGCCTCTATTCCAAGAACGGAAGGTTACGACCGGACAAGGACCCGCTGAAGGAGCTGAAGCAGCAGAAACTTCAGAAGAGCGACAAACAGGGCGAACCAGTCCAAGCGAACGACACGAGGCCCTGGTCCGGCAAAGTAGCCCCTGTCACCGGTTCCAAGTGGAACGAACCGGACAAGCAACAGCAGACGTGGTACAACGGCATGAAGATCCACGATAACTTCGAGGATGACCACAACGCCCACTGGAACAGCGAGAAGCTCCCGGCGGACACGTGGAACTTGGCGAAAGCCGCGGCGGCAAACTGGGGCAGCGGCTGGCCCAACAAGTGGAAGCAGTTCGCTTACCACAAGGTCACGGCTCAGCCCACCTCCAAGTCGGGCGTGACGCTCGATAAGCCCGGCAAGAACGCGTTCATCGCCGTGTCGGCGGTCTCGTCGCCCCGTTACGGCAACGAGTGGAGGAAGAACGACATCGAGGAGATTGGACAGGTCGGCCCTCCGTCGGCGTCGATAGACCCAAACGACCCCACCAGCCAGATGAGGATGAACGTGTGGAAGAAGAGCAGCTCGTTCAACGACACGGCTGTCCTGGATAAAACCGCCAGGATAGACGTCCTGGAAAATCAGCTGGAAGATCTGAAGGAGACGGAAGGGCCCGTGCTGGTAAGAGAATGTCAATCGTTGATGTCTGTAAAACTGTAACAATAAAATCGCAAAGCGTAAACCTGACGGCGACTAATTTATCAAGTCTGGAAAAGCGTGCGCGCAACGCGATAAAGTTTTATAATTCATTCCACGCTCGGCGCGTGGAAGAAAACAAAAATTAGTAAAAACTCTACTTGGAGAACACTGAAATAGGGCCGAGCGCCGTGCAGAAAAACTCGCTCGAGAGCCTCTCTATATTTCCTGGCAGCGCAGGACTTTCGTCCAGGTTCCTGCACAGAGGAGTCAACGACGAATGGCTCTTTTCTCTCACTTTCTTTATATGTACTGCGCCCGCAGCGTAGTGCGAACCAGCAGTCGCAAACTTTTCCGCGCCACCCGCTGATATTGTAAATAAAACTTTCCAGACGCGTCTCTTAATTCACCTCTATTGCCGCCTCGGCGACTTTCTTCCCGTGTGTTTTCCGTGTTTAATTTCGCGCTGCTACTGCTGCTGCGAAGCGAGTGAGGTCTTGCGGCTTTGGCCTTAATTGAATTTCATTGCACTCGACGCTTTTGGGCTTCTCTTGATATATTTGAAAAATTTTCCGAACTCGAAATAGATCGTATGTACTGTCACGATGTACATAGACATTTGACTTTCAAATGGAATATGAAATAGCGAACGTGCAGAGCCCTACTTTCGAATAAACAACCTGTTAACATTCATGAAGATTTCTAAGCGGGTCATTGCGTCGCGCGGTCGGATCTCGCTTTGTTAAAAATTTAAATTCCATTAGCTCCTGCAGTACACGGCCAGGCGCGCTACAGACAATCTAGTATACACACGTCGCGACGACGCTTTCGTTTTTTGTTATCTCTGAATGAGCCGTTGTCTCATTCTCTAAGCGGGTTTTATTGAATAATTATCATAACGACGAATTTCTTTTGCAGTTGGAAGTTAACGTAAGCATTAAGAACTCTACCTTTCATCAAACGTCCACACCATCGTCCTCGACGTCGTCGACGTTGAGGGAAGTATCAGAAAGCAGCGAGAAGAAAACCAAAGATGCTCCTACTCCCAAGGAAAAGTAAATCATCGAGCTGAAGTATTGGGAGAAAAAGTTTTGATGTGATTGACTAAAAAATGTATTATTTTTTTCGCAAACGAACGATTACAAAAAACAGTGCATTCATATTGATGTTATTGGGACTTCAACATTTTCATTGTCTATAAACCCGTCTCGTTTATTCGATTTTCACAATCTGGCTCAATGTTAATCGGTGCTATTCTGTCCCAATGTTATACTTCGATGTGGCTTGTCAATATAATTACAAAAGATGTTGAAATTCATGGTAATCGCGAAAAGATTGAGAAAATCAACTTTCTGTTGGTGTCAACTATTTTCATTTGAGCGAGAAAGCTGAAGAATCAACGCATTGTATATGTATTTTGTATAGTTATATAGGAGATAGATTATACGATTATGAACTGTTAGTTACGACGTCATGCTCTTGAAAAGTTTGTTTGTTATAAACGATACAGTCGAACCTTTTCATAAAGTACGCATTAAAGCCGCATAGATTTCGACAAAAACAAAAGACTTAAAAAATTAAAGAGGTTTGAAAAATTCTCAAAAAGAATTATACGCATAATTTGACTGACTTTTTATATCGAAAACGTAATATAATACAAATGCTCAAATTTTTGGCAATTTGAATACTATTAGATAGTGAAATGAAAAACTTGTATGTGCATCTTCCAAAGATTTATTTCGATGTTTACGACTTAATATTGTCAATATGTTCGGAAACGTGATAAGAAATTTTCGGTACATGAATTAAAAAAAAAACTTAAAATTATAAAATACGTGGGTCGATTGTATCTTGCAAAAGTGGAATGTTTGAAAAGTCGTATATTTTTGCGTTTCTTATCGTGCACACCTATAAACTTTGATATTAAAGTCGGATGGGTAAAAATGTAAAATACATCAATGCCATGGACTTTCATTCACTTGTAAAATTTATGTTCCGCTATACAGCCTAAGATAAAAATAAAAAAGTTATGGAGAATCGTTATCGTTGTTGTGTATGAAAAAAAAGAAATTAAATTCAACGGCGTGGAATACTTAAAAGTTACGCGGCACAAGCACGTAAAACTGAAAATATATATATATATATATGAATCACGTGTAATTGCTTACGTTTAGTTGTAAACTTTATTGCCACCATTTTAATTAGTGCGATTTATGTGAACTTACTCAAATGTTTCCCACCATTGCATTTAATTAATAATAACAATTGAGATAAATGATAAAGAAGGAAAGCTTGCTGGGGATTGCACGAAAATCGCTCTCCGTGTATTGTACATATCGAAACTAAAGAAAAAAAATGAAAATAATAAATAAAAGTAAATAAAGAAATATGGTCACACAGCGTGGAACACTGCAGTTTTGCCACCCGAGCGAACAGATTTAACGAGAGCTAAAACCCCCAACCTCTGCGCACATGCCTGCCTCGGTCTGAATAAAAGATTTTCATCGTCCTATGTATACATGCATACGTACACGAACCATGTAAAAAGCGTTCGTTCGAGCAGAGGCAAGCGCGCGAAACTTGCGTATCATATTCAAGAAGGCCATGGAAAATAGAGCAGCGGGAAAAAAGGAGAAGGAAGTAAATGTAAACGTTACGTGCAAAACTCGAGTCTGGTGATGCGAGATTTGTCATATGCGTATGCATGAGCAAGCGCCTCGATCTCTGTGACGCATATGTTTAATTAGTGTAAAGTGCGCACAAGAAAGCCCTCGAAAATCCAGTTCAGTCCATAGCGTTCTAAGAAAGTACCTTTTTTATAACAGTTAGCAAAAATATCATGTGTTAACTGGCGTTTACACATTTCTCGGCTTCGTGTTATGTCAACGGTAGTGATAAATTTATGTAGTAACACATTTTCAAGGGCTTTCATTACCAATGTTTTAAGCGCAAAAAAAAGTATCTGACATTACAAGTAATGAAGTTGGAGAATAATTTTATTATAAGGTATATTAACAGTATGATATATTTTACAAAAGTCAGAGATCTTTACGTAACGCGAGTTTCAATGTTGAACATATTTTTTGTAATAAGCAAGAAAACATAGATAATTGCTATATTTATTAAGTTGATAGTACAAATTATTTGTTAGATGGAAAACTTTATCGTCAAAATGGACCCGAATGTCACAATCTGTCTCATTATACTTATTGTCAGTTTTATATATATTTGTTTGTTATTACTATAGATTTTTTTGATCGGTAAGAGAAATCGAATAAATATTTTATCGTTGTATATATTAAAAATAATAAATAATCAAAGTCTTAATATGCCCTAAATTTTGTCCACCTTCTCTTTTTCGTGTCCTATATGCTGCTGAATTAATTCCATTATTATTAATTTCTGAAGAATTTTCCAAATAATTTAATTGTTGTGTTGTTTGGAATACATTTGATTTAAGATTTATGTATAGAGTCGTAATGTACCGCATCTCATAATAAAACGTTCTGAAAGGTAGAATGTTGGCCGGTAAAAACTTTTTTTCTGAACGTGAAATCTTCAAAGCATATCTGTTGAGTATTGAAAAAAAAAATCATACCATATAATTACATTGGAATGTATACGGCTTAAGAACTTCATTTTTTTCATTTTTTTCTAGGTTCTGAACTATAACATTTTTTGAAATGCGAAACGTTGATGAATAATTTAAAATTTAAGTCATTCTTTTATCATTAGCATTGGCTAATATCGTATTTTACCTGGGAACGATTAAAAAAAATTTTTCATGATACGTGCACGAAAAAGGCCACTTTCCGTGCACGTAAAATGAATTGAAAATCGAGTTTTTCTTAGCAGCGGGAAAAAATTACTCCCTTGGGAGGAAAAGACTTTTTACTCCCAATGGAGTAATTTTTTCCTCACTCTGCAGCCTATACGATGGAGGTTATACTATTTAAGTATTTTCAAAATGTTCAAAATTTACAATATACTATAGTTGTTCCGGACAGGAATACACCGAAGTAAGATAGTGGGCGAGGCAGGAAAACATAAGACCCTTTCTCGAGGTTTGGGGCGCATGTAGAAACCGGTACGCCGGAGATAGAAAGGGAGCGCAGGTAGCGGGAAGTGGGCCCGGGAAAGATGAACGCGACGGAGGGAGGGAAAACAGTAGTCTAAAATAGGAGCGCGAGAGAGCAGGATCCGAAGGCAGGGCCGAGGTCTCGGCGTGTTCAAAAGACGTGTCATATGGTTACAGAAAATAAAAATGAAGCCTTTTTGATAAATATGAAATAAAAATGGATACTTTATTTGCCACCCCGTCCCTAACCCGATCAATAGTGTTTTACTTTGAAAAGTCCTCGAATTTCCCATTTCTTTCATATGCATGATAAGTGGACTATTCGTGCACTTATCATAAAAAGTACGGTGTGCAATAAAGGGGTAGTGGCTTTTTCAGACTCGGGTGATGTTTCGAGCACTCGTGTCCGTCTCGGGCGCCCTCGCTAGAAAACGCCAATTTTCCCCCCTAGTTAATGCATAATATACTATTTCAATTTTTATCTAGAGTCATTCTCAAGTCGCTTCCAATGTTCTAATGGGTTCATGATAAGTTTGTTATTGTTAAAAATAACAAACAATCACATGACAGCTATATTTGAGAGATTTCACTACTTTGGTAAAAAAACTTTTGCCCGCAAACCATTCTACCTTTATGGCGTTTTTTTTATGATATTAAACCAAAATTTCTGGGAGAATTATTTATAATGGAATATATAATTTTGTGAAAAACATGCATATTATGATTCGATGAATATTTTGTATGATAATATGTTGTCTTGGAAAGCAGCTAGCCCAGAAAAAGTATCGTATAATTTTATACTTTTTGACATTCACCAGGATAACGCGCGCCATTTGCCAAAGAGAAACAAACAGACGGACTCCGGATCTGCTTCATGAGAGGAATCGGAATTAAAGCAGTCAATATAGTTCTAATAACCTTCAATAATCATGATTTTTTAAAAAAAGTTCAACATTTAGTTTCCGAGTTATAATCGCCAGAAAAAAAACGCACATGCGTAACTAAAAATCTTGTTTTTCACAAATTGGTTAAAAAAAACAGAAAAAACGAACCTAGGTATAGATTAAAATCCATTTAATAGAAGCTGAGATCTAAGCGATGCAGTTTTTAGTTATATAGAGTATACAGGGTGAAAAAACAAAATTTTGAAGCCTAATATCTTTGAAACTAACTGGTTTCATAAACAGCCTAATGAAAGGGATCAAGGTACTATATAATGCTAACTAAATCTAACAATTGAACTTGATTATTGCCTTTTTACTCTAGTTATGGCGTCACGTATAAAAACGACTTTTTTCAGTTTTTGATATTTTTCTCAGGATCCGCCCCATGAAATGACTTTAACTTAAAGTGGTGTATAGTCCTAATAACTTTGAATTATCATGTTTTTTTACGAAATGAACATTTAGTTTTCGAGTTAAAACGGTTTCAAAAAATTGCGCTTCATGTTGTATAACAAAATAACGACAAATGGTAGTATAAATTTTCGGCGGTAAAAAGATAGGTAATTTTATCATCTTTCAGGTACATATTAAGCAATTCACTTTTATTAACTCTTCCAATAAGTTTATTCGAAAAAACTAAAATCTCAAAACTGAAAAATCACCGTAGAAAAAAAAACACGTCCACAAAATGTAAAAACGAACTGTTTTCACACTATATACTAGAAAAAACAAAGAAAATAAGACTTGGTGTAATGAAATCCACTAAGTAAAAGCTGAGATACAGGCGTATACAAACGAATTCATACACACATACATCCGTATGAAAATTTTCTAAAAATACTATTTTTTGACTAAAAATACATCAAAACGCACTTCCTACCTGTTTTTACACAAACTCTAGGGGTGTGCGAGTACTCGAAAAGTCGGGTTACTCGATCGAAAAACTCGACTCGACGAGCTCGAGTCGAGTACCGGGTCGTGTCAAGTTACTCGAATATTTCGAACTACTCGAATTTTTCGGGTTACTCGAATCTTTTGAGTTACTAGAGTTTCTTGCACTACTCGAAATTATTTTTTAATCATATATTTATCAAACCATTCGAAATTTTATAATTATATTTACGCATGGCTTTAAGACAGCCTCAATAAAGCAGTAAGCAATGAAAGTGAGAGCTCACAAAGCTTATACAGGTGAATCGCTTTTTGTTCGTATATATAATCTAAGTAATAAACTTATAAGTTAAGCTGCCCGTGGTCATGCCCTATATACTTAGAAGTCGCAAAAAACGCACTGCTCTTATTGTTCTCGTAACTGCAGTTGTTAATCTCTGTTTGAAAAGCGCGCTACATTGTAGGGTGGAGCAATTTTACTACAAGAAAAGTAAAATTGCTAGATTTTTGTAACTAAATTGCTATACGTGGTGTTGAAACCTCATGTAATTTTACTACATTTTAATGATTTAAAAAAATCATTTTATTACACTCTAACCTCAAAATCACAACTTTAATGTGTATTTTCGGCTGTCGTGGTATAAAATATCGTATGTAACTTGTACATAAAGACTGCATTTTCAAAACTCGTTACAGCGAGAGTTTACAGAACGAGCCGAAGGCGAGTATATCCTTTTGTTATTTGACTGTTTTTAACTAAAGAATAAAAATAATCCAAGGCTGGCAGAGTACAAACGGTGCATAGCTCCGCTAGAAAGTCGGAAACATGTCTGTGTAAAGATCGTACTAGATAGTAGGACGGGCTGCGCGAGTCTTACAAATAATTATATATTCGCGAGAACTAGCCTTCGGCTCGAGAGCCTGTTCTGTTACTAAAGTTACACGCGGACTGTGGAATTAAGGATATCCCGCGCTGCTAGTCTGCGCGGACGGTATTCTGTCATAGACTGCGTTTGGCGGACGTGTGAGTGTCCGTTGTACTTACTGTCATAGCAGGCAAGTCGCTTGTGACACTTCGGTGTCCTGCGGACTCTACGTTATGTCCGCTCAACTCGTTTCGTGTGTGGATGCTGATGGTTAGTCCACAAGTAAAGTACTCTTACCTGCACGTCGTGACTGCGAAGCTGATTCGAATTTATTTGTTCTGATCGAGGTTTAGTTATTATTATCAATTTAATATACAAGGGTTTTATTTATATTGATTGTTATGTATTTATTGGCCCAGAGCACTTCACAGACGTTCAGTTTACAGAGTTGACGGAGATTCGCTATATTTAGCTTAGGATGTTGTCGTTTTACAGTTGTATTTAGTAAGTTTAGTCTTATTTATTTATTAATTGTAAAGTACTTATGATTTATCTTAACAACTTACTATTATTAATATCCTGCGCACTCTAGATGGTTCTAATCACCCTTTGTGGCAGATGCTGACTGTATTATCTACACGCGTTCACGTGGCAATTTAAAATAGGGATGGTTAACTGCTCTTGCTAACGCCGGAGATTCCACTCGACGGACCTTAGCTTGTACTTCTCTCTGTGGCGCTGATCTGCATTCAAAGGGCTCTTCGGTGTATGCTACGCCAAGGGATGGATTTAGCACGCTCCCAAGGTGTTGGACGGATTTAGCACGCTCCAAACACTAACACTAGCAAACACCGCCGCTTCACCTTAGAATCAGTTGTAGCCGCCAGTGAGTAAGTCACTACGCAAAAAGGCACTGCGTTGATCGGCTCCGGGGTTTTTAAAGTCTCGGTACCGATTCACGCAGTTATGAAATTTAGATGAAAAAGATCGTGGCAGTCCAATCAGCATTCGCCACAAACGATCGACGCGTACGCCTTGTAGTCGTCTTTCACGCGCACGAGTGCTGACACAGAGGTCAGAGCACTCGCTCCGATTTTCGGCGCTCAGTTGTGTAATGTCGCAGTCGGATGCACCTGCAATCCGTATGCACTCTCTACGTGCTCACACGATTGCCGGTTCGCAGGATGTACAAATATATAATTTAAGAGTATAAACGGGGGACATTACATCTGAAATAAAAATATCTTTGGCTGAAATCATTATTACTGAAATTTATAATATGTATTGTTGTCATACCAAATTGCATAAAAAAGTTTGCCTGGCAGATTGTAAACGGTTCTACATGAGTCTGTCAGTCGGGAAACCTTGTGGGAAAAACAAAGTAATTTGGCTGAAATCATTATTTCTGAAACTTTTTGTACAAACAATATGTAATATATAGCGTTAAAAAATTTAGTCTGGCAAACTTTGAATGGTGATAAATCGGTCTGGCAGCCGTAAAAGAACGAACACGTATACACGCCGCGCGACACAGTTATATTGTAGAGAGGCCGCGTATTTTTTAATCTTTGCAATACGTAAATTAGTTTTCATTTAATTTTGGATGTATTGGATTTACTTATAATTATTATTTTAATCTATAACAAAATATGGCATCGTAACATATGTCTTTCTAATAGCGATCTGAAGTACGTTAACGCGCAGCAACAGCTCGTAGCACAGAACAAATTATTTTCAGTATATTTAAAATTTCTATTGCTAATATTATATATATATATATATATATATATATATATATATATATATATATATATATATATATATATATTGAAAAAATTTCTTGAAACCTCAAGTTTGGCCAGCTAACCCGAAGTCAGATGAAGGAAACGCGCTGAAAAATTTTTTTGAGAGTCAGGTACAACATATAGAACATATATGTACAGTTTGTGAAAAAATTAAAATTTTCATCTTCGATTTCACAGAGAACCACCCATCCATATAGTATCATACACACACACACACATATATATATATATATATATATATATATATATATATATCTACCTATATTATATAGACGTTTTGGACATACTCCCCCCCGCAGCCCCCCCGCAGCCCCCCCGCAAAATAAGGGAAAATTCTTCCATTTTTCATGTGATTTGAATAATCTGGAATCAAAAAATTTTGAGCCGGATTCCATTCCATCCTGAAATT
>JAZHPH010000114.1:290342-364163 GCA_037356405.1 Nasonia oneida | reverse complement strand
CTAGAAAAATCTACAAATATTGTCCTATAAAATATTTGTGCGCATGTGCTAACTGCTATTGTAATATATAAATATTATAGTACAAATATTACATGTGAGAGTCGATGGTTTTTTTTCGTGAGGTGTTCAGTTTACGATTGCTGCGAAATGAGTACAACAGATTATCGATAAATGCGTTTGTTTATTAATCGTAATTCACAATGTATGGTTTAGTTTTTTTAGATATATATTAGCAACATGTAAAGTATCTCATATCTTTTTCGTACAAATAATATAATAGTGCGTATTAATCTAATCACGCGTCGAGAGCTTACGGCACTGACGTAACTGTTTGAGGCAGAGCCCGCAAATTGAAAATTTGAGAATATTCTGCACTTGCAATATATCAAAAATAACTTAATGAGAAACTTTAATTAATGTAATTTTTTTTCATTTAATCAAACTACATTTTTTACATCGTTCGATCACATAAAATCAATTATGATTATAAAATGTTCAATGTCGAGTCCATTAACTGTGTTTTGTTTATAATTAAAACTATTAATAAAACATACATTTCATTTCTAGGCCATATTTCAGATACTTCTAATAAGTTTGATTGAACAAAAATGTAATGTCTCAAAAATATTAACTTTCAACAAAAGTAAACGGTTAGCCGAGTTTCATTTATTCTATATTACAATGCATGTCAATAATAGTATATAACATAATAATTTCGATTTAAACAAAATTACAGAGAAATATGATCAATCGCATAAAGTAAATTATAGTATATTAAATAATATAAGTTATACAGCATTGTAGAATAAGTAGTATTACAGAATTGTTGGGATCAATTAAGTTCTAAATCAAATAATTGCTAACTAAAAACTTGAATAATATATCAGATATCAGATACAAACCATTCTTGTGTACTTACTACGTATTTTACCATGCCTGTTTCATAAATATTAAACTGAGCCTATCATTGAACATAACAATTTCGTGTTTGTGTTATATTATGTTTGCAAAAATATTGTTATAAACTCGACTTACTTTGATAAATCTCACTTTATTTTTAATATGTAATTTCGTTTTAATTGACATACATACATACTATTATATTACATTTGTAACTCATTACACATTATGTTATTAAGGGGATGTCATCCCAAAAAACACTGTTTTTCTATTACATAAAACTTTTTAAATAAAGTTTGCAAATGAAAAATCGAGTCTGTAGCGCCGTAGTGTTAAGTTTAATGAATCGTTCTACCGAAAGAAAATTTTTATCGGACTTTCTGTTTTTCTAGAAGTTTGGAAATACAAAATATCCCGTGGCGGATTTGCGAAGCTTTTGGGACGACATCCCCTTAACATGCACAGAAAAATAATCAAACTCAATATCATTTTCTTTAAATTTTCCTTGGAGCTATGAACATTTATATATACATATACATACATACATACATACCTACCTAACATCGATCGAGCTACGTTAAGAGTGAGGTGACCCTACTAGTAGTCATTAAGAGCGTGCACAGGTATAGCGATCGGGATTGGTATATGGCGGGCAGCGGCCCTGTCGTAAAATTTGTGTGCAGCCGGGAAAAACCCAAGCATCTGGGGAAATAGTGAGCGACAGTCTGGCGCCTGTAATTTTGTTTGTGCTGCGTCGCAGAATACGAAACTGCGCAAAGCCAATTTAAAATTTTAAAAGCAGAATATTTATAATAAAATAAATAGAAAATTAGATTCATATAAAGTATAGACAGTTGAAAAGTAATAAGCTGCAACTATGCATATTTTATTTATTTCAAGGATGTAGAACTCGTGTTCGTGGCGTGGAAAGAAATTATATTCGTACAGATTTTGTGATATATTTTTAGCTTAAATAGATAGTTATAAAAAATGATTAGGAATACCAACTAGTTAATAATAATATTGAGCATTTTAATAAAGAGTTAAAGTTTTAAAACATAAAGTTATAATAAAAATTTTAATTGATTGCGATATGAAGTTAAAAGCATAGTTAACAATTATTACTTAAGTAAATATTGTAAAATTTAGAAATATTAAAAATAAAACAATAAGGAATATAGAAATAGTACAGGGAGGGCCATCTAGCGGGAAATCGGCAAGAGTAGGAAAGTAGCGTAGGTGGGACCGTAGGTGGAGCGGAAGAAGACCGGAAGAGGCAGAAGCCAAGTGGAACGGAGCGACGCTATAAGTCAATGATCGATATAGAGGGCCCTGGAATGGGCTAGTATGAAAATCGCGAAGGGAAAGGAAAAAGATGCGACGCGGGGGCTAAGGTTAAGAAAAGCGTGCAAAGAAAGTGGAGTCTTGTCGAGAAGTTCAGCCGAGGTAGCTGCTGCCAAGTAAATTCTAAGTTTCAAGTTTTGTGTTTTAAGCCGTGGTGGCTATAGCCTGTGTAGTAATTTTACTTAAATTTTTCTAAACAAATAAATAGCAAATTTAAAACGTACAATTCGTTCATTAAAGAGTTTTCTTTGTTTTAAATAAATAAATTTCGTTCATTAATTATAAATCTCTTCACGAAGAAAGGAAGGAGTTTACGTCCTAGTAAGCTCTGAATTACAAAAAAAGTAAGTGAAATGTAATAAAATAATTTAGTAAATACTCCAGGGTGGAAATTTGCATTTTATAGATGGCATAAAGGCATGCATTTTGCCTTCTTGATTAACACCTATAAAATATCCAAATTATATTTTTTTCTCCTAAATATTTTAACGTGAAAAATCCTACTTGTTCTGACCTATCGCTCGTTAGTATGATAAACGTTTCGTCTAAAATAAATGGTATTATAGTCTGTCCAAATCCTATACATCTGTCAGCAGCATTGACCTTTCCATCGTATTCTAAGAGCATCTTGAGATTCCATCTGCATCAATAAGAAATTTGTCAGAAACAACGTAAACGCTCTCTCTCTCTCTCTCTCTCTCTCTCTCTCTCTCTCTTGCGTGGCTACATTTTGCGCGGGAGGCCTTATATAGCTACCGCGTTGTAGAGAATGGCTGGGCAACATATGGAATGCAATAAACTGTATTTTTCAAGTGTTATAATTTTCCGCTCTTTCCCACGTTCTTCCAAACGGTGACGATCGCGTCAAATCCTACGAATAAACAAATCCTAGTGAATGCGAGGCACTAGGTTTTGCATATCGGTGTTGGAAGGCACATAGTCGCATTGTTCAGTCTTGATAAGAAACATAAGACATTTTTGAATCATCGGAAAAATTTTGTATTGACCAGCGAGCCAAACCATTTTTATTTGTAGCAAATATCTACCAAGTACCTAAATATTACTTATTGTTATATGTTACCTTTATTTCCTTAGCACCACTCTGTGAAACTAATCTTGAAACTTCTTGTAATTGCGAAACTCGATGACTGAAATCTGTTATCCATTGTATTACAGTACAACCCCGAGGAACTGTATATCTTCTCCAATTAACGGGCAATATTCCTTTAATTAATTCGGAAAGCATTGTTCTGTGATAATTTGTTTGCTTTTTCTCGCCCTATAAATTAAATAAACAATAATTAATACTAGCAAAGAACGCTCGCTTCGATTGCGCATAACATATGCTGTTTACTATACAATATTAAATATAATGTATTATTATTATTATTATTGTTTTACACGACTCAAAATGTACAATTCTCTCTCCCACTCAAAGGGAGGAAGAAGACACGGAAGCAAATAAGAGGTATTGGAATGCAAAATTAGAGAAGGAAGAAAAGAGAGAAAAGAGGAAATCTAAGGAATTCTAGGAAAGATAGAAACAATTAAAGGAAGGGGAGAGAAAAACAAAAGTAGGGAAACATAAGCAGGAAAGATTAAGGAAAATAGAACGTGAGTCGAGACGGAAAAGGGTAGAAAACAGATGAAAGAATTGAAATGAAGAATTGAGAAAGGAGAAAGAGATAGGAAGAAAAATAATATAATGACTAGCAAAAAAACCGCTGCCAATTCATTGGGACGTAGCTTTCTCAAACTAAATTTATAGGTCCAATAAATAAAATATTGTTTTAATATATCTATATATCTGCTTGCTAATATATGAGGCGGTTTGTGATACATAATTTTATATAAATTTTGGATGGTTCATTGTCTAAAAGTTTGCTGACCCCTCTGTTTTTTTATTATAGAATACGAATAACGCTGCCGTCAAATTTTACGATATACATACACACATATCCATACGGACATTTTCTAAAAATACTTGATTTAAACTTCTAACAGACTAAAAAGTATTTTCTAGAAGTTTCGAAGAAACTCAAAATTTTAGTATTACAAAGCTTCCTCTAGGAGGAAGCAAAATTTTGAAGCATGCTGATTCATCCAGCCAAGTACCAAAAGAGTTGCTAAACTCTATGAATAACGGATTATAAGGGCTATGAGAAGTTTATTTCACTGATCCTAATGTATTTAGTTACATTTCCCAAATGGTGGTTATAAATGGATGCCTGATATAAAGTGTGAATTCGCTAAAAGTAATATTTCTAATTTGCAATCTTATTAATTACACTCAGTATAAGAAATAAATTTAATCCGTATCGTAATAGATGCGTTTATAAAAAAAATCAAACTATTTTACGAAGCGATTGCTATAAAGGTGTGATGAATTATTTGCACAAAAAAGGAGATGCTGAAAATATAAAAATCGGGAAACTGTTCATTTTACCCTCAAATTTCACTGAAAGTCCTAGGCATTTTAAACAAAAGTATATTGATTCTATATCACTGGTTAATCGTTATGGAAACTCTGATCTATTTTTGACGATGACATGTAATCCGAATTGGAAAGAAATTACAGAAAACTTACAAAAATATGAAAATTTAATTGATGAACCAGATATAGTGGCTAAAGTATTTTAACAAAAAGATGGAATTTTGAAAAAAAGTATTCCATATATCAGAAACGAGGTCTACGTCATATGCACATGTTACTATTTTTAAATATTTAAATAAATTATAAACTTGATACTCCTGAAAAAGTGGATAATGTAATAAATGCAGAAATTCGAAACGAAAATTTTTAGCTGCGCGTGTATAGCATTGTAAAACAGTTAATGATTTGTGGGCCTTGTGGAGTAAGAAATAAAAATTCTCCTAGTATGGATGAAAATACAGAAAAATGTACTGAAAATTTTCCAAAAAATTATAATAATAAGACAAGTTTAATAAGACAACCCAAGCAACAGGATATCCAATATACAAATGAAGAAATTATGGCATTAAAATTAATTATAAAAACAAAAATTCTCAAAATACAGCTGATAATTGATTTGTTGTACCTTATAATCCTGTAGAAGTATGTTCAACTGTCCAATGTATTAAATACTTGTTTAAATACTGCCATAAAAGTCATGATTGTGCTTTTGTTGAAATTCGTAATACAGATATTAATTTTGAAGGATAAAATAACAATAAGAATCAAACTTTAAGTACGGAAGAAGACGAATACAAATATGATGAAATAAAACAATATCTTAATACGAGTTATATAAGTCCTCCTGAAGAGATTATTAGAATATTGTTTACACGAAATTTCGCATATTATAAACAGATTAGCTATTCACGATGAAGATCAACAATATGTATGTTTCGAAAAAGGGAAGGAAGAACAATTAAGAATAAAATAATAGAAATTACATTATCCGCATCCTTCAAATTAAATTAAACTGATCTTGACGCAATAAATTATTTGTATTCTGATATACTAGTAGATTACACATTTGACGAAAAACTACAAACATGAAACGACAGGAAAAAATATATAATAAACCAATATTAAGCAGAATGTATTTAGTAAATCTGAAAGACTGAGAACGATATTTTATCAGATTATTACTTTTACATTTTAAAGAGCCAACCTCATTTGAAGATTTACATACTGTTAACGAAGTTCTATATCCTTCATTTTATGAAGATACTATAGCAAAACAGATTATCAATATTGTTGAAGAGTGAGATAAATGTTAACAAAACGCAATGTAAATACAGTTTCCAACAGTACTATGTGAATTGTTTGCTTTTATCTGTATTCTTCATAACCCTATTAATGCACGAGAATTATATAAAATATATGAGTAATTTTTATCAATCTAAATATGAAGAATGTGCAGGTGAAAATATAGCACTATATGCAAATGAAAAAGTAATGCGAGCAAACGGTTTGACGTTAAGTGATTTTAATTTGCATAATATAACATTGAACTTTGAAGAATTTGACAATACAACATTTGTGTATAAAGTAACTAATATGCTAAATAAATTACAAAAGAAAATTGCATCCCTTAACATTATTAAAAAAATTTATATATGATGCAGTTTTAGAAAGTTTGAATTATAAACAGGATAAGTGTATTTTTATTGACGGACCAGGAGGGTGTGGAAAAAGTTATTTACTTAATGTTTTCATAGATTATTTAAAATTACATAATATACCATTTTTATGTGTTGCTTGGAAGGGTATTGCAGCGAACTTACTTAGTAATGGAAGAACAGTACATACAACATTTAAATTACTATTGAATATTAATGACTTTACAACATGTAATGTGAAATCTCATTCTAAAAATGAAAGAAAACTTAAAGATGTAGAAATTATAATATGGGATGAAATATCAATGACATCGAAATTTGCTTTTGAAGCAGTTGATCATCTTTTTTAAAATTTATGTGACGTAACAGTAATATTTTGTGGTAAATCTATACTCGTTTAGAAGATTTTAGACAAACATTACCAGAAATTCGATACGGTAGACGAATTGAGGTAATCACAAGTTCTGTGAAGTATGGCTATTTATGGACGAATTTTAGACTCATGATATTGAATCAAAACCTTCGTGTATCCAACAATGATGACAATTTTAAACAATGTCTATTAAATGTTGGTGTTAAGTAACGAAGTTTCTGGATTAATATAATTCAGATTTTATAAAATAAAGAAAACAAGCCAGCAAGAGAAATCCAGAAACTTCGACGCTTAACAAGTGTAACCCTAAACCATAACAATTTCTTCTCCTTTGGCTGAAGCGCGCGTGTACAGCCAACACTGCAGTTTAGCCATTGACTGTAGCACAGGCCCGTAAGGCCTAATGAGTAAGAAAGAGAGAGCGCGGCTAAGCTGAAGTGCGAAGGGAGGAGAAGTAAGGACCCTGCGTGGGAGAAAGCTGTGACGCTTTCTTCAAGCTTTGCCTCCCCCGACTAGGCATTCCTGTGTGTACGCTCCTCAAAGAAGGACGCTTATTTGAGAGTTATTTTTGAGTTAATTTCGAGTGTTAATTTCGAGTTTCGTTCCAATTTTAATATCAATTAAGTTCATTTTCCAAGTGTCAATTATACAAAGTTTTGAATAAGAGTATCTTTTACTGGCAAATACGTTCAGATTATTATTTTTGGATTTACCCTGGAAAACAAGAAGTCATTATTTTTTACAATCACACTGAGTCATCCAACCCTACGAGCGATTTCGTCCGTCATTGATAGTCTGAAATATCATTAGTTTCGCCTAAAAGAAAAATCAAAACCAAGCAGTTGTAGATACATATATTTAATCCGAGGGTGTCTAAATTTACAAGGGATTTGAAAAATCAATATGGCAATAGTTAAGTCCGTCTACAAAGAAAATCATAAAGTCATTAAATATTTTATATAACATGACTCTCATTACCAAACAAATAAACTGTCACGCGGCTGAAGTTTGCAATCTGCGCTAACCTCTCCTGTATAGAAGTGTAGCCTAGATCGGACCCAAAGTGAAAGAAATTATTGTTCAAGAAAATGACTTAACAGTTGGTGATGGAAAACGTTTAAATCTATATAACGAAGAAAATGAATTATATGAAATACCTGTTAACATGATATCAAAAATAGACATTATAACAGAAATCTTAGGAAATAACATAAAAATGAATGACGAAACACTAAAGAATTGAGCAACTCTTGCTCCTGAAAACAATGATGTAATTGATATTAATAATTAAATACTATCTATTACGGAAGGACATTTCAATAAATATTTAAGTATAGATAACAGCAGAAGATAATAATGGAGAAAACTTCCGAAGAGCCATTGTAATTTTAATAAGAAATTTAAAAATTAATGAAGGTCTTTCTAATGGAACACGATTAACAATTTTTAAAGTATTTGATACAAGCAGAAATTTTGAATGGGAAGAATATTTAAAAATTAGTTTTGATACCAAGAATAACGTATTATAAAGTTGGCATCTATCTGCCATCATCAGTTTTTAGTCATGGTCAGTTATATGTGGCTCTATCTAGAGTAAAAGTTAATAAAAGTTAAAGACAACATTTAAAGTTGCTATTAATGAATAATGCCAAAATGGAACAATCGAATAGTAAAGATTAACACTAAAATATTGTATACAAGGAAATATTATAAACAGTACAATATTATAACAGCTACACTTTTTTTAATGGAGCGCTGGAATTATGAAAATCGGCTGCAGCATTTTTTTAATGCAACGTTGGAAATATAAGAATCGGCTGCAGCATTTTTTAAATGCAGCGCTGGAATATGGGAATTGACTACAGCACTTTTTTAACGCAGCGCTGGAAATATGAGAATCGACTGTAGAACTTAACTTATGCAGCACCAGAATATGACTCTCATAAAATTAACCTTACCAGCACGTCGCCGTCGTGAGAGTCGGGCAGCACATTATGCTAGTTAACGCTGGGAGGATCATTACATGTTTAGGTTGCTTACTTTTAGGTGATATACTACAGTGGTACAATGTACGATTGATTAAGGGGACACAACACCTTTAAACTTAAAAAAAAATCGATTTTTTTTTATTCCTTATTTTGACAGGAAATTTTTCGTAGAACACACTTCTAAAACCCGTTTATCGAAAGAAAAAAAAATTATTGCAAAGTTATAAGCCAAATTCTAAAACAAAATTTTTATCATTTTTTCGTAAAATTGCGTATTTTTCATTTTTTGTCTAATACGACTTATAATTTTAATATTAAGTTTTATAAATCGAATCTGAAAGAAATTTTTAGTGTAAAGGTTGAAAATACTATTCTTTACCGTAGTATATATGTATATTATCCTCTGTATATATGTTTTAGTAAATAAATTTGAGCGTATTAATAATATTTTTTTGCGTTATTTTCGAGATAAATTTATAGTCTCGCTTCTTATATAAGGCTCCGATCGAAACGTAGGGACATTTATTTGAAATCAAATATCGCGCACCTGCGCGCCACCTGTGGGCAGGTTAGAATCAATGTGTCGGAGAAGGACAGAGCGACCGTTCTGCTGTTCTGCTAGCAGACAGCCAATATTTCAAAACAAAGCTGATATAGTCCTGGGATGTCCCGATCCCCATAGCTTATAGCTTATAACCCTAAAAAGAAAAAAAAGTGAAGTGTTAGTGTGAAAGCAGAGCAGTGAAGTTATTTAAAAAAGTGTGAAGTGTAGTGATTTTAAAAATATGTGTGATAATCGAGATGTCAAGGAAAGGTTTGCGAGTGCCCAACCTGACAAGAAGTACTCTCGAGGAAGAGGCAAGAAGAGGCCAAGAAGATTTCTAGGAGCAACATGCGAGGATGAACCTGCCAACAGGACATGACCTTCAAGTTCAGTAAGAAAGATACAAACTGCAGCAGCGGAAGGAACCTCTGTGGTCAGGAATAGATTGATTGATATCAACATTCTATTTCCTGCGCTCGAGGAAATTTTGATTTGCAACAAATACCATGGCAAAGTTCAACTTGGCGAATCCGAAGCTTAGGATTGCGTTTTAAGATTGGAGTAATGTGTATTGAGTGTGGTCAGCTGTCAGCTTTTAACTTATGCAGAAAAGTTGGCGTCAAGAACCATGCTTGGGTGAACAACAGAAGAGCAGTAGTTAGATTTCGTGCTCTTGGACTTGGACACGCTGGTCTATCAACATTTTGTGGGTTGACGGACTGCTTGAAACCCATGGCTCAGTCTGCATATGATACAATCAACGAACAATTTAGCGAAGTATGTGAGAAAGTTGCCAAGGACTCTATGAAGACTGCAGTGATAAAAGAAAAAGCCGCTACAGAGACTGGAGCACCCGGATCAAACATTTGGAGGTTAGACTGGTTATTTTTTGCAGTTTTAACTTGAAGATTCTACACAGTGACCAAATGAAAAGATAAGTATGAAGTGTTATTATTTTCAAGGATAAAATAACCTTTTTATCACATTTTTATAAAAATTCATAAAATGCCTTTTTTGGTTGCAGGTAAGAAAAGCCGTACAGAACCCAGACGTATAAGTGATTATACCTCATAATTGCTGAGAGTCGAGGTCTATGTGTGTGGAACATAGAAAATTTGGTCTTAAAGAATTTGGTAAGCACTCATTTAAGTTATACTTTCAATAATAATTCTAAACTTTAAAGTTGATTTTCTTCAAATGTTGTTTTTACTGATCGTAGGATTCTAAGTGAACGAATGGTTCTTTTGGGCTCAAACTCAAGGAGGATACTTTGTACACCTGTAGTTTTGGTATGAATGCAGAGATTTTGATTTGAATGTTAAGAAAATGTTTCATACACAAAAAGGTGCCAGAATCAGCGAAAAAAAATTCAGTTTTTTCATCTCCAAATCATTTCTAAGCATTCAAATTAAAATACCTGCATTTATACTAAAATTACAGATGTACAAAGTATCCTTCTTGAGGTTGAGCCCAAAAGAACTATTCATTCACTTGGAATAGTACGGACAGTGAAAAAATTTACATATCCTTACACCGAGTGCTACAGTGGGCCAGCAGAGATAATAGAGGTTTTAGCATAGTAAAGTTAATGGTATTTATACTAAATATCACTATAAAAATTTTTAAATTATTAACTTTAATTTTGTGATTTTCACTAAGAATTCTTTTTTTCAGGGTTAACGGCGTTGTGTCTCTTTATCTATCTCTTTATCTCTCTAGATTAAGTAAATATTTATTTATTTCATTTTTAAATTAACCTAAATTAAAACTAGTAGTACGTTCTTATACATATGTTTTCTAAAGGTTCAACATTTTTAAGGCCCAAAATTTTTCAAGGCCTAAATTTTTTATGGTCCATCATTTTTATATAAAAAGATAAAGTAATATCTAAAAAAGTGTGACGTTGTGCTGGTGGCCCGGAGAACCGGAGAAAATTTGTTCCACCATAATATAATGTAATAAGGATATCAGGTTGGAAGGAAGAACGGTAGGACAGGAAGACGGTGTAAAACTCGATAAAAAGGAGCCTAGAGATAGAGATAACGTTAAGGAGGACGTGGATACAGAATGGGAGAATCCGCAGAATAAGAGCAGAATGCAGAAACTGGGAAGAAAAAGGGTTAATTATGAAAGAAAAAGCAAGGTTACAAGGATCAGACATATTCATAGACCATAACTTAACATGGAAGGAGAGACGAAACAAGGAGAAAAGAGGTTAAGGTAGAGTACAGAAAGAAGGGATAGTTCTAGAAAGAAAGAAATTTTGGTCAATTTCATACGCAGACGACGTAGTGATATTGGCGATGAGGTTAAAGCAACAATGCGACAGGGTTAAAGCAGATGCTGAGGAAATTAAAAAAAAATAATAGAAAGGAAAGGGCTAGAATTAAACACGGAAAAATCAAAGATAATGATGTTTAAAAATGGGGGAAGGAGAAAAAGGACGATAGTTTTTTCTGGGAAGAGAAGGAGACAGAGATAGTAAAAAATTTCGAATACTTAGGATACATGCTAAAGAAAAATGGGAAAGAAGAGGCACAAATTAAGAAGTTAAAGGAAAAGGCAAGCACGGTAATGAGCTTGATGTGGGGGTTAAGAAAAGAACTCTTCAGAAATAACTGGGAATTAAGGATTAGGTTGTTTGCGCGATAGTGAAAAGTGTAATAGAATATGCAGTGCAGAGGTGTGAGGATGAAAAGGTAAGGAAGAACTGGAAAATATACAGAGAAAATATATTAAATGGGTAATGAAACTAGACAGAACCACGCCGGAGCACTAACTGCATTTGGAGAGGAAAAAGAAAACAAAAAGATACAAGCTCGAGAAAAGCTCATTTGTGTGTGTGTGTGTGTATTGTTGTGACCGAGCCTGAACGTTGCGCGATTCCATCGCTAAGAATCGCGTATAGCAACCCTTAGCAACGAGATCAACAACGTCGCGGATGTTATTGTTTATGTTCAGTCTAATCGTGACAGCTGACGAGTTGAGTCGTGTCCGATTAGAATAAAGAGTCTTCTTATTACATTGACCCCCGTACCTGGTCATAATAATATATATGTATATATATATATATTATGATCAAAATCGAACCAGCTGCTTTTCCAACTGAGACAGATGACACGACACCGTGGAAATCTTGTTGGTATCAATACCACCAATGATCACCCACCCCAGCTAAGTCTTTTGAAGATATAACTTACTTCCTTCCATAGACAAGTTAACCTGACCTATAGAGAGCATGGACAACATTGCTCCAGAACCAATTAAAATGTCGACTTGTCGAGGGAGATGGAACTGAGGATCCTCTAACCCAATATTTTTGGGTAGCTTAATCGATTCGCGAAGAAACGGTTCTTCAGGTGTGACGCTGGTTATGTTGGGAACGGTGAGGAACGTGAAACGCTTGCTAAAATCCGAATGTAACGCTTTGAATTGGGCATCGACGCAGTGTTTCGTGGTGGTTCGCAGATCGTTAATTGCTCCGATCGGAATCGAGCAAGGTCGAGTAGGGAGACGCAATCGGTTGGCTAAATCTACGGTCATAAAATTCGCATTCGCACACGTGTCCAGGAGCGCGCGAGCCTCAATGTATGCCCCATTGGCATCTTTAACTAAAACAACAGCGCTCATCATGAGCTGAGACTGGAGAGCCCTGGACACGGTGCTAAGAACTCCTAAGCCCGATCATGTCTTCTTGGCCGAGGAATCTGCCTTCTGATCCTCGTGCAAGAGCGTATTGTGTTCCTTATTGCATTTCTTGCAATTGCGGGCTTCGCCTTCGTGGGATCGCAAGCACTTCCTACATAATTTTTTCGTTCTTACAGCATCCCACCGTTGCTGAACGGACAACGCAGTGAATGCGGAGCACCGATAGATCGTATGCTCACCGCTACAGTAATAACAAGAATGGAGGAACTTGTTACAAGCGCTCGAGCTTGCCCGTTACCCCGCCGGAACTTGATTGCTTTCTCGTTCTGCGCTGTTGTCCGCTTAGCTGGCGCCTTGGTGTCCTTAGCCTCTCCTTCCTGAGCATGCAGGTAGTGTCTTGTTTCCTACAAAAACCTAAAAAACGACTCGAGATCGGGAATCGTGTCGATAGACGTCTTCTTGATCCATTTGTCCTTGATGTTGGTCGGCAAAGCTCGTTCGAGAGCACGGATCACGACGTAATCAGGAGAAACGATATTGAGGGTTTTCAAATCAGCCAAATGCTATATCACAAAAGAAAGTATTCATATTTTGCGCTATCTGGAATTTATCAGTGATTTTTTGATTATTTATTTTTATGTAATTTATGGCATCACATGCATATCTAGTTACCATAAATTATATAAAAACTTTTTATTTTCACACAACCTCACTATTGCGTCAGTTATCCAGTTTTTTCTACCAGTGTGTTTTTTAGCCTTTCTGAATTGTCGCGCGGGAAGCCCCTTAGGCATGGATTCCCGCTTGTTCTTGTTTTCGAAATTCGCAGAGGAGAGAGGTGTGGGAGAGAAATAAAAGAATTCGGTTGAACGAAAACGAGTGTTTTTAATACGCTCAGAATGAGAGGGGAAAGCCGTCCGGCATAAAACCCCTCTCGAAAATGTTAAAAGCTGCGGAATATAAGAAGTATGGACTGTGTGTGTCGTGAACTTGTATAATTCTCAGAGAGAATCTTCGCTTCGTGTCAGCGGCGCAGTTCCGCTGACTCAAGTCGGTAGCGCAGTTCTACCGACTTGCACGTTTCAACGCGCGCGCAACTACGTTCGCAGAACCGATCGCGAGCCGAACGTGTTTTGCAGGCAGTGATAGAGAGAAGCGAAAAGCACCAGCACCAAAGAACATTCGGCGGACGTACGGACGAGCGAGATCGCAAAGTGAGAAAGTCGTTCGATTCGTCGCTAGCTAAAGACAGTACGAGCTGTCAACTGCTTGGTGTCTTATCGAAAACTGAACTCGGTGCTCGTCCGACCGCGCGCGACTCGAGGCCGGCGGTTCTGTCGGCGATCGCAGCAAGTCGCGACGTCGCTTGCTCAACTCGAGCACGGGAGATGGCGCCACGGGTTCTACATCGACCTCACGGAGTTCGCTCGACACCGTTTTCACGGCGGAACTCTTCTCCTTGGGTCTCGACGGAACACTTTCTCTTTGTTTTTGCCAATTCAACAATTTTTAACAATTTTTCTACAGCCAAATTTGGATCATCCATCGACATAATTTCATTCCAGTTTCTAGCAATTGCATAATTTGTTATTTTTTGTAGTTTAAGAAAACAAGATTTTTTAGTTACTTGATTCAGTTTATTTACTACAATGATGATCGGATAATGGTCCGTTATATCATGCCTAAGCTTATATGTGGCTGTGTTTATGTTATGAAACCTAATGAAAATATTGTCGATACATGATCCCTTGGCTCTATCAATACCTACAAAACCAGGAATATATCCCTTATCGAGAAAATTGCATATAAATATACTATAGTGATTACAGTTTAGCAGGTCAATATCAAAATTACCTATCACTAAGTGATTCTTTACATTTCTCTTTTCAGTTAAGTACTTATTAAGGTCTAGTATAAACTGAGTTTTTGGTGTCTTATGAGATCTATGCAAGGCTGATGTTTCATGACTACTTTTATCGTTTAATGTTATCCTAGTATTTATTATTTTAATTCTACCTGCTTCAACTTCGAATTTAGAATCAGAAAACATATATGCATGTCAAATTTTATTACGATTGGTTGCGTGGTCCTAGAATCATAACCGTATACGTACACACACATTTTCTAAAAATGCATTATTCAAACTCTAAACACCTTCAAATGCGTTTCTACGAAGTTTTAGCGAAACTGAAAACTTTACTATTACAAAACTTCCTCCAGGAGGAAGCAAAATTGTTAAGAAAAGAAAATGACGATAAATTGTAGGATTTTTGGCAATCATTGATAAATCTTAAATTGCTAATAACTTTTAATAGGAATACCCAATTTTAGCAATGTTAACTTTAACGGACAATTTAAGATTTATGAATAATTGTCAAAAATCCTAAAATTTATCGTCATTTTCTTTTCTTAACAATTTTTTTTTAACATGGTATCAGTGCAAGAGAAACAGATACATAAAATATGGTATTCAAGGAACATATTCATTGAAAGGAGGTCGTTTTGAGTGCTACTCTGCTTAAAACAAGAATTTTGTTCATTTTTTTCTTATTTGGTCCTACTGTGCGCCTCTGGCTAGTGGCGCTGCTGGCTGTTCAGCTATGGCCCAGAGCGTTGGCGTGAAGAATGGGGAAATACCCAAGTATTTTGTGAAATGACATTCAGATGATTTTTAGTTTTTTAATATTTTTTGTGTACAATGCAGAGCAGTAGCACAGTATGACCTAAGCCCGCACTTCAGTTACGCCTATCCGTGAGGTTAGCGCACGAACGTAGCGAGTGCTTGTGACACAAACAAGCGTGACAGCGGGCTTGGATAGGCTGTGCTATAAAATTCTATACGATACTCGTGGTTTAAGTAACACTTTTGGACCGCGTAATTAGGACCCTTGCTACGCTCGGGATCTAACCACACGCCGAACAGTGGGAAATTCGGCTACTTGCCTGGACAAAAATCTGCCGACAACACAATTTTTGGCTTATTAAGCAAATTTTTTTTTTAATTACTCTGAAATGTTTGAAGTTTATCAGGTGACTCTGCACCTTGTTTATAAAAACGATTTTAACGATATGTACTAGACATAAATAAACAATCAATACTAGCAGTTTAAATAAAAAATTGTGCTTTTCGGTAATAACATACCCTGGTAGAATTTTCCGTTTGGTTGGCCTGGTCGCTATTCGATGGCCAGTTCCCTTCGAGTATTTTTCGCGATGAAAACTGGGCAAAACTGGTCAGTTTTGTTCATATACATACAGAGCGCTTTGCATGTACATACCCTTTTGAGGTCATCATACAGGATAATAACACTTTGTAAGGTCCTGCGACGTATTGCATTTAAGCAATATCAGCGGAATCGTTACGAAGCCGAAAACTGACGACTCGATTAATAAGTAGATCAGCGAGGTTAATGAATATCCCCTGTATACGCCGAGCGACCAGTTGTAATTATACACTCGATCTGGACTCTTGTACGACGCTCTTATCCGTCGACAAGAGTTATCCAGGCTTAAGTCGCGATCCCGATATCTATAGAACTTTATCTTAAATAAATCGTGAAAGTCAATCAACTACAAGTGTTTTTCTATTGAATATATCCATCCTGTATAAGCCTGACTACAGCACAGCAGCAGAGTTTCCAGCCCAAGCAGTTAAACCCAAGTAAGTAAAAATTCAATAATTAATTATAGGTCGGAATTGTGACTTAACATTGGTTCCAATACAAATCGAATTATAGAGTCTTAAAAGAAAAGTTACATATAAAAAAGAGGAAAAATTTTAACAAATTAATCAAACTACAGTTGCATTTGTAAATTTAAACAAATATAAATTACATATATAAATATCCATACCCCAATAGTAAGTTAAAGTGTTAAAAAAAAAAAACAAGTGGGTGCTAGAATTTTGTGCAAAAACCTATCCTAAAGACGCTGAAAAGCTTTAATTACTCTTTTCCATAAATCAATATCCTAACGGAAACCATATAACTCGGGAAATTCAGTTAGTCAACTATAAAATTATATCTGAATAAACAGAGATAAAAAAAATATAATAAAAAAAATAAATATATAAATAAAATTTGCAAACAAAACGGTAGTTAGATTGGAAAATCAATCATTAAAACAGAAATATAAAATCGCGAGTTCAAAGAAAGATTGGGTGAGTGACCTGCTTGCGCTCATCGGCGATCACGCTCACCTGACGTTGCAGTGTCAGCAAGGCGATTGAAAGAAGCGCTTCAAATTGGTAGCGCTTGTGTCACTAGGTCAATCGAGAATATTCAAAACATATGTGAAGAAATTAATTACGCGCATACCTAGAAAGTAGGTCGTGTGTTAAAATATAAGTACGACAGTAAAATTTCGTTTGAACTGTTTGTAAGCGATTTGAAATTCTAAAATTCGGACTAAATAAGATTTTGTAATAAATAAAAAGGTGACAAAAATGAGATTATCAAATGAGTGATAATAAGAAAGAAGTAAATAAAAACGACACTCAGAGGCCAAGATTAACTAGAAACGCTGTTCGTGAAAATCCAGCATTAACAAAGGATATAGTAATCCCTAATATCCAAAACCCATTCACAAAAAGTAAGAAAATAATTCGATCGCCGCCGACAAACAGCGGATGGATAAAAGATAGTCAGCAAGTACTATTTTCTGATATAAATAATAAAAAGCTAGAAGATTAGCAAAGTAAACAGAATCTAGAAATTCAAGAAATTTTGAAAGAAATTAAGGACTTGAAGCAGGAAGATACAACACCAGGGCGAACTACGGGAGCAATCAAAAAGCAAATCAAGCAGCTTAATAAAAACAATCTAAGCCTAAGTATACCGCTAACACCTGCAAAACAAAAAGAATTCGAGACAGTAGAAAAGTCAAATCATTCAACATTTTCACCTATAACACAAGCCATAGCGATTCCAATAGGCCTAGACAGAACAGTTAATAATACCAAATGTCTACAAGGAGTTGAGGAGACATCGTTAATAGATATAGAAGGTATTAGTGACCAGCCTAGCTTAATTGGAAACCCAAGTAATTCAAAGTTTAATTTTACTTTTGATTTTGATAATCTTCTTGACGGCAATCGTGCCAACGATATCAACATGGCGGAGAATCCGCTACGCTTATCGTTAAAATATGTAGCTAATTTGGTACCAGAATTTGAAGGAAAAAATATTTCGGTAAATGAATACATCGAAAAATTGAAACATGCCAAGAATATGTTATCAGCAGCAGATCAAGCTAATTTAATTCCAATTTTGAAAATTAAATTAAAAGGGGAAACTTACAAGGCAATGTTGAATGGAACAATCAATACTATTGAAGATTTCATAAAAGCAATACGACAGATATACCCATCTACTGAGAATATGTACTCTCTGTATGGGCAAATTGAAGAAATTTTGCAAAAACCGGACGAATCGGTTCTTAGTTTTGCTAATAGATTGCAAGAGTTAGTGCTGAAGATTAAGGACAGCAAAGAAGTACAAGGTCTCACAGCAACAGAAAAGGCCGGGTTTGAAACTAAAATAAATAATGATGCTTTTCAAGGTTTTAAGGAAGGATTAAAGCAAGAAATTAGAATAGAATTGGGACCAGTAACCTATTTAACAGAAGCCATTACAAAAGCTATAAAAATAGAATCGAAATTCAATAAAAGAGGATTTTTATGCCATAAAATAAATAATATATATAGCAATTCACATAATCACAATACAAGTAATGCTACTATATACGCGTGTCAAATCTGTGACAGTTATGGGCATGAAGCATTATTCTGTCATAATTCGGGATATGTATATTGTAAAAACAAGGAGCATTTGTCGAACAACTGCAGAAAAGTCAAGGATAAAATTGAATTGATTTGTAAATTTTGCAATAATCAAGGACATTCTATATACGCGTGTAAACTGAATAAAATTAAAGGCAATCATTGTAACAAAAGCGGTCATAATATAAAAAATTGTACCGAAGTAAAATCATTGGAAATGCGTGCGAGCAAATTTTGCAGTCTCTGCAAAAATACAAACCATATGACAGAAGAATATTTCCGATTACAAAACCAGCTGAGACTAGAATCGGGAAACGAATAAAGCCTTCTCGGATCGAGTGGCCGAGAAGTTACAACACAAATCCACTCAGCAATACAGAAAACACGATTAAAACAAATATCATAACAGCATCTCAGAATCAGAACAGGGCAAATTATGAAGATCATGATCAGCAGGAGGTTCAATTGCTCGAGGAAAAAGAAATCAAACTAGAAATATAGCATTTAAAATTAAATGATTTATTAGAATATGTTGAGATAATAAATGCCTATTCTAAAAATTTATGCAATTTACTTGTCGATAGTGGAGCACAAATAAATATAATAAAACAAAATCAAATTCCTATAGGAACATAACTGCTAGATACAAAATATTATTATCCGGCATCGCAAATAATTCTATAAAAATATTAGGTATAGTGGAACTACCGATAAATGGTAAATATTTTGATTTTCACGTAGCACCTAGTGATTTAGTAATTCCATATGATGGAATACTGGGAATTAAATTGTTAAGAGGAACTAAACTACGTTTAGATGAAGGATACTTAGAGGTCAATAATGTAAAATTAAAATTGCAGAGAGGTCCGATTACAAAGACCGGAATGAAGTTAAGCCAAAAAGAAACTCTGAATATAATTTAAACGAAATTATTCGCGACAATGATGTATATAATATAGAACAACAAAATATTTTAAAAGAAACGGATCATGAGAATAATATTGATAAAATCAGAATGCAAGATGAAGCAAATCAAGAGATTTGTGAAGAGAGTAGGACTAGCAAAATCAGAAACATAGAGGATGAGTTAAAACAAACTGAACAATCACATGAAAAACAGAATACTGAGATAAATGAGACAGAACCATTACTAGAAAATGATAGTGTCACAGAAAACACATTTAATAATGATGTTTTCGCCATTTTAAACACAATATCGAAAATCCATGAAATAAATGACAAATCAGAATTACAAAGTTTACAACAAAAAAAGATAAATGAAAACAAGCCTAGGAACTTGGAAAATTTTTTGAAAAATGATGATAAAAATATAGAAAATTTTATACTTGACGTAAATACAGTATTACAAGAGCAAGTAACGCCTGAAGAAGCGCCAACCCAAACAAAAAGGCTGAATTATAAGGAAATATTAACTATTATGAAGGAAAATAATGTAAAACTATCTAAAGCAGATAAAAAAATAATTTTTGAAGAAAAAAAATATCAATACGTTTCAATAGACATCGATTATATACCAGAAGGGGCTCAAGTAGTAGAAAAACTTAATATTGATAAGAAATTAATTCTAAATATAGAAACTGCAATTTTAAATAAAAACCAAGAAAATAAAACCAGAAAACCGAGTCGGAAGGAAATATTGCGAAAGAAATTGCAATTAAAAAACGGAAGTAAAAGAAACGACGAAAGAATCGAGCGAATGATAAACCAATATCCGGATGTTTTTTGGATAGAGGGCGATAAATTAGGTACATGTAACGTAGAACAACATGAAATAAACTTAACTTCTGACAAGCTAGTATACGTAAAGCAGTATCCATTAGCACACAAATCTAGGGGAATAGCTTTAAAAGAAATGGGCAAATTACAAGAAACGAAAGCAATCAGAGAAACAAAAAGTGCGTTCAATGCGCCAGCGTTAGTAGTCCCGAAGAAGGAGCTAATCCCAGGAGAGAAAAGATATACATTGGTGATAGATTATAGAGCCTTGAATTAGGTGACTATAGCCAATCCATATTTACTTCCCAATATTAATGAAATTTTAGACTTAATTGGAAAGAGGAAATATTTTGATGTATTCGATTTAAAATCTTACTTTCATCAAGTAAAGATGAGACCTTCAGCTATTCACAAAACTGCATTTAGCTTGCATTCATCAGAAAGATTCAAATTTGTCGTCCTACCGTTCGGTCTTAAAAACTCAGCCCGGAATTTTCAGCGGGTTATAAATAAAGTTTTAGCCAGATATATCGATAAAATATGTTTTAATTATATTGACGACATCATTATTTTCGGTGACACGATTGAAGAATTAGAGGAAAGATTCGGTCTAATAGCTCAAGCATTAATAGAAGCAGGGCTCAAAAGAGCCGGCAAAATGTGAATTTAGCAAGACAGAAGTGTGTTTTTTAGGGCATGTTATCAGTGAAGCAGGTATAAAACCAGATGAAAACAAAATACAAGCAGTAAAGAAATTCCCAATTCCCAATAACGTTAAAAAGGTTAGACAGTTTTTAGGTTTTGTAAATTATTATAGAAGGTTTATTAAAAATTTAGCAGAAATTACCAAGCCACTAACCATATTACTACAAAAGGATAGGCCATTTGCGTGGGGAATGGAGCAACAAACTGCATTTGATAAATTCATAGAATTATTATGTTCAGCACCGGTCTTGCAATATCCGCAATTCGATAAACCGTTTATAATAACGACGGACGCAAGTCAATATGCGTTAGGTTGTGTAATTTCTCAAGGGGAGATAGGTAAAGACAGACCAATAGTTTATGCATCAAGAGTACTGCAGCCTGCGGAACTTAAATATGCAACCTATGAAAAAGAAGCTCTGGGTATTACGTATGCTATAAAAACATTAAAAAATTGTATTTATGGAAATAAATTTATAATTGTAACTGACCATACACCACCATTATGGTTGAAATCTGCGGATAATAACGAAAGGGTTAAGAGATGGAGATTAAAACTAGCAGATTATGATTGTGAAATTGTGTATAAAGCTGGAAAACAAAATACAAATGCAGATGGATTATCAAGGAATACTGTAGCAAAAATGGATATTTGCGTAGTAACAGGAGCCCAGAAAAGGCGAGAAGAAAATCAGACGTCGCAAGATTTGACGAATGATGAAAAGATAAAAATTATTAATGAACAAAGATCAAATCTTCATAATAAGAAGTTACAGATAAAAAAACGCAAAAGGCCCAAGGTACAAAAGTGTAGAAAGAAAAGTGTACCAGAGGAGGAAAAACCACACGATAAGCAGAAAAATATAGTATATTCCAAGAATACGATACAATTTCGCAATGATAATATTATTCATATAGTTAATAATAGAGGGGAGTCATTAGAAGACAATATAGGGAAATTATTAAAAAAGGAAGATATTCATTGGAATAAAAAATTAAGTGATAATGAAATTGAAATATTAAATAAGGGTAAAAATAAAATTTTTGTTTTATGTTTAAATACAGCCGAATCAGTAGTTTGATTTGAAGATCTAATATTTTTATTTTTTTTTTATTTATAGTTTATTTTTCATGTACAGATTTCTCTTTTTACATTTACACCCTTGTCTCTTTCTCTTACATTTTCACTTATAACTACTTATCTCAACCCCTTTCTTAGCTGCTCCTTTTCACCTTCACCGTATTTAAATTTTTTACATTTTCCAACGCTATTTACAATATCTACAATATTGCTCGCTTTTTCGCTTCTTATCTACCCCTTCCCTTTTTCTTCCTCAAATCTCCTGCTATATCTACACATTCCTTCTTTTAATTCTCCTCTCAGTGTCCTGCTCAGACTCCTCATGATTTCTTCCTCCTCCCCAGTTAACCCTAATTCCTCAATTTCTTTTATCCATTCTTCTTCTATTTTCTCTCTTGCTTTTCCGTATACCCATATATGTTCTACGCTTTCCTCTTTTTCCTTGCAGACCCTACATTTACTATCCTTAAACCCCTTTTCTTTTCCCCTCCCCACACTCCCACATCTTAACCTTGCCCATTGTTCTTTTGTGTCCCCGTTCCATTTTTTAACTCCCCAATATTCCTCCTCTCCTAGCTTTTCCTTACATTCCTTGTAATTCCTACAGAAATTTGACTTTTCTATTTTACTCCAGTTCCTCTGTATTTCTTGTTCTACCTTGACTTTTCTCTCTTCTTCTAATTTACTTCTTATATCTTCAATTTCCCTCCCTTCTCGCAACCAGTCTAAGCTCTCTCCATCTCCCACCTCTTTAAATGCCTTTTCCAATTTCCTTCCCCATTCCGACGGATAGCCATTTTTAAAATTCCTTAATTCCTCTAACAAGCATATTTTTGGCCACTTTCCCTCTTCCATTTTTATTATTTCTATCAAATAATTCCCTGCTCTTTTTCTCGATTCTATTTCTAAGCTAGTTCTACCTGCCCCCATTTTCCAGATATAGTCTGGTGTGTTTCCATATACCCCAAGAGCCATTTTCACGTACCTTCCTTGTACCCTCTCTACCTCTTCCCACCTTTCCCATCCCCATAATTCTGCTCCATATAAACATCCTAATTTCACTATTGCGTCCATCAAATACAATCTCCCCTTTAGATTATCTAACCTCGCCCTTTTCCAAATTCCCCACACCGTATTCATTGCTTTCCTAACTTTCACCGTCATTTTTCTTACCTGTGTCCCCACTGTCCCTCTCGAGTTGAACCAGAAACCTAAATATTTATATTCCTTAACAATTTCCAGTTCCTCTCCTTTATATTTCCATTTTTCAGCCTTTTTCCTTCTCCCCTCTTTTTGAATTACCATTATTTTCGTTTTTTGAGTATTTACCTCTAATCCATTGTTTGCACTATATTTCTCCAAACTATTAAGCATCTCTTGTAACCCTTCCCTCGAATCCGACACCATGGCTACATCGTCCGCGAATTTCAAACAGTAGATTTTCTCTTTCCCTATAACTGTTCCTCCCTCCTTCCTTTTAACCTACTGATCCTCCAAGTCTTCTATATATATATTGAAAAGAGTTGGGCTCATCGGACACCCCTGCCTTACCCCCCTTTGTGTTCTAAATTTCTCCGAGATTCCCTCTTCCGTTATCACTTCGTTTTCCGTATTTCGGTATATACCTCTTATCATTCTTAGAAACCTTCCCTTTATCCCCTTTTTTTTAATTTTTCCATCATTTTTTCCCTGTTTACCGTATCAAATGCTGTTCTAAAATCAACGAAGCCCACATATAATTTATTTCCCTTTTCTTTTATCCTATTATTAATTAAACTATTTAGCACGAAAATGTGATCTCTAGTTCCTCTTTTCTTCCTAAAACCTGCCTGGCTCTCCTTTAATCCCTCGCTCTTTTCCAACCATCCCCTCAATCTCCTTGCCAAAATATTCGTTATAATCTTGTATCCTACATCTAAAAGTGAGACTCCCCTATAATTTTTAACAACCTCTTCATCTCCCCCCTTGTGTATTGGAAAAATCATAGCTTTCTCCCATCCCTCTACCATTTTTCCTTCGTTGAATATTCCATTTAGAATTTCTGTTAACTCCTCCATCCAGCTTGGCGGTAACCCTTTTACGAACTCTATTAACAACCCGTCTTCTCCTGCCGCTTTTTTACTCTTCATTTGACCCCATGCTATTTTGATCTCTCCTACGCTAATATCCTGATTCAACTCTTCTATCCCTTCCTCCTCTATACCCTCTCCCGTCTCTACTTCTCTATTCCTATCCTCATCTCCGTCTACCTCTTGCTCTTCGGCCCTAGCAGCTTTTTGAAATGTTCCACCCATTCCTCTTTTTTTATTCCTCCTCCCATCTTTATTCTCTTCCCTCTGAACTGGTCGATTGCCTCCCAAAATTCCTACATCTCATTACTATTTTCTAACCTCTTCCATTTCATAGTTTTTTCCTCCTCTTTTTTTGTTTCCCTCAATATCTTGAGTTTGCTTTTTTCCACTTTCATCATCTCTCTATCTTTATCCTCCCTAGTTTTAACCCACTTTTTTAATGCCCTCCATGCTTTTCTTTTCTGTTCAAATACTTCTATATCTTCCCCCTTTCCTATTTCTCCCCCCTGGTTTCTTGAAAGGTTTAATTCCTTACTCACATCCTTAATAGCTTCTAAGAGTCTCTCCCATCTACCTTGAATCCCTCCTACTTCTTTGTCAATCTCCGCCGTTTTTTCCTCCATTCTTTCTCTGTATTTCCTCCCTCTATTTTCTACTCCTCAGTTTTTTCTCTCTATTTGTATTATGCCTATCTCTCTCTAAATTTCCATTATCCTTTTTTACTCCCCTTAATATAATTTCTACCGGTAAATGGTCAGACTCTATTCTATCTCTAACTATCACTTCTATTACACTACCTTTCTCGTTTTCTCTTTCTAACACCAGGTCAAGCACTGAGTAACTTGTCCCTCCTACGAACGTTTGTTTCCCCTCCCAATCCCCCTTTGTACAACCATTTTTTATCACGCATCCTACTTCATCACAGAAGTTTACAAGCTTCTTCCCCTCCGCATTAACAACTTCATCGCTTGAGTTTCTACTTCTTTCTTTTTCCCCTTCATTTCCTATCTGCCAGTCTCCTATTCTCGCATTAAAATCTCCTGTTATGATCTGTTCTCCTTTCTCTAACATTCCTTCTGTTCTCTTTCAACTCTTTCAGAGCCGCATCAATTTCTCTATTTATGTACACTACTATCACATTTAGTTTTCACTCTTCTTCTAAATACCTCTTATAATTATTCCATACCCCCATTCCTCCATGCTATCCGTTTTTATATTACTCTTAACTCCTGCTAACACTCCCTCCATTCCTCTCCCTTTCTTGTTCAAATCTTATAGCTGCTTTGGCTTTCCACTTGTAGTTTGTCCCTAATTTATTAATCCAATCCCTCTCTCTATCTTTTTCTAGCAACGTTTCTTGCAACGCTACTATCTCAAATTTCTCTAGGTACTCTTTGGCATCCCTCGCCTTACTAATTCCCGCTACATTCCATGACATTATTTTTATCCCCTCCTCCTTCTCTTCCTTATTTCCGAAATTTCCGAAACCCCCGTTCCCCTGCTTCTTCTATCCTACCCTTCTTCTCGCTCCATTCATACCAACACCCATTTACTTTTATTTTCTGATATCCTATCTGCGTTTCTAGTCCTCTTCCCCTCTCCTCTTCTGCAATCATTTTTAGCCAATTTTGTATCTCCTTTTCTTTTTCCGATAGATCATCTTCTATCTACACATTCATCCCTTTTAACATGCCCCTCTTTCTCATCACTTCTATTTTATTTTCCATAGATTCTAAGTCTACTACTAATCCACGCCCTATCGCTCTCACTTTCTTTATATAAATAGCCTCATCTAGTTTTTCTTTTATAATTCCCTTAATTTCCTCTTTTATTCTAGTCTCTACCGTTCTTACTCCCCTAATAAATATGTTTTTCTTTCTGTTTTTTCTCTCTGCCATTTCCCATTCTAATTCTCCTTCCCCTAACTTCTCTGGCATAACCTTCAAATAATCCCTTTTTATATTTCCTAGACCTCCTCCCTTATTATTATTATTATTCTCTTCCTCGCTGTTTTCAATATCTAACTCGCCCTCTTTCTTTTCGCCTGCTCCGTCCCCGCGCACCGACTCTTTTTCCTCATTATTATTATTGTTATTTTCGACATTCTGTTCTTTTCCCAATGTGTCCCTCCCTTTTTCTAACAACTCTTCTATTACTAATTCAAGCTCGTTCATTCTGTTTTTATCCATTATTTTTTCTTTTTTAAGGGGTCAAGCCTGGGTTAAATCCTGCAAAAAAACAAAAAGATATTCTTCTTACCAAAAAATTTTTGATTTGGTGTAATTTGAAAAAAAAAATTCTATTGAAAATATATAAAATATACACAATTTTTATCGAAAAAAAACATGTATATACCTTGTAAAATCATTTACCAAAATTCATGACATTTTACTATATAAATAAGTGTTTTTAGTCACTTGCCACGGCTTTTTGAAAGATCCGGACCGTCTTCTTTACTCTATCCGGGCTTAAAATATACCTTAAACATGCCCCCTTGGACCAATCGAGAGACATTTCTAAAAAATATGAATTAAATATAGTTAGCAACAAGTTTTGTTATCTAAAAAATATCAATTAAACATTGCTAGCAACAAAATTTTGTGACTAAAAACACTTATTTATATAGTAAAATGTTATGAATTTTGGTAAATTATTTTACAAGGTATATACATGTTTTTTTTCGATAAAAATGGTGTATATTTTATATATTTTCAATAGAATTTTTTTTCAAATGACATCAAATCAAAAACTTTTTGGTAAGAAGAATATCTTTTTGTTCTTTTGCAGGATTTAACCCAGGCTTGACCCCTTAACCAGCTCTATATCTCTTCTCAAACCCTCATTGATTATTCTCTCTAGCCTTACTTTTTCCCTCATCTCGTTCATCTCCTTCTCTAATGATCTTTTCTCCCTATCTATCCTATCTATCTTATTTTTTAGGTCCTTAATTAACTTACGTACTACCGTTAGTTCTTCCGTTGTCGATTCTGCTCCCGTTCCCGTGGCGTCCTCTGTTGATACCTTTCCCGCATCTTCTTTCTTTTTCGTCCCCTGCTGGTATCTCTGCCTCTACCGGTACTGTCGTCTCCTTCCCCTCCACTGCCGCCGTTGTTCCCGCTGCCGTTGTCCCTGTTTCCCATGCCCCTGCTGTTTTTGTCCTTTCCGATGACTCCTCGACTACCTCGCCTTCTTCCTCATTCTTCTCCTTCCTCCCCCGGTTTCTTTCATCATCCACTTTCCCTTCTTCGTGTATCTTGCCAGAATCGCCTTCTTTTCCGTTGACCAGTGAGTGCTCTTTTCTTCTCCTCGTGCCGAATGCTACTTGAATTCCGCAGTTGCCGTTTTCCAAGTAGCTTCTCATCTGCCCTGCCTGTTCTTTTGCTTTTTCTTCTTTCTTCGGCCTTCCTCTCGATCTTTTGATTTCTTCCTTCTTCTCTCCTATCTTACTTTCTGGGCTCTTTGTTTCTCCCGTATCCGCTATTTTTATGGCGTTCTTAATCTCTTCCTTCCTGACTTTTTTCTTTTCACTTTCCTAACACCAATCTTCTTTCTTTTTTCCGCCTTCACTTTCCCTCGCTTTTTAATTAATTCTCTCACTTTTCCTGCCTATCTCTCCTTCTTTAATCGTCTATTTCTTTTGCAAAATCGCCTTTTTAGCTGGAGCTTCTTAACTCGCGTCCTCTCTCAGCGAGCGCTCCTACATGTTCCAGTCCTAATTTTTGTTAGTATTATATCTGTGTTTATAAGAATGGGAGCTAAGAATAATCGTGGTCTTATCTCACACAAAAATCAAGAAGCTTGAGAATTTTTTAGGATGAATTGCTGTTTTTGCGTAAAGATTGTTCGCTAGTTGTAGAGAAAAAGATATCAATATTTTCTACTGCATAATTGTAAAGTTTTGCTTGGAGAACATAAGTGTTCTGCCGTCAGTAGTGCATAAATATGCTTAATTATTATAATTGTACTGATAAAGTCGTAGAAGTGAACAACCAAATATATGCTCATGATGTGAGACTATTAATAGTCGTGCTTTCCATGTTTTTTTTTTATTTTTGTGCTCATATAAGTATACTGAGCTTTGATTTTGAGCAACAGCCAAAAAATTCCTTTTCTTTCTCTCAGACCATCCGATAATCGTTGAAATCGACATGAGTATTCGTGCTCCTATATTTTCCTGATCTCTGTGGTGTAAGAATTATTTGTTAGTTTTGTAAATTTTAAGTTCTGTCGTCTCGATTATCGAATCATGTTAATTAATTTCTTGTTTTGTAAAGAAGGTTTCGAGTACTGTGTATCAAGCGTTTATAAAGGATGAATTTAGCGTAAATGTCCCTATTTTAGTAAAAAAATTCAATAATAGTTAAGTTTTAGCGCTATCATATCCCATACCTTTACACATACTTTCCATATTTTGGCTACACTTCTCACTTCACAGATCACTATCACTCGGGCTGCTGCAACTGCAGGTAGGGCCCGTGCAGGAATCCATGCAGGTGTCACAGCTAGAACTTGTATCCTCCGTTGTATTGGTCTTAACTTCTCTCCACTGCTGCGTTGTTTGCGGGGTGGATTGGACTGATGTTGCTTGAATAGTTGATTCGGCCGAGTTTCCAGGTGTCATATGTACATGCACCATGACGTTAGATTTGACTCTCGGCTTGTTGTTCTTGTTGCAAAGTCTTGAGTTTACCATTGATCTTGTGTTGGCACAAGTCCTGCAAACCAATAGCGGTCCTTGCTGTACTTCGTGCTTCGTCATGCATGAATTGTGCGTGTGATTACTGCACAATCTGCACAACCACCAATGTTCGTTACGAACGTCCGTATTTTCTTCTGCTCCCTCCTCTCTCGACTTTCTAAATCTGAGGCCGCATCTCACGCATGGCGTACCTCGTTGTATTGAAGGGACCGCGAAGGATTCTCTCGGCCGCTAGCCGTCTTATGGCCGAGATCGGATTAGCGCCAATTCGGGAGGCGAGCGGTACGCTTTCCGAACTGCGCTCATCGCTGCTGCTGCACTTTACAACCTCCGGGTTCGGGAATGCGTCCCTGTGCGCGCACATTTTTGCTTTGCGGAGAAATTCACTTTTTGCTGCTTTCTTCAACTGTTTCTTCTCGCTATGTCGCTTCTGCTTTAATTTCCTCCTCTCCATTCTCCTAACTTCCCTGAGTGCATCTCTCTTCTTCTCAAACGTACTTTCACTGGCGCTGCTTGAAGATCGGTCGGATGCTGTTTTTATAGGAGTTACGGCCTTGCGCTGTGTGCCACTCGTTGACGGAATGTAAGATGTAGTTAGAAATTAATTCCAAATTCAGCATGGAGACACGTAGATTGCAAATAGCAGCCTCTAACATGCGCTTGGATTCGGTGTCTCTAAGCGTTAGATTCTCCAATAATGTTGCTTGAATTTCAAGAGTCGATAATTTCACCTATATGCTGTATTTTCTTCATGTTGACTAGGAACGTTCGAGCGATGTGTTGCGCGTGACGGTTCGAGGAGTACTGATTTTTCTGAGGCTTGCTATTGTTTATGAATTCGGGCAGCGCATGGTGTGTTTTCTTTCTTTTTTTTTTGTGTTGAGGGCTCGAGTTGTCGAAGAGCTCTCTGATTCTGGGTATAGTTGACATCCGACGCCCGCAATGGGATCGGCAGAGGCGCACTTATCGCCCATAGAATTTGAGGGCTGTAAAGCGGCTGCATTCTTTCTTGGCTGTTCATTCTGCTTAAGTCGAGTTTTATAACATGGCTATTTGTCGCGTTTTCCGGTGTGGCTGAAACTGTCAACAATTTTAGAATTTGTGACCCTCCCGGGATTGCGCATTTCCAAACTATGACTATAAACAGTGCAATGCTCGCTAGCGTATAGCCCGAGATTTAAACTGTCTTTTTGAACGTTTTGAAGTTGCTATTGGCTTTGTGAAACTCCGATAGGGATTTGGCTTTTTGTATAATGTCATGAAAACTCGAGCATGTGCTGAGTGTATCTGTATGAATTTTGTGTAAATTTTTTGCTTTGAGAGCTATCTCGCTCTTGATTATTTCGTTTAAATAAGATGAAAAATTTTCAGATTGCGGTGTATTGTTAAGCATAGTATAAATGTCAATGGTTATATTAGGGTAAAATATTACATTTGTTTGCAAGTTATAAGTTCTAGATGCAGTAAACCTTGCGTTGTTAGTATGAGCTGTGCAGCCCGCGTTTAGACGTAGGATGCCGGTACCGTTTAACTCGTGTGTTGAGTGTACTGATCTTTGGCACTGTATGAATAAGGTTTCGGAGTTGATAGGTGAAAATAGCCAGGTGTTTTGTTCATGTAGTTTTAGCCAGTATGTGTCGTGTAATTGGATTAATTTTATGTTGCAGTCTGTGATATTAAAACTCGCTTCCTTGATGACAAACTTTATTTCACAGGCCGCATTCTTTCTAATTTCACGGACCGGTTCGGTGTTTTTGCAAATTATAAGGTCATTGAAATTTCTGCACTTTTCAAGATTTTCAGCTCTTATGGGAATATAGTTATGTTTGTTTAAGCTTATGGTGAAAAATTGGGTTTCGGGCCAGATGTACGCGAACGTGTTTGATAAATTTTTCAGATTTTGTTTAATTGGAACTGGGGAGGCTTTATATAAAAGGTACTCTTGCAAATCAAGAAGCGGTATCGATAGGTGATAGATTAATTGATAGTTTGAGTAAATTATAGATAGGTCCGAAATTTTCATTAATTGAATTATTGTTTCGATTTTATCGCTGCTTGGAAAAACCGCATCCGGGACAGTTTCTCTTACTAACTCGGCTGATTTGTAGATGAGATCAGGAGATAAGAAACGCGGGTGTATTGCGCCGTGCGAGGCGAATAATATCGCGTCTGTAATAATTTCTGTGTCAAGTTTGTATTGCGTCACTGTTTGGCCCAGAATTTGCGTTGCAACCTGAAGCGTGTCCCGTTTGTAGTAATAGTCAAAGGATTTAGAAATGTTCGAAACTACACTAGTTAGTTTATTTATTTTGTTATTTATCTCCTGAAATTCTGTTTCAACCAGTTCTGTATGCTGTGCTAACAGCTTTGCTGTCTTACGTGTGTCGTTGGATGACAACTCAATTAAATTTTCCATATCTTTTTGAGCTTCTTCATCCATTGTACCGAACGGAAATCTGTTCACTTGACCGATAAATGGCAGGACGAACCTGCGTTGTCTCGACGCTTTTGATAAGTCAAGGCCAACCAGCAGTTCTATAACTTTTTCGGACTGCAAATTTGTCTCATGGATCTGTCCAATATAGCTTTTAATTAGTTGATTATGCGGACAGACTGATGAAGTTTTGTCGCACAGAGATTGTATGGTCTTGCATCGTTTTAGTAGCCGATTGCCTGTTTCGAAGTAGGATTCTAAATTCACCTTTTGAATAATTTTCCAATCTATGTTAGACGGCGACATATAGGCTATTTTTTCTGATAGCAATCCAGGATTATTTTGTAGCATTAGCACGTTAGGCTGTATATATCCTATCTTATCTGCTTCTGCGTGTATCCTATACTATAGATGAGTGTAAATTTACTAATCTTATTCTATTCTAGTGTATTGATAATCCCGCTTTTTCGGTTCGAAATATGCTAGGTTTGTGTCATGAAGAAAAATTATAATGACGACAGAGTGTAGAATATTATTTTAAATATTGGACAAGTGTTCACTCGTGCCCTATGCATACTCGCTTTCGAGCGTGCAGAGAGGAGAAAAAGTGCGTTTTAAATGAGAGACAGAAGAAAGAACTGGCTGAATAGGCCATGTGTTTGGAGGCTCGAGAAGGGTCGGGTCGTAAAAACGAGCGGTTAGAGTGAGAGTTTTCCCGTATGTGCGGCGAGAAGGGAAAGAAGGATTAGTCGTTTTATGAGTTTATAGTTGTCCGGCTCGGTGACCGTTAATATGATTTTTGTTATAAGGATTTAATAGTTTATGCTCTTTTAAAAGAATATGCTTTATGCATACACGAATTTCGTTACTCATTCCTCGCGTGGGTAAAAGTAAAAAATATAATAATAATAATTATAATAATAATAATAGTTGTTTATTTATTTGCTTAATGAAGTATAAGTTTATGAGCTCGTTTACTGAAGAAGTTTCAGAAGTAATTTTTTTTTACGTTGTTCGTATGTCTAATTAAATATGTTTTGCAGCATTGGTTCGTTGAATATTTTTACGTCTTGAGTAATTTTGGTGATATAATGTGCTACTTGTAACACACAATTGTAACTTCGATACATTTTGTGCGTATAAGTTATATAAGGTAGATTTCAACATTGAGAACAAGAATTGCATAGCAAAGCCAGATTGCATATGCGTGGTTAGTTTAAGAAGTGTTTAAGGTTTATTTAAGGGCATTTCGTGACCCACGAAAGTGAATATGATGCAGTTATTTAAAGAAATTTTCTCACCACAAATAGAGGCGATAGTATGTCTATGTATTGTTGCAGTACAGTTTGTGTCCTTATAAAAATAACCGTATTACATGTAAAATTAATTGAATGTTTCGCAGCTGAGCAGTCAAATAACAATATAATCAATGAGGATGATTATATAGATAATACATGTCATCAACACACGAACTAATCATGCTTCTATATCATTGCAGAGGTTGAGGACATGAGATTGTCTTTGCATTAATTAATTAAAAAAAAGGAATAGTTGGTTAAAGGTGCTTTTATGGCAAATTTAATTACTTGCTCGTAGCACATAATTGTGGCTTTGATGCATTTAATCGCATCGGTTCTGTGAGCGAGGTTTCAAAAATGAATTTCTATTATAGAAATTCGAGTGAGTGTCAGAGCATCTAAAACAAGGAGAATATTTTACAATTTCTGAGGCAAATCATGTTTTAGCCAAGTTGGAATATAAAAAGTTCACGCGCTGCGTTAAGCATACTGCATGAGAGACTTACCGTGCGCGTACACTGTGGCTATAAGCGCATAGCACAGCAACGTATGTTGCACCGTTTATTTTGACGAAAATATGCTCAAATGTATTTCAATTTCCATTGTAGAAATTCGAATAAGTATCAAAGCATCTAAAACAGGGAAAATATTTTAAAATTTCCGATGCAAATTATGTCTTAGTCAAGTTAGAATATAAGAAGTTCACGCGCTGCGTTAAGCATACTGCATGAGAGACTTGCTGTATGCGTATTCTCGTCGCGATATTTGACAAGAATATTCTCAAATACTTTTAACCTTCATTGTAGAAATTCGAATGACTATCAGAGTGTCTTCAGCATGGAGAATATTTCATAATTTCTGAAGTAAAGCGTGTTTTAGTCATGTTAGAAATATAAAAAGTTCACGCGCCGCGTTAAGTGTATTGTATGAGAGACTCGACGCGCGTATACTCATGCCGCGATAAGCGCATAATATAACGACGTGCACTACTCGTCTATTTGGAGGAAAATGCTTTGAATGATACCTTGATTTTTACTGTAGAAATTCAGATAAATACTAGGGTATTTTAAACAATAAGCATATCCTATTATTTTTAATTCTAGATATGCCTTATCTAAGTTAGAATGCAAAATCTTGTGCACTGCAATCAGTATAACGCGTGAAGGCAGCTTGAAGCGCATGTAACTGCGCCTTGGTGTTTTACGTTCATTGTTACGAAGTTTTGTCAAGAAAAATGTTCATATTCGTATGTTTATTCCTACCGTAAAAATTCAAGCAGATGTCAGGCTAACTGAGACAAGATAGATCTTTCGTGCTTTCTAGCGCGGAACATGCATTAGCTAGGTTAGAATACAAAATTCTATGCTCCGCGCTTGACGCATCGCACTTGGGAGGTTCGGTGCGCGCATACTCATGCCACGATGAGCGTTTAGTATGGCGGTGCATACCATACGATTATTGTTACGAAATTTTGATGAGAATTGTTTTTATTTATATCTTTGTTTTTGCCGTAGAAATGCAAGAAAATGTCAGGCTATCTAAAACTAGGGAAATGTATTAAAATTTCTGACGTAAAATATGCTCCAGCTAACAAAGTTATAATAGAAAAAAAAATGTTCATGCCGCGCTTAACATATTGCACGAGAGGTTTGACGCGCGTGCGTTCGCGCTGCAATAAGCACATAATGTAGTTGTACGTATTATACATCAGTTATTATAAAAATTCTATAAAAACGACCCATGCTTGCGTCTTTATTTCTACTGTAGATATTTAGACTAATATCGGGGTATTAAAAAAGAAACTTTTTATGATTTTGAATACTAAACATTTTTTATCAAAATCAGATTGTAATTCATTAAATGTGTCGTATAGCATGAATCAAGTAAAAGCGTTTGAAACACATGTATATTTTTAGAATTTAACTGTTTCACTAAACGAACATAGAATTCTCCGCGCTCGCGAATCGCGTGGGCACAGGAAGGTTCAGGAGGAAAAGAAACTAGAATTCAAAGGGGTTGTAATCGCCGTCTTGTGCGCGTCTTCGGGAGCGATCGGGACTTGATAAAAGGCCTTCTTCAAGTCTATGACAGAGAAGGTGTTGCCTTGTAGTTCCAGTAAAAGGTCCTCTATGACTGGGAGCGGATATCTGTCTGGGACGGTGCGACTGTTGAGCTGGCGATAGTCGCCCGTGATGCGGTATGAGCCATCGGCTTTCTTGACCAGCTGTAGAGGGCTCGCCCAGGAGCTGTCTGATAAACGGACGATGCCCATCTCCAAAAGCGCTCGAAATCCTGCACGCGCCGCCTCGAGGCGCTCCCCGTAGAGCCGGCGTGGCCGTGCTACAGCTGGTGGCCCGTTCGTCACGATGTGGTGGAGGGCGGAGAGATCCGGTAGTACAATGGTGGTGCTGCCTGGAGTAGCTAGGTCTTGGTAGTCTCTCAACAGGTCAGCAAACACACTCTCTGCGACGTCGGCCGTGATGTTGACTGCGACGGAGAAGACTCGAGCTGGAAGGATTGCACCGGTGGTATGGTGTGAGTGGTCGGCATCGAGGAGCTGTCTGTGATGGAGGTCGGCAGCGAGGCCGAAATGTGCCAGAAAATCCGCGCCTAGGATGGGATCACTGACATCGGCTACGATGAATTTCCAGCTGAGTGGTTTGGCCAAAGCGAGGTCCAGCGTCAGCGAGTGAGTGCCGTAAGTATCAATCGCTGAGGCGTTGGCTGCACTGAGGGTGAGAGGGCTACGTCTTCTCGTCTCCTTGAAATGTGAACGAGGCAGCAGTGAGACGGCCGAACCGGTGTCCACCAGGAACCTGAGTTTTGTTGACTGGTCGGTGATGTGCAAGCGTCTCTCCGTGACTGCGCCTACCGCTTCGGCTTGCGGGGGCAGAGGCGCCTTTAGTTTCCCGAGACCGGGATGAACGATCAAGGCTGCTTACACTGTACGGCTTGCTGGCCGAATTTCCGGTGGTACCAGCACATGTCGTCGCCGGCGGCCACTGGCGCTGCGGTTCGAGGGGGGCGAGAGCGAGAGCGCGCTCTACCTCTGCTGTTGCTGCTGCTATTGCTGATGTTGTTGCTGATGTTGTTGCTGGTGTTGTTGCGCACGAGGGTCTGGGGCAGCTTGCTCTGCCTCTGCGAGGTGGTGAGGAGCGGCGCCAGCGTAGCCTGCAGCGCGGCCATGTCCGAATCCGGCTGGGGCGATGCCGTGCGAGACGAGACGCCGCTCGACGAAGGTGTTGAGAGTCGAGAGGCGACGACGTGGACCTGCGGCTCTGGAACCATGGTGAGATCAGCCAGGTGGGCCAGTTCGTCGAGAGAGCTGGTCTGCAGGACTCGGCAGAGCCGGCCGGTGTGCGGCGGCAGGAGATCGAGCCACTTGACCTTCAAGGCCTCATCTGAAATCGCGTCGTTGGCGAGACGTCTCATGTGACGCAGCAGCTGGGATGGAGTGCGGTCCTCCAGGCGCACCTCGTTCAGGATCTGGTGAAGCTGGGTGTCGGCTGGGGTGGAGAGGCGACGTAGCACCGCCTGGCAGAGGGCTGCGTTAACCTGTGCGAGCCACAAAGCGGGATTAGCGCTCCAATAGAAAGGAATCTCGCAGCGCGTGGTCTCGTAAGCCGACCGCGGATACGGAAATACCCCGTCGATTGGCATGGGCGGCGGGACTGGTATCGAATCCGTACTATTCGCTCCCGTTTACGAGCTCTGAGGCCCCACGGAGGACTGCTGCCCGGTTGGCGTACACAGCACCATGTCTGGATTTGAAATTGTCTCGGAGTGTATAAAATTGAGCGCGCGGCAAGGCGCTGTGAGGTGCGAGAGTCGAGACGCGGCACGCTGTGTGCGCGGCGTACCGCCGATGGGTGGCGGGTGGTGCCCTCGCGCGACACGCGTGGTGGTAGCGGAGCCAGCGGAACGCGCGCGATGGTCGGCGCGCTGGCTCTACGCGGCGCGCAACACTACCGGGAAAATGGCCGCTCGCGCGGGAGGGCCGGGGCGGAAGGTGAGAAAGCGCGGGAGACGACGCGAGTCGGCAAGGTGGCCGACTGCGTGAAGCGCGGCGTCGGCGCCGGCGGCACGCAACAGGTATACGCGGCACTTGAAATGAAAGAGCGACTCAAGGCCGCGAAAAGACTATACCTGTTGCGGGGCGAAAAACCTGGTGGACTGCGCTGCTCGGCCGATGTTGTTCCGCCGATGTTGATGGCACCTCCTGACTGGGACCCCGGTGCGTGTCACCGCGATGCTCTGCTGCTGTGCCTCGTCCTCGGTGGTGCGGCTGCTCTCGCCGCGTGGTGTGCTGCAGGCAGGTAGACGACCGACGGGGCCGCTCCGCGCGCACTTCAGCTGTAGAGGGGCTGGAGGCAGACTCCCTGCCGCTGGTATGCCGTGCGGCGAGGTGCCTCTGGTGCTCGCCTGGTGTTGCTCCGGTGAAGGGCGGACGACGGGCCGCACCGCGTGCTCGATTGAGGGTCACTTCACCGGCGGCGAGATTCACCGGGCTTGCGCGTGCCACCGCGCGCGACTGCGCTCGCTGCTCGATGCGAGAAGTAAAAAGGATAAAAGTGGCCGCCGCGAGCTGTAAATGGGCTGCGGCGTGCCGTATGTCGAACGGTAAAAAAAAGTTCTTTCTCGGCTCCGCGCGGTACGCCGAGTGAGAAAGCTGGGCTGGCTGCCGAGAGTAAGAGTGTGATGACGTGGCAAACATGGCGTCGGTTTTTCGCGCTGTGCCCGACTCCGAAGCGTGTTGCTGAACGGGGCCACCACTTTAGAATTTAACTGTTTCACTAAACGAATATAGAATTCTCCGCACTCGCGAGTCGCGTGGGCACAGGAAGGTTCAGGAGGAAAAGAAACTAAGTCTCCGATGTACTGCTACTCAACTCTGACGACTTTATTAAATAATACTAATACTGAAGAAATTTGAGCGTGTGCTCAGTCTGGCGGCCAGTCCCAGAATGGCGACCGGGTGCGCGCTCCCCGCTCGCCACGACGTGGCATCGGCCGGACGACATTTTGAGGCTGACTCCGGCGGTACTCCGCTAGTCGAAGTCAGGCCTCGGCTGCAGCGTCTGCTTGCGCTGGCGACGACGCTGTCCAGCGCGTGGCGCCATATATTTGAGCTGCAGAATGTTGCACATACGCATGTTTAACTATAAATATTCTTAGAAATATATACAAAACTGTTCATAAGAAAATAAAGTCTTAATCCTCTGCATTAGCTGAAATTATATTGCTAGTGTATAGATTGTGTCTGGTCTTACGCGCCCAATGGTCGCGAAAATGTGAAATTAAATTATCGATTCTTTCTAAAATGTATAGGCATGGCCGTCACTAGCCTGAATGAGTGTCGCTGATTTATCAGCTTGTTGGAATGTATGTTTACACGTGTTTCTGTCTCGAGCGGCGTTGCCAAGCAGGCCTTGAGTGTGGGCAGGGCTTGTGTATGGGGGAGCGGGGAGCGTGGTAAGCTATGCTCGGTACAACGGCTCTCCTTTGTACCATTTATGAATGAGATGACCGCGCGGGTGGGGAGAACAAGGAAATCTCGGCTGCTAAGACGCTGAGTCTTCGACGGCGCGCATAACTCTCTTGACCCTTGAAACGTGCAGTAGTGTCTCTAGATTTTAACAATGTGCTCCGTGCCGACTCCAATAAACTCGCCGTTCGACCTGGCCTGCGCGATGTCGTTGGCAAAGTGGACGACGGCTTCTTTGACAGGCTATGCAGTCTATGCAAAGGAGATGTTGTTTAGGAGCCTGGATCGTACGCGTTTTGGGGTGATAGTCCACGAGCGTTTGATAGATCGGCTGAAATGTCGATTCTGTGATGCGGTAAGTGATAACTTTATGTTCGTCTGCTTCCTTGTCTGTATGTGTGGATTATGTGTTTGTATGGACGAGATTGTGTTGGTACGTTTTGCGTGTGTAATAATGCGTGTGAGCGTATGTAAAATTGCTGATTTGTAACTGTTTTTAATTTGTTAAAAATGTATGTGCAACGTGAGATGCGAGTGTTTCTGTGTGAATGAATGTAAATGTTAGCCTCGGTGCATGTTGACTGTGCAGTTTGCGTCATGTGTGATTGTGTTTAAATAGGTGCTATTGAGTGTAATTGTGAATGTATGATATTGCCTGTGTGTATGAATAAAGGTGGCGTGTTGATGTAATTAGTAAGTGAATGTAAATGCTTGAAAGATAGTTGCGCTTAAGTCTTCTCTTCTTATTAATTAAATATATAGCGTGTAAGTGTTTATGAATGTATGTGCATTTGTGTAAGCTGACATGGATGTTTGTTTAAGGAAAAGTGTAGAAGCATGTTTTATTGTGCGTATGAGTGATGAGTGTGTAATGCGTGTAATGCGTTTCCGCGTAAATTTGTGTGAATATAAGAGTGATTGTGGATATGTATTCTTGTTAGTGAGCATGAGTGAAGGTATAGCGTGTGTTCGTTTAAGATATGAGTGAGCGTGAATGCTAGATGCGTAAATGCGTTAATGCGTGTCAATTTTGAATATGTGTATATTAAAATGTGCGTATTTATTTGTATATTGTTTTTAGTTTAATAACATGCTGAAGTACGTTCGTTGCTGGAAAAGGTTCACCATCTAAGCCAAACACTCCCGAAAAATCTTTTATTAAATCACGCACATGTTCTATCTATTCCTCGGTGCAACCTTCTGTGTCTATGATGGACATGATTTTATTTATCCTTTCTTCTCTTAAATCCGGATTTTCCGTTAAAATTCTCTTTTTCACAGCGGCGGCAATGAATTCTTTAGTGTTGCAAAATAGTGTACGTATGTTTACATAATTAGAAGCGTCAATGTGATCGTCCTCATCGACCACATAGCCGCTAGAATGACTAGAAGTGAGACATTCGATAAGTTCAACATGTGGTACAGGTATCTTTACAGGGCAGTGGCCTGTATTGTAGCAGTATGCGTAAAGCATATTATTTTTGTTTGTTGCGAGAAAATTTCCGAATAATATGTTTGGTCCTAGGTTCTGTATTAGGACGTATCCAATTTTTACCTCTGGGTTAGTAGCTCTTGCAAATATAATTTGGCGTGATCTGGCTGGTATAGTGAAAGTTTCTTCTCGCTTAAATGGAAATCGAGTGTTTTGTAACTATAATGTTTTATTTGAAAAATCCACCCTTCCGTTGTATTCGCGTATGATGTCGCATCCGATGAGACCCGCAACGTCAATGGGGAAGCTATCGGGGACAATGTGTAAATTGCACGTAATACCATGACCAATTTCCATGTTTAATGTACCCAGAGTCATGCATTCGCCAGGCACGACACCTCTAATTGCAAGTATTGTGTTCTAGCGAATTTGTGATATTTTCTCATTAACATATTTTCTCTTAATTACGGAAATTTCGGCTCCTGTATCAATGTAAAAATCGGCCTTGTTTCTTATTATACATTCACTTTGAAGTGATATTAGTGGTGGGGAGCGCCCTGCTCTCGCCAATCTGATGTTAGCAGTATTATATTGTTTGCATCAGATTTATTTTCTGCTTCTTTCTGTGCCCATGTCGAATTATTTTGTATAGCTGAAGGTGACAGTTTCCAAGGAGGGCAACTCTTTCTTATCACTCGATTTCTTATCACTGAAGCCGCTATGACTCACGGTATCAGTTGGTTCGAGGCAGGGTTTCGGATTCTCTACTGCATGACGTCGCTGTGGAATTTCGGGTTCGTGTGACAGTTTCGTGTTATTTAAAACTATACATCCTGTCTGCTCGACACTTGAGGATTGAATCGAGCAGGTATCTAGTTTAAATGATTGTTCTTGTACTGTCCTTCTGGGCGTCTATCGTTTGGCCCACCATTATTATTTGCATTATTGTTGTTTCCTTCGTAGCGAGGTTGTTATTTCTTAAATCACCGTTGCGATCGAAATAACCGTTGTTGTTATTATTATTCCGATTGTAACCTCCGTTGTCCTGATTCCCATAATTGTTGTGATTATTTTTCGTATTTGGATTATTATTATTTCGACCACTGTTTAACTGATATTCCTTGGTACGGCAAATGTCTATAGTATGCCCGATTCTGCCGCAATAGTTGCAAAATCCTTTATCTTTCTTTCGCTTTTCACATGCAGGTTGTAAATGACCCTTGGACCCACAATAATTACAAGTAAAAAAAAAGCGCCTCTTTTTCTTTTCCGTTTGTATTTGAATTCTTATTACCGTTGGTCGGCTCGTTTTTCGTTTGGGCTTGTTTCGCAGTGGCGAAATTTAATTGCGCGTGTGACGCATTTTGGTTATTCGTGTTTTGATATTTATTGATACGCGCGCTTTGCTTGCATTCATATTCTATAGCGAGTCTAATAGCTACGCCAAGTGATTTGGAATGATCACTGCGAACTTGATAATCAAGAGAGGACCTAAGGCCAAATGTGAAGTGTTGTAATGCTTCACTATTTGCCGTTCTTTTTCTGTACATACGATCATTATCATCAATGCTGGGAGCAGACTCGTAGATCGTAGTGAGTCTGTTGAGCAACTTTTCCGTTCTAATACCATAGTCCCCGGCCTTTTCTCCCGGCATTGGAGTGATCAATTTCAACTCACTCATAATCTCATCCGCCAGACCAATATTACTATATTGTAAAATGAGATCTAATAGAAAATCGTGTATGGAGCTATATTTTAATAAACGCGCCGCAAAGCTGTCCGCGGCTTTTCCGGATAATTTACTAGCCAAAGACATAAAAATGTATTTGTCCGAGTCAGGACCAAAATTAGCACGTACCTGCATAATTGCCATGCAGAACATGTTTAATTTCTCCGGGGAACCATCAAAATTCGGTATTAGGTTTAAAGCTTACGAAAGGGTCAAACCCCTTGTACACTGATAAATATCTATGGGGGCGTTAATAGAAATTTGTTCCGGATTTGTTATTCTATTTACGGGTGTTTCAATATATTGTGATTTGTTTAAATCATGTATGTTCTGTTCGTTAGAATTACCTTGCATTTTGAAGGTTGTAAAGTTTACATTTTTGTTCGGAATTTGACGCGATTCAAAATTCCTTTATCTTGTATAAATACGGTTGTGCCAAGTTGTGATCCCAAGTAATTTTCATATCCATATTTTCGTTTGAATTTTGCCGATTAATCGTGTTATTATAAATGTGTGTCGGGACGGTTGTAAAAGCTATATTTTGACGAGAATAGATAGAATGATGTGATGTGTGTATGGGAGTGCTTGCATGACGCATATTGTCTAATATGCGATTGTTTTGCGAATAAGTAACTGGATGTATATAAGTCGCCTGTTGTGGATCATTTAATTGATTATTTTGCCAACCCGTATATGGATTGTGGGTGGAAATACTTAGCATGTTTGTCTCTGTAGTGTGAGGCAGTTGTGTTTTTTGAATACTAGAAATCGGAATGAAGGGTGACTGAATTTCGTAACTTGAGAGCGGTATGCCGTGCGAAAAATGTTTCTGTATGGTGCCCGTATTATGCGTTGAGGCGGCAAATTGTTGTGGTATATGAGTGATTGTATTAGTTTTCGGAAATGTAAAAGACACAGTACATACACACACAAAGTATGCAGATATTCAAATATTGTTAATAAATTCATTAAACTGTAATGGGGTAAGACTTGACGATGAGAGGAAACATCGTCTTTTTTTCCTGTTCTAATTACCGGTCGTGTTATGGGATGGTATTTTCAATATACTGACCATGCTTTATAGAAGAAATTCGTATTCTTATGAAACAGATCAATTTTTCAGATTCGTCAATTGCATAATCTAAATAAAACTAGTCGGTTTCATTTGAATACTTTTATTAATCTGCTGCAGCAAAAAATAATGTTGAATTTTAATGACCATTGATTAGTGTATAAACCATTCTAGGGATTGTAATGATATCCTGTTAAAAATATTCACACTAAATTTTATACAGGGTGTTTCATTTTAATCCGACCACGACAAAAAACCATGGAAAAACTAATTTTAACGAAAAATGACCTTAACAAAAGTTGAAGGGGGTAAAGGGGGCCATCGAATGACATAAACACCTATGACCTTGAACTCGAATTTCAAGGTCATTTGAAGGTCATTGTGTTTTTTTAACGGGAACCCCTTTTTTTGACCTCGGAATACGGAGCAGCGGAAAAAATTACGTCGGAAATGACATTTCAAGTTTGCCTTAGTGACCTTGAGAAGGTCAATTCAAGGTCAAATAAGAAGTATCAGCCTAAGATTGTTTTCCTTTCAATTTTTTCGTTTTATCATTTTGTTATTGTAATAAATATTAAGAGAATAATTCACTTAAAATGTGATTATGCTTTGCTGACTTCAAAGCCATTTTGTAAGGTCAAAAGTGCAAAAATGCAATATCAAATGTTATGTGAAGTCCATATTTATATCCTAACTTTAGCGTTACCCAGGAACAACGACGTGGACGTAATAGGATTGTGTTCCCTTTGGGGTGCTTGATTAGAGTGAGTCCCCTTGCCTCTCACATTTCGGGGTGCTTGATTAGAGTGAGTCCCCTTGCCTCTCACTTTTCAGGGTGCTTAATTAGAGTGAGTCCCCTTGCCTCTCACTTTTGCTCAAAATTCAATGCAGGTGCTCAAAGACACCACCATTTTGTTGGATACACAATTCAATTCGCTGCTGAAAATGTTCTACTGTTCTGAGTAATACAGCTCTTGGGATGTTTTCACAAGCGGTTTGAATTCTGTGGATCATATCTTCCCTTGTAGTTTCATGTTCATAAACAACATCTTTCAAATACCCCCACAAATAGAAATCGGGTGATGTCATATCTGGAGATCTCGGTGGCCATCGAACACCCAAATCTCCACGTCCAGTGCGTCCAATCCACCTGTCACGGTAATTTTGATTAAGATATTGTCTAACTATTCGAGCATAGTGGGCAGGAGCTCCATCTAATTGAATCCACATTCTTGCTCTTGTGTATAAATCTACTTCTTCAAGAAGTACTGGAAGTCGTTCTCTCAGGAACTGTAAAAAATTATGGCCATTTACATTTTCATCGAAAAAGTATGGGCCTACCACGTATCCGTTAACAATTCCACACCAAACATCAAGACTCCAACGATGGTTATTTATCTGCCTGTACCAATGCGGATTAACATTCGACCAATAATGACAGTTGTGTCGGTTAAGCTCTCCATTGCTTTTGAATTTTGCTTCATCAGAAAACATTACGTATTGAAAAAAGTGACGATCATTAGCAATCATTTGTCGTGCCCATTGGCAAAACTGTAGCCTTAACCTCATATCAGTAGGTGTGAGATCCTGAGTCAAAGTAATATGATATGGATGATAACGTCGACTTCTCAGTATTCTCCAAGCAGTAGCCATAGGTATACCACTTTGCCTTTGAATTTCACGGGTACTACCGTGGGGATTCAAATGAACCATTGCTAAAACGACCATTACACGAAGATCATCTTCGTTGTAATTACGACGTTCTCTAACCCGTGCTAGTTGCCCTTGTTGAGCTCTACGGTAAATCTCACGAATGGTTGTATGACTTGGATGTCTTCTATCGGGATATCGAATTCGATACAAGGCTGCAGCTTGTCGATAATTACGTCTAGATTTACCAAGAATCAATAAAATATCAACCCTTTCAGCGGCTGGATAATCAGCCATTGTTAAAAATTTATAAAAATAATATAAATCTCAATATTTATTACAATAACGAAATGATAATTCTACGAAAAAATTGAAAGGAAAACAATCTTAGGCTGATACTTCTTATTTGACCTTCTCAAGGTCACTAAGGCAAACTTGAAATGTCATTTCCGACGTAATTTTTTCCGCTGCTCCATATTCCGAGGTCAAAAATAGGGGTTCCCGTTAAAAAAACACAATGACCTTCAAATGACCTTGAAATTCGAGTTCAAGGTCATAGGTGTTTGTGTCATTCGATGTCCCCCTTTACCCCCTTCAACTTTTGTTAAGGTCATTTTTCGTTAAAATTAGTTTTTCCATCGTTTTTTGTCGTGGTCGGATTAAAATGAAACACCCTGTATATATATGTACTCATATGAAAATATATGAAAATATATGAGTATATGGACTTTTATTTTGTTAATAAAATTAATAGTATACTTTGATTAAAAGAAATTGACAAAAAAGAAGATTCTTAAGAACAACTATTAAAAGTTAACGTCAAAGCAAACTAAGATTTACATCAGCTTGGGGTGCGTAGTTGCAGGAGTTGTGAAATCGTATTAAAACATGTATATATAAATACGTATGTATACATAAACAAGGATATCAAGACTTATGCTGACAAAATTGGAAACGAAAGAGGAATTATGATGACTTTTGGGCAATTATGAAGCCATCAGCATAATTTTATGATAATTGCTTTAGTGAAAAGGGAATAGCTACAATAAATCTCTTTTGAAATTAAGAAACTACAAAAAGTGATCGTTTAACATAATATTTTATTTTGCGTAATCCTTCTTCCATTCCTTTCCAAAAACAGCAAATCGGCTCATTGTGCGACCTGTCTAATTCTTTATTAAAAAACGGAGAATTGCCTCATTGTGCGACCTGTTTTTTTTTTTTTTATAAATAATCATCATCTCGACTCATTGTGCAATCCGTACTAGTCAACAAAACACCTTTTTTTAACTATACACAAAATGAAATTAAATAAAGACTGCAAATAAATCAGTTAAGGCCTAGCGAAAAAACAGAAAAGGTGGACAGTTGAGATTTCTGCAAAAATTACCAATTGAGAGGGAAAATTTAGAAAAGTGGCTGAGTGAAGTGAATTCGACGACGGAAAATTCCCAAGCCATCGCGACGACGGGGGAAGTAAAACAAAAGAATAACGTCAAATTGTCAGAATTTCAAATCGAGATAGGGAAAAAGTTCGACGCACTATTTGCATTCGCTGAAGCAGAAATTAAATTAAACAAATTGAAAAATGAAAGTTGTAAAAAAAAAGAATTATGTCGAGTAGTGACGAGAGCGAAAGAACCACAATAAATCGGAAAGCGAATATAACGAAAACTCATGGAAACCGAGCACTCGATTTAGACGACAGTCTCTTAAACCCAGATTTACAAATAATAAATCAATGTTTAGATTCGCAAAAGAGAAGTGATCCCGTAGATCCAGCGTTAGAAAGAAAAGTAAGCCAAAGTTATAAAAGATTAAAAAAGAGTTTATTGAAGTATCACGTAGAAGCCCCCTTTTTTAAACCAAAAGCTAAAAAATCAATTTATGATAGAGTTCAGGGTTTAGACAAGAACTTATTTGGCACTTATAGAGAGAGTAAAGTTACGGACGACGAAGAAGACGGTGTTATTAAACAAGTTAACACAAGTGCTTTACTTAAACAAGTATCTATAAAACCGATCCGATTAAGAGAATCATTATTATTAAAGCCGAGTAGCTCAAATCAAGAAAATTTCAAAATTTACGCAGTGGCCTAAAAGACCGCATCTCTAGAAGCCACGCCCCTTTTCTCAAACCCCTCTCTTGGGCAGTGAGATCCTACTCTTACAAAGCCAAGCGACGCTGCTCATGAATTAGAATTAGCCAAATCAGAAAAAAGTTTATCGACCGAGTCGTTGAAACTCGAATTTATCTGAATCCCTTAATTTAGAAAATATACAGAATTTATCTAGTTCCTTGATAAACTCAACCATCGAAAACATGACTACTATCAATACGACAGAAGCTAATACCCAATCGCAAGAAAAGGAAAAAAGTTCTGTAATTCCCGAAAATTCAACGAAATTTGAGGAAATACAAGCAAATAAACAAATAGAGTTACTATCGAAACAGTCCCTGGTAAAATCGGTAGAAGAAGTCGCGCGAGAAGCAGGAGAATTACACAATAAATTCGCAAATCACTTGAAAATCCAATTGAGTCCCTGCGTGAAAAAGGAAGTTTTAGACGACTATTTTCAAAGTCCGGAACGTTGCATTACGATAGACCGTATCAAGTCGTTAGCCGCAGCGACAAAACATTTATTGTCAACGTGCACGGCAAAGACGCTACGATTTCCATCGACAGGCTAAAACCTGCCTATACCTTGGAGGAAGGCAACTTAAGTCACCAACCGCTTTCAATGACACCAACACCGCCACTTCCATCCAACAGGCCCACCGAGCAGACATCGACACCACCAACATCCCAGAGTCAGACAAGCCAACAAGCATCCGACCAGAACGCATAGTCGGGAATAAACGTAGAGATACAAGGTCGATATAATGGCAGAGATATTGATTGAGATAAAGATGAACAATAAGGATATATCTCTATAGTATGTGAACAAAAGTTAATGAGTTCAAATTATATATATTATATCAAAATGATGGAATGAGTGAGGGAAGGTTGGGTGAATAAATCAACGCAAAACACAATGAATTTCGCGGGAGAAAAAGAGGACTTGCCTCGGCATAAAAACTCTCACGGAGTAGAGAGAAAAGCCGGGACAACTATAGCTTTATTTTAGAAATAAGGAAATTTAGAAATAAAGAAAAGTGATTCTAAGATAGACTAAACAAAAGGAAAGAGAGAGAGAAACGCAATTATAATGTACGCTTATACAAAAAAAGGAGACTCTACTATAGGCAACAAAAGAGAAAGAAACGCAAGTAACTTAATACTATCGCCGCGAGGTACCTTTCGCACGCTGGAGAGCTCTCCTACCTTATTCGCAGAACGAGACGTGGACGGCGCGACGTAAAGCCCTGGCCGCACGTTGGTGGGATGCACCTTCCTCGGTCGCAGGACGCCTCGACGTCTCGATGGAACCAATCCTGGACCACGGGCAGACCTTGTCAGCCCTGCCGCGTAGGTAGCAATCGCCGGGTGGAGATCGACACGGCGAGGAAGCTCGCACGTGGCCGAAGTCCCACCACTCGAAGAACTCACACAAACAGCACACTGCACGCAAAATGCACACACACTACGCAACGCACGGAAATACAATAAAGAGTATCGATCGTTCTGAAAAGGACGATGATGACGATTCGCACGCAATTTATTGCATATGCGCAATGCTTTTGCAATCGCAAGTACAAAAGGCGCAATGTCAACTGACTACTCCAGAGGAGCTGTCAGAACTGAATTGCACGCGCTCCCGCGCGCCTGAGCCCGCGCAAACGGGAGAGGCCCACATCAGCTCGCGCATGCGCTCGACCGCTCGCCACGCTACGGCGCGAAATTCAAAATTCCCCTTCCCGCTCTTACATAACCCGAACAGTATGACATAAAATCAGTAAGACAGAAACTAAGTTAGACTCGGATTAAAGATAAAGCATTCTTGTTAATTATTTTTACAGTTATTTATTAATTAAAAATTGAAATCGGGGGGTTGGTGAGCTGAGCGAGCAGGGAGAACCATCCTGAAAATTTTAATTTTTGCCCAAACTGTATATGTATACATGTTTTATATATTGTACCTGACTACAAACAAATATTTAGCGCGATTCCTTTATTTGGCTTTGAATTCTAGCTGGTCAAAGTTGAGGTTTTAAGCTATTTTTGCATTTATTGCCTATTTTTAATGATTTGTAGCTCATAAGGGATGCATTTTTAACTAAAACTACCCGGATATTTTTTTTTGCAAAATTTTCTGAATTATTTATTAAAAATACTTTTAAAGCCCTATATGTGTGTGTGTGTGTTTTAAGGCTACCTTATTTGCATTTTAAACCTTAAAATTTGAAAATCTAAATGTTAGATCCGGACTACGACTACCTTAATACAGTAAAAAAGTACCTTTTTATAATAAAAAAGTAGCTGTGAAGTTTTAAAATGGGTCTGACCTACTGCTAAAAGTTATGTAGTAAACAAACATGATATAATGTCTGATAAGTGGTTTTTTACATAAATTTGACACATATAACTCAGTAAATTGTAAGTCTTTTGATACAAATAAAGTTACGCGGTTAAGTTTGAGTAATAAAACAGCAGTAAACAACAAGTATTCTACAACTTCAAGAGCTGGGCTTAGCCCGTAGCAACATATCATAATATAATATCAGTATTTAACATAATCAGTACAAACTTCAATATTTTTGTCCCCAATTGTTTTTTTAAGTATAAAATAATAATTTTTTATGCTGCAAGATAGTATTCAAAGTTTACAAATTTATGATGACTCGAAAGGTTAAATACCAATGCTAGATTATTGTGTATCTATAATTTGCCAATTGATATTCTTATTTTTTCCAACAAACGTATGTCCCATGCCATATTGAGAATTATGTAGATACTTTTCTAGCTCCAGCAGCTATCTTTATGACTATTTTTATAGTGATTAGATACAACAATTAAATTTATAGGAATAGGTATAAAAGTTAAATATTCATTTTCATCACTTTTTTAATTAAAATTATATCATGATATGTTGCTACGAGCCAGCTTCGGTAGTTGTAATCTACTTGTTGTGTACTGCTTTTTTACTTGTACTTAAAGCTAGGTAACTGCGTAACTTTGTTGGTATTGATAGACATGAAATGTACTAGGTTATAAGTGTCAAATTTGCATATAAAACCACTTATTAGCCATTATATCATTTTTGTTTTCTACATAACTTCTAGTAGAAGGTCAGACCCATTCTGAAACTTTACAGCTACTTTTTTATTATAAAAAGGTACTTTTTTACTCTATGGAGGTGGTCGGAGTCCGGATCAAACATTTAGATTTTCAAATTCTAAGGTTTAAAATGCAAATAAGGTAGCCTTAACATATGTATAGGGCTTAAAAATATTATTATTTAAAAATTTAGAAAATTTCACAAAAAAAAGTATCCGGGTTAATTAGAAATGCATTCCTTATGAGCTACAAATCATTGAAAATAGGCAAAAATTGCTTGAAATCCCAACTTTGACCAACTATAACTCGAAGCCAAGTGAAGGAATCGCGCTGAAATTTTTTTGGGAGTCAGGTACAACATATAGAACATATATGAGGAATTTTACGGGAAAAATGCCATTTTCTGGTTGGAAAAACCAAAAAAACAATTGTTTGGGTACACCTTCTTAGCAACGGCGCACTATGGGATATTTCGACTTTTCCTGTTTCAAAATCAAATAAGTCCGAATCCAGTCGGTCGATCAACATGAAATTTTTGGAAGATGATGTACGAACTATCAGAAATCACAGAAAAATGGCTAGAAATGTTGATGTTTACTGTATGGTCCAGGATAACTCGTTAAAGTTGACGGTTTTCGCAAAAAATCACAAAAGTCACTGTAGATCAATGGAATTTTTTTTATTTAATGTTTGTAAACGATATTTTTATGTATTTTTTCACACTGAATTCAAATCTGCCCCTTAAAATTTTGTAGGATTTTTTTTTCATCCAAAAAATCGCGAAAAACGCGTAGAATCGCCAAAATTTTGTCTTTTATGACTCCGTAGGATTTGTTCTCATTCTATACAGTTATAAAACTCTGTCATTTTATGTTTTTTACAATGCTGATGGTAAATATATGTTTGATTATATAAACTGTATAATAAATACGTCATACGACCCACATTTACGCATGATCGCGTGTGTTTTAGCGCAAAAAAGGAAACAACACTTTATTTGCAGGGTTTTGCGATTGTATACATCGCGATTCTGATGTTCGTGTATGCATATATATATATATATATATATATATATATATATATATATATATATGTATAGGTGATTCTCTGTGAGATCAGCCGGCCAAAATTTTTTTCTTCTACAACCCGCGGTAAATATGTTCTAAAAAGTGTTCCCAATGCCCCTGAATTTTTTCAGATTTTTAAATTGCTTTATTCCAAAATGGCATGGTGCCAAAGATGTCAATTTTGGAAATTTTTAGGTTTTTAGCGTGATTTAATTAATTTATAGCTCCTCAGGGAAGTATTTTTTAGATATAACATATAGATACTTTTTTTTGTACAATTTTCTTAAATTTTCATTAAAAATACTTTCAATGCCATATATATATGTTATACGTACCCTATAAGCCATTTAAACCTTAAAATCAGGATTTGAGAGGGTTCGATCATCCGGATCCTGACCAAAAAATTCCTGGACATACCTTTTTTTAGTCCCAAAGTACTTGTACAAGTGCCGTAATATCACAAGCATAAGCCTCTATGCTAAAAATCAATTTAGCAGTCTATAATGCTAAAATATGAATTAAATACCACTATATGCCTAACAACAATATGTTTATGTGCAACGCTCACCATCAACAGATTTATAGAGTTAGTTTGCATAAAAAGAAAGACATTTTTGCAATAAAAAGTTGATATTGCATGGGTATTCCTTACTATAAATATGCATCTTTTTAATAACTTATTAAAATGCAGTGTTCCGATAATATATAATTGACAATTTATTGCTTGCACTGGATAATTAGCAAAGAAATCATAAAACTTTGATCTCTTGCATTACTAAGATACATACTTATGTCACAGAACAGAGTAAATAAATTATATATACTTTCAAAAATAACCTAATAATTTTTAAAGCTCCTACAATACCATTATTAATTATATGAATTTTATTCTTATATTTGGCCAGAGAAAATTTATTTTGGAGTTCCTCAAAGAACCTTAGCGTTATTGGGCAGTTCAAGGAGCTCCTCAAAGTGCCAGTATACCTAAAAGGCAATTTGGGGAGATCTCAAATAATCTAATAGCTTATTTCCACCAACTTTACCTTATTTTCAGGACTTTAATCATTATTGGTAAAATATCATAGCTGACATGCGATCTTTATGTACTAAACGAAACTGTTTAACAACTGTTAGACTAATAATATAATTTTTAAATTATATCGAATAATGGGGCGAAGAGACCTCATTTCCATGACCTTAAAGGTCATCATTAGAATAAAATTGCATATACGCAATCCATATAAATAGAACTACTAAACTACCGTTAAGCACGTGACACTTGATAAACAAGCAACCAGAGCTTAATTCCACGACCATAATCGATATGGAAATAATATCATTGCATGTAAACTATTTTTATATAAGGAACTATTCAACTGATTCTTAGAACGGTATATAATTATTTGATTATATAGAATAAACGGGAAAATAGACCTTATTTCCACGACCTTCATCATTATCAATAAAATATCTTTACATGTATTATTCAATCATTCAGTAATTGTTAGTAGTGTTTGAAGCATCTATTAATTTTGTAGCCAAATCAAACAGTCGGTATTTATGCTTATCCAATCTGTTACGATATTCACTGATAATTCATTAAGGTCGTGGAAATTGGGTCACTTAAGTTGTTCATGCTTTAATCAATAAAATTTTCAAAAATGATGCAATACCGCACTGCTGCCTTATGTTTGCGATTCTTCGTCGAGATATGTATTTGTTTTGGCAGATCAATTTTAACGATCAACTAATTTCACGGAAAAATTTGCTTATGCTCTCTGTTAGATTCTCAGCGATTATTTATAAGATCGAAAAAGTTAGGTCAGTTAGCATCTTTTTACTAATAACCATAATGATATTAGACGATTATTAACAAAGGTCGTGAAAGTTAGGTCGCGTCATACAAGTCGCAAGATTTACGTAAATTGGCACGGTTAACCGTATTATTAAATTATTTAGTAATTGTTAGTAGTGTTTGCAGCATCTATTAATTTTGTAGCCAAATCAAACAGTCGGTATTTATGCTTATCCAATCTGTTACGATATTTACTGATAATTCATCAAGGTCGAGGAAATTGGGTCACTTTAGTTGTTCATGCTTTAATCAATAAAGATTGCAAAAATTATGCAATACCGCACTGCTGCCTTACGTTTACGATTCTTCGTCGAGATATGTATTTGTTTTGGCAGATCAATTTTAATGATCAACTAATTTCACGGAAAAATTTGCTTATCCTCTCTGTTAGATTCTCAGCGATCATTTATAAGGTCGTGAATGTTAGGTCAGCTAACATCTTTTTACCAATAACCTTAATGATATTAGAAGATTATTAATAAAGGTCGTGAAAGTTAGAGCGCGTCATACAAGTCGCAAGATTTACGTAAATTGGCACGGTTGACCGTATTATTAAATTATTTAGTAATTGTTAGTAGTGTTTGCAGCAACTATTAATTTTGTAGCCAAATCAAGTAGTCGGTATTTATGCTTAGCCAATCCGCTATCACTTATTGGGCACTTTGAGGAGTTTTAAGTCCTTTATATTATATATTATACTGAACTTATGTGTGATTGATACATGGCACAAGGATCTAGCAAATGGCTGTGACCCGAGGAATCTTTCCTCTTATTATAATTTAAGATAGTGTTTGACATTTAGAGATAAAATTGGTATGCTCTTATTTTTATTGTTATTTTCCTCAGGACTGTACCGTATTGTTGTGATTATATTTATTGTATTATATTTTGTTAATAAAGACTTGAAGAGGTTGGAAACCAATCCAACGAAACGTTGTCGACAACTAATTGCTGAGTTTTTTATTTCTACAAGGGCTGACTCTTACTTTTGATTCCTAATTATTTATTTGGTTAAAATGGAGAGCAAAAAGCGTAATTGTTAATATCTAACATAGCTAACAAAATAAAATATTGTTATCAAAATACAGATTTAAAAAGTGCATAAAGACGATATTAAAACTGTAAAGTAGAAAATTTAGAACATTTAACGTCAAAATAATTAACTATAATAATTACTTGAAATTGTAAAATAATTTCTTTTTTCTTGGACAAATGAATAAGTAATCATATATTGTTTAAAATAAGTAATAGTTCGCACCTTTATCTTTGTCAGTTCTCTCCCAATGCTTGAAAGGTATGCGGTAACTTATATTCATTAAGTGTTCAAAGGCTTTAACCTCGCAATGTAGAATACCTAATCCATAATGTAATGAATTTTCCTTTGGTTTAAATTTATTTTTTAAGTCATCAAATGCAGTCGTTGTGAGATTACAACATGGGCATCTTGACGAAGACGGTTTGTCAGTAATCGTATTCAAACATTTGCCGTCGAATAAAGTAGGGAAAACTGCATATTGAAGACGTACTGATTTTCCTTTTGCCAAGGTAAAGGTATACGAAGAAAGTAACTTTATTTCTGTAAGTAATCGTGCGTACTCTTTAATGTGCAATTTTTCGCTATTTTTTCAATATAAAATTGATCAAATCGGCTAGATTTGGTTGAAAATTGCACTATCATCAAGAAAATAAGAAATTAGAGTTGACGTGTTTCGAGATTTACGAAGAAACATTTTTTTCTTGATTGTTTTACCCTTGAGGTTATTTTTTTATTTTATCCTTAAATAAAAAATTATATTCTTGAATTATTTTAAAATTTTTTTTAATTTATTTGCAGATTTACACATTTATTGTATATTTTTTAATTTTTAATAAAACAACATTGAATATCGATGAAAATCATTTCATTCTACAATGAATTATTGCAGGTTTGAAATAAATTAAAATTATGAACTCTTGTGTAATACATTTTATTTCGAATACATTCTACAAACTTATAATATTACAATTATTTAGATCATGCAATTTATGTGTAATACATCGGTAATTGAAAATTACATAATTTTCTTAATTGTTATCAAGGATCATAAGTAGAACAATAATGATAATCATCAAAAAAGTGTTTCAAACATAAAGATTTTTTACACCATGAACATCGAACAATTGCGACATTAGAGCTCCCTGCAATTTCACAAAGTATATTAGATTGTGATCTAAAAGTAAAATTGACAGGATTTTCAAAATTTTCAGGATGAACATCCGTGTAACCACTTTTATACCATGAATATTTAAACAGATTTATGTATCTCGGAGAAGATAGTTGATTGTGCACTAAAGATTGAAGTTTAATGATATTGTTTCTTAAATAAAGATTCAATTCTTCATTCATCAATATCACGCTGTCCGAAAAGTGTCTTACATAATTTTTCCAAACCCTAAATCCAAAAACATCTAGCGGTTGTATTTTGCCTGTAGTTCCTATTGGAATTATTTTTAAAGTTATTTCTTTATTAGTAGGTTTTACTTCTTCTACGGCTGAAGGACAGTGCCCAGTCCATGAGTCTACCAAAAGTACACTTGATAAACCAACAGTCGGAAAATATACTTCTTTGAGCGATGTTTTAAAATGATCTAAAATCAGACGAATTTCAAATTTTAGTAATTTTTAATAGAATACAAATTAAAACAAAAAAATGATCACTAATAATAACACAGGATGCCTTCTGAATCCAAAATAGTATCATAATTATTCGAATACGCCTAATATGAAATAATACCTGAAGTTAATTTTCCTAATTTAGAAGCCATTGCATAAATGTTAGCTGGTCTGAACAACTCTTGTGATACAACTGGCCCAAATTCACCAGTTTTTTCTTTAAGAACGATAAAAAGAGGGGAAAGAAGTCTACCATCACCAGATATTGTTGGTTGTATTGTTTAACTATGAGTCGTAGAAGCTACAGATTGCACCAAGCATTCTACTTGACTTTCCCCTTCGATTGCTAATGTACGGCCAGAATGGACTTCTAATTGAAATCCACTTTGATCTGAATTATAAACATATTCTATTCCTTTTTCTTTAATAAGATTTTTCACTTCAATAACAAATTCATCAGCTTTTTTTTGTAAATAATCTGCTCCTTCTATTGTTTTTTTGGTAATAAATTTATTAATTTTTCTTCCAACAATTCTATGGGCTCTCTTAAAATTTTTTACCCAATGTTTTGATGCTTTGAAACGAAAATCTTCACGACCAATATCCTTTTGTGCTTGCAGGGTCCATTTCTGTAAATCTATATCATGGATAATATGTCCAGCATCAACAGCAACTTTGAAATTTTCTAACACAAATGAACAAATTCTAGCTATTTTTTCTCTATAAGTTCCACCTTTATTTAAAGTTTTTGCCCAACGTTTTAATTGTGTTATTGATGTTACCTTTCGAAGTCTATTTTGTACGGTTTTTAAATTTAAATTTTTATTAACACCACTTCTCCAAAACTCTACTGCTCTTGCTTTATAATCATGATCTAATTCTTCAAAATCTGATGTGCACTGCTGAAAACTTTCATCTGTAATACTATCTCTTTCATCATCTTCTACAACCTGCATTTAAATATCTTTATAAGGTTCTGCAAAATCAAGAGATTCATCCTCAAAAACTTCAAATTCATTAAATTCATGCATAGAGTTTAATAAAATTTGTTCAATATGCTCTTTTAAATCTCTTTCTCGCTGTGTTATTGCAATTTCTTTCAGATTAAGTGCTTGAAATGTTATTAAAAGCAAGTTTAACACGTTCATGGGATTTACAAACATTTTATTCCACTCTAAAAATTTAACACTGTAAAATGAAAAACTATTCTTGTTATTTTATACTGTTATATTTAACACGTTGAAGTACACTTTTAAACTCAAAGAAACATAAAGTAGAACTGACCAAATTAATTAAAAATGCCGATTTCAATGCTTTCACAAATTGCAAAATTACAAATAAAAATATGTATAAAATTTTATGTAATAATTTTAATCTTTTACGTGTACAATTTAACATAAATCAATTAAATTGTAAAACTTTACGTAAAATTTTAAGTAAAATTATACGTAAAGATCAGTATGTAAAATTTTATGTGAAATATTACGTAAAGTTTTACAATTTTATTCGTGTATTTGAAATTTTATATCTAATAGTTTAAAATCTTTACATGAAATTTTATGTAAAATTTGATGTAAATATTTTTGACAGGGATAATGACATATAATAGTACATTACACAACTAGGGGTGAAAGTTGACTTTTTCAAGCGAGGATGATGATTGAGCACAATTGAGAGTCAAAGGCGCCGCAGGCGCCCGAGACGGACACGAGGGCTCAATTATCATCTGAGTCTGAAAAAGCTAATTCGCCCCTTGTTGTGTACCGTGTTTTTTATAATCAGGGCCTCGATAGCGCTCTTTTTAGCCTGCCTAATGAAGCAGAATTTAAAAAATTTTGAAAATTTTGAAAATTTTAGAGGCGAAAGTGCTGTCTGCTTTCGCTCCCGTGGCGGGAGTGCTCACTTTCGCCCCTGGGGAAAAAACAATTTTGCCTTAAAATATATGTATATGTGTGTGAGTGTGTTTATTTATACATATGTACACAAAAACATTTAAAAGGCTTTTTGCCCAGGCTTGACAAACTTGACTTTAGCTTCACTTTTTTGTAGGCGGAAAGCGCGTTTTCGATGCACGTGTTATGAAAAATTTATGTGTTAATAATAATCAACGGGACCTTTTTCGCAATAGCATTATTTCAGCTAAGGAAACAGACTAAACTATTACTGATAAATGCTGCACTACGGGATAATACTTATTTAACATGGTGGGTCAGTGTTTATTTGTTTCTGTTCCTTTTTGCGTGTAACGGACCTAATCATCAGTCACGACAGTGGCAACACTTCCATCTGTCTAGCAACCACGGCTATACCGGAGCCGGAATGGCAGTTCGACACTGCAACGTACGACAGTCCCTCCATCTACGACATGTTGTATGACACTTATGATGATTTAGGGGGGAGTGGGGCATAGCGTGGCAGGCAGGTTGGTTTGGCAACGCAAGACAGAACATGACAGAACCCGTGCTCTACGTGCCCCGACCTGTGCCACCCGTGCCCCACATCGCGGGGCAAGCAGAACATTTTTGCGTTTTCATATTTTAAAAAACTGCAGCTTCATTTAACTTTTTTATCGACCGATTTCGTTTTATGGTGTTATTGTCTATCGAGTTCACTTATTGTCATTATTAATAACTCCCAATTAAAGGGTAAAAATTGAAATGAAGTTAAGGTACCACTACTCCCTACCTTCCCCTATGTCGTGTTGTTAAGGCCTACAGTTTGGGACTTGCTGAACGACGACTGCGCCACTGTGTGCTTTCTCTGAAATTCGCACGTCCAAGCAAAAGTGGCACACCTAGCGGATTTCCCTAAAGTAATGAAAGTTATAATAAGCAGACGACAAACAAAATATGAATATACAAATATTACATGAGTATGGACTTGAATAGAAAGTTGTTGCTCAAAAATTAATAAAAAGTTATAATGTTGAATACGGAATACTACAATATGAATTTGAATGCTTTTCTACTCTTTTTTAGTTTCTGCCTCCATGTATCACGTGGTCTTATTATAACTTTCAGCGCTGAAAATAGCGCCCTCTAACGGTGCTTGGACGTCCGAATAGATGTGTTCTTATTTAAATAGTTCTTAATTCTGTTACTATGGTTAAATGAGATTTATATTTATGGAGCAAATTATATCATTCTGTGCGTTAAAAGTATAAGCTAATGTATTTTAGCAAATTAATAATTTTCTGATTTTCCATAAAAGCCATGAAGTCAAGCTAGCTAATTGTGTAAGGAGTGAAGTTACCTTTGATTACTAATGGTGTTATTCTATAGTTACATTTATGTAGTTTATGATTCGGATCGTTTATCTGATTTTAATATTGAAGTTCACACTCCATATTTAGTTCATTATTAGAAGAATCGTGATGTTCACTATTATCATTATCATCATTATCATCATCATCATCATCATCATCATCATCATCATCATTATCATAATGATCATCATCCAAGGATAGCAACCTTATCATATCATCTGTTAAAAATTCATTTGTCTTTTTTGGAAGTTCCTCTATAGATAACAAACGGATCATAGTACAGTAGTAACCTCTCAAATATATGTGTATTGGTGTCAATCTTAATAATATATTGATAATAATTTTTACATAGTTATGTTGTTTATATATTTTGAATATATTAAAAGTACCAACCTAGACGTTTTTCTGGAAGATTTATCATGAAATCTTCTAACATTTTTATTGTTTGCCTCCTATGCCTCTTTAGAGAGCATCCCAGTAGGCAAGAACAATCAATAAAGCTCCTGATACCCATGTAATAGGATGACGTGCATCGATGGAGGCATATAGTACCAATTGTACAAACTAACATACTGTATTGCTGTCTCTCTGCAATAATCACGAAAAGTTTTATTATCAATTCTTTTTCCAGAAGATATCACAGCCAGAATCACTCGAAAACGATATAATAAACTCTGGTCAAAACCTATAAAATAGTAAAATGTTGTAGTTTTTAGGAAATATTTAGAGTTTAAATTTTGTATTTTGAAAAAATTATTCATATAAGTTATCCATGTGTGTGTGTGTGTGCGCGCGCATGTTGTGCGTACCGCAGTATCCAAGAAATCACTTCGTCATTATTATTAACATTTAACTCATTCTATTACCAATAAGTTTACTATTTTTTAAGCAAATTTATAATTAAATTTTTAAAGTGAAGCATAATGAAAGAAAGTTAAATTGATTACCTGTGGCTTCGACAACGATATCCACGTTGTTAAAAAATGTTCTGGCTGTATTACCATCATTGGTATTGCCAGAACCTTGAGATGGTGCATCCACTAATATTCCTAATTTTTCATAAAGATGATCTTGTATTTGTTTCTTTTTCAAAGTGATTTCAGATTCTTTATCTTTTGGTACCTTCGATGTAACAATATCAATTAAGAAGAAGATTATCATAATTAAAACAAACATGCATAGATATTCACACATACGCGTTATTTCCAATTGGAATAAAATTTGACTTCACTAACTCTTCAGATTTTAAGCTGCATACGATAAGAAATATGTAATACAAGCTCCATAAAACGAATTCTTGCATGTAAAACTGAGAATCCATATTTTATACTTGAGATTTTTATTTGCTCATCAAGGAGATTATCAATTTTATTCATCTCTGACATCGTAGCTCCACATAGAAAACATCTTTGAGATGATGTCTTATTCAGGGCATTGCACACCTGAAATAAATTTGGAAAAAAGAATTTTTTTACTTATTAGTCAAATATTAAGAGTCAGTAAATCATTTAGAAAACTTTTCTCCGCAAAAATACAAATATTTTATATGATCATTCCTTCTGAAAATAATCATATCTAAAAACATATAACGTACTTAAAAAGTATATGATTAATCATATGTTTTATCATATCATTTTTTATCAATGACCATGAATTACCTAAATAATATAATATGAACCATTTGATTTAATCTGATTAATCGAATGTGATTTGGGATGATAATCAGATCTAATCAGATGAATAATCTTTCATATGATAATTCAATGATCATGGCATAAATCATATGATTATTTTCTGTTTGGCTTTAGACTATAAAATATCTATTATTATTATTATTATTATTTTTATTGTTGTTGTTGTTATTATTGTTATTGTTATCGATATTGTTATTGTTATTATTATTATTATTATTATTATTATTATTATTATTATTATTATTATTATTATTATTATTATTATTATATGTACCTTTCCATCTATCATTGTTAGCATAATTTCAAAGCCTACTTTACATCTTGCAATTTCAATATTCTCTAACTGATCTATTTCTAATTTTAGATCTCCTTCTATTTTTTTACATAGCTCAGCAGTTTCTTTTTAGTATAGAATTTTTATAAGCCGACAGAATCGAGTCGATGATGCCCTTTCGTTATACCAAAAAATTTGTCCAGTACTTTTGTCGAGCAACTGTAATGGAACTAAAGAAGAGCAACAAATATAATGAATCACACTACTTTCATACATAGACTTTTGCTTGTATCTATTAGCATTAGTGCCGTCAAATCCGTATTTTACTTGAAGAACTAATTCTGTGTTTGCATCTTCATTGAAGTCTAATTTCAAATATTCAAATAATCTCATTATAGTGTGTTCTAATAAACTTTGTAAGGAGACTTCGCATTTTACTTTACTGATTTCTAAATTGTTAGGCATAGTTGCTTTTTTTGCCTTCGCTACCTATATTATAAAATATTTTGTTATTAATAGATTTATAACTATGCATATTAATAATAAAAGCTTAACAAGAAAAAGAATTTTAAAATAACTTCATTTCATTGTAAATCGATATTTCTACAATTTTTTTTTGTACTTAAATTTTAATCAATGAACCGTTTATTCGCGCACCTATCTATTAAGGTTGTGCTATTCACCTTAAGGACCAAAATAATTAATCGTTAATTTCCTCACGACCCATTTTCATCAGGAAATTTAAACAAGCTGCCATAAATACTTTCTACGCGCTTAAACACGTTCAATTTTTTCCCATGTTCACATGCCAATAAAATTAATAACTTACCTTTTTATAAGGTAAGTAAATATTACACTTATGTTTCAAAGCATTTTTTCTCACTAAAATATACGACTTCTTTGTCAGGTTTGCCTCAATTCTTGAAGATAATGCTTCTTGTGGAGTCATTTTGGTTTCTTCAATCTTTTTATTTATATTTAATAGTTCATAGGCGGACTCCGGATTACAAATTTTATCCACTAACTGTACTCCACTTTTATTTTCATCTAATTTTAGTTTTTTTTTTTTGATAAATCACACAACTCATCAGTACTTATCTGAGTGCTGAGATCAGTCAATCTTCTTTTTCGGGTTTTCTCAGGAGCCGACTCCAATGGTATTTGTGGTCGACCTCTGTTACAACCTACAAAGAATAATTAAATAAGACAGTTGTAATTGCTTGTGATCAAAAAGATTGTCGCTCATCTGAACTTTCGATAAAAAAAAAGATAAATAGTTACTAAAGGACAAAAGATTGTGCACTTTTTACGTTTTAAAGGATATTCAAAGTAAAAATTTCACATCTGTCCAATTATACTGCACTTTCCCATACTAATAGGCCAAATGTTAATTTGCGTCATTAAAAAATTTAAATGTGTCAGGCTCTTATATAAGATCTTATCTTATACAGATTATAAAATTATATATGTATAAAACGTATTGTGCACAACACAAAATTTTAATTAATAAACAAAAACAATTACCTGTTTGCATAGGTTTATAACAACCTAAATAAAACAAAATATCAGTTCCCAACCAACTAACATACTATTTTTGAAACTGTAATATTTCTTCTGTTTTTGGGCAATTCATTCCATTTTTTCGTATAATTATTGAAAAAAGATCTTCTGAGTTTTTCTTTAATATCCAACTTGATGTGCTCACTTCTGTCTAAATGAAAATTGTCCAAAACATACAGCACTACAGAATCTTTTTGTGTTATAAAATCTAAATTCTGATTATTTTTTAACACTTCTACCAAATTCTTTACCTTTATGGTATACCAACTTATATTTAAGTTGCTTAGAATAACTTTTCTCACTAAACTCTAAGTGAGTCGGCTTAAAACTAACCGCAACGGATAAACCTAATATTTACTTTTGTAAAGTTTTGATAATTTTATATATTACATATATGAATGAATATATACATGTACAAATTTTGTATTAAAAATAATTTGGTAAATACTTAGAATCACTGACAACAATAGAACGATAAAGAACATAATACGCTTTAAACAAAGACTGCAAGTAATAAAATGTATTCTGCTAAACGAATGTATTAAGTAAACTATATAACGTAACATACTTTTGTAAAAAAAAATTGTTTCTTTGTAGATTAATTATTATATTAGAGATTTTATTATTCATTTATTTAAAAAATAAATTTTGATATTTTAATATTTTTAATAATATATACATAGCATACATTTTAATTCGTTTGCATGTACAAAATTTATCAAAACTTGACAAATGTTGATAAAACTTGTAAATACAACCGAATTAATAATATAACTATTTAAGGGGATGTCTGAGACAAAAAATATGAGCCAAAACAATAATTAAATTTAAGATCAGCAAGGTAAAATGCATAGTCATTAAGTTAATTCAAAGCTTTGTAACCACCCCTGCAATTTTGAATCACGTTTCTTTCTCTCCTTTCTCACCACACAACCTGCCTCGGGAAAACCGATAGAGACGAACCAATATTCTTGAATAACGTTTATCTGCATTAATGAGGTGTTATTTAAAGTTCGAGACAAACGTTTTAGAGGACGTAAAATAAAGTAAGATCAGTGATAAGTGGGACAAAATACATAAAAATAAGCTTTTTCTTTAATTTTTTGCTTATATTTGCTAGTCTTAACTGCTTAATACTGATTTTTGGAGTATTTTCTGAGGTTATGGAAGAACGGGGGCTACATAGGCCAAAAACAATAATAAGAATAAGCTTTTTTGCTCATTATTTTTCACTTCCAGCGAGTCTTAAGGACATATAACTGCTTTCCCGTAATGATATTTATGACTGTTAGAGTTATACCAAACCGCCATTTTGAACTCTTCAAATGTATCTTTCCCAGGGATTCGGATCCGGAAAGTACACTAAAACAACGGAGATTTTCACCTCATTCCTCATCAAGGCTCATTCCTCTGTAACCCCGATTGAATCAAGATTTTCGTCTAAACTCTTTCAAATGGCTCCACTGTTCGCCGAGTCGTCGAGATGTATCTAGCTCGCGGCACGACAAATATTATTTCGTCGCAACAGAATTTTAGAGCGGATCTCGACAGTAGTTGGCATGCAGTGAGTGTATCAAGTAAATCATATTTGGAATACAGCAAGCAATCACTCAAGCAGCGGTAAAGCAGTGTGGCTCCCGCGCGCCGAAATTGAAGGCGAGAGGCGGCGCCGGCAACCTAGCCAATGTGTGACGTCACGGCGCGAAACCGTTCGGTGAGCAGCTGATATACTTGCGAGCGCACGGTGTAGTCGCAATAGTGTAGACTTCTACAGGACACTTTTGCGAAAAATTGTATGTCGTATATTTTAGGATTGAACAATTGCGAATTCGCGTAAGCTCCGAATTGTTATTCTAAGATGGATTTTTTTTTAGACAGTTGTAAACTGATTAGAAATATTAACTGCATAGAAAATTTCACTTAAAAGGACCCCGCAATTTCCTTATGGAAACTGGCTTTCGGCCAAATTTTTTGTAATTTCGGGAAATAATAGTTCTGAACTAGATCAAAAATGTTCATGGGCCCAAAGTCCAAATGTCAATAGTTTAACAGATACAGCTCTTCGAAGTTGAAGTTTTATCATGCTCATGCACTGTATGGCTTGTACGAAATTATGATGTTCTTGTTAAAGACAGCTCTGCATACATGTATATATATGAATATATAGGAGCGTAGATCATGCATACATACACTCCTACACTCCTTCGCGCCAAGGGATTGTGATCCGGTCGGGTATTGCCGAGTTTTCCCCCGAAAACGAACCCCGTTACAGCATATATGATATGATCCACGCTAGTGTTATTATTAATAATTAAGTAGGAAAAAAATGTTGTCATTGGAGTTAAATACTCTTTGCGAGTTCGCGAAAGCTATGCCGTCCTCCAGGAACATGATAGTGATGTGTGACTTGTATGCGTTGTGCCTCCAAACGAGTGCTTAAAGATTCACATACAATAACTGGCAGATTAATAATTACAAATATAAGTATTAATGAGTTGGATGAAGAATATTCTGTGAAGAATATCAGCTGATTATCAACTAATAATCAGTTGATTGTCATCTGCTTTTTTTCAGTAGGGCCTATTCATTTGAAAACTTGAGTTCCTAATATTGTCTTTGGCGCGAGTAGAATAAGGTAGAGCTGGATTAAAATAACTTCTCACTGGGATTTCGAGAATCGAGAAAGTCGGGCCTGGGCTGAAGCGTCTGCTTGCGCCGGCGCTGATGCTGTCCAGCGCTAACCGACACAGCTACTCCCCCGCCAGTGCCGGACGTGGCCTGCGTCCGGAATGAAACGGTTTTCCTTTGCCTTTGGAGGGATGTGGCGGCGGGCTGCGGAGAAGATGTTGAAGGCGCCAGGGCAGATGGCACCGGCGCTCGATGAGTCGGTGCGGATGGTGCTGGCGCTGGGTTCCGCTGCGTGGAAGGCCCTGACTCGGGCGATGATTGCGCGACGTGCGCGGCTGCTGGTAGTGCCTGCGCTTGAGGCGCGGCTGCTGGTTGTGGCTGCGTTCGGCGCGCAGCTGCTGGTCGTGCCTCCGCTGCCGGCGCGGCTGCTGGGGGTGCCTGCACGGCTGCTGGAAGTGCCGGCGCTGCTGGAGTGTCGGCTGCCTCCAGGTAGTCCGGTGTTGTGTGCATGCCGTCTGAGTCGATGATGTTAGCGAGGGCGACGAAGAGACGAGCTTTGAACTGCGCCCCCTGGTCCGTCGTGGTGGTGAGTGGCGTGCCGAACGAGCTGATCCAATGATTTACAAAGGCTCGTGCGACTGTCTCTGCCTGTTGATCTGTCAATGGGATGGCGTGGGGCCACCTGGAAAACCTATCGACGATGGTGAGGCAGTACTGGAAACCCGAGCACGACGGGAGCTTGATAAGGTCCTGGTGGAGATGGTCGAAATGCGCATCCGGGGCCGCAAAGTCGCCTAGGACTGCTCGGTTGTGCCGGTGGACCTTCGAATGTTGACAGGGGACTCAGGCGCGCGTCCAGCGGGCGATGTCTTTGCGCATGCTCGGCCAGAAGTACTTCTGGGTGATGGTCTTCGTCGTCTTGCGGATGCCTGAATGCGAGAGGCCGTGCAGTGCTTCAAAGATCGTCTTTCTGCGCCCTCGTAGGACGTAGGGCCGTATGGTGTTGCCGTCGACTGCGCTGTAGAGCGAGGAGCCTTCGATGTTGAGCGGCTGCAACTTAGAGTCCTGGGCGTCGAGCAGGTCTGCGTCGTTGCGCTGGTCTTGAGCGAGAGTCGTGAGGTCCATGCATGATGGCATCTTGATTGCCTCAACTCCGGAGAGGGCATCCGCGGCGGTGTTGTCGAGACCTTTGACGTACGCTAAGGTGATCTGGTACTGCTACAGATAGTCGAGCTGTCTGGATTGGCGAGGCGACGCTTTTTCTGGTGGCTGCTAGGCTGCAAGTGACAGTGGCTTGTGGTCTGTCAGCAGCGTAAACGGGCGCCCCTCGAGGATGCTGCTGAAGTGTTTGACCGAAGCGAAGGCGGCGTGAAGCTCCCTATCATAGGTGCTGTAACGCCTCTCAGTGTCCGAGAGCTTTCTGGAGAAGAAGCCTAGGGGTTTCCACAGGTCGTCGTGATCGTGTTGTTCCAGGGATGACCGATGGCGACGTCGGAAGCGTCTGTGAAAAGCCGAAGAGGGGCGTCGCTGCGCAGAAAAGTTGTCATCGTTGCGTCAGCGAGCGCTTTCTTCGTGGCTATGAAGGCATCTAGGGCTTCTTTGGTCCAGGTGAGAGGCGAGGGTTTCTTCCGCTGTGGTAAAAGTTTCAGCATGTCGTTGAGAGGCGCGAGCAAGCCTCCAGCTCCAGGAATACAGCGCCTGTAGTCATTTACAAGCCAGAGAAAGCCCCGTAGTTGCGACGTATCTGCTGGTTGCGGAAACGCTTGTATGGCCTCGACTTTGCCTGCTGGAGGTTTGCAGCAGTCTGCGGAGATGACGTATCCGAGGTAGGTTACCTCGCTCTTGACCAGCGTACACTTATCCTGGTTGATGCGGATGTGTGCCTCTCGGAGAGTCGCGAAAAGTGTCTTGAGGTGCTCCAGGTGCTTTTCTCTCCCGTAGGAGGTTACGATTATATCGTCTAAATACGCCCGAGCAAAAGGCAGGTTTCGCAGCAGGCAATCCATTGCCCTTTGAAGTGACTGCGCAGCGTTACGAAGGCCCATGGATGATCTGGTGAACTCAAATAAGCCGAATGGCGTAATAATGGCCGTCTTGTGTGCATCTTCCGGCGCGATTGGTACTTGATAAAAGGCCTTCTTCAAGTCTATGACTGAGAAGGTGTCGCTACGGAGTTCAAGTAACAGGTCCTCGATGACTGGGAGAGTATATCTGCCCGGCACAGTGCGGCTATTGAGTTGCCTGTAATCGCCAGTGATACGATACGAGCCGTCGGCCTTTTTGACTAGCCGTAACAGACTCGCCCAGGAGCTATCTGAGATGCGCACGATGCCCATCTCGATCAAAACCTTGAATTCGGCTCGCGCTGCCGAAGTTGACGAACTCGCGCTGCTTTGAGGTGCTCGCCGTGAAGTTGACGAGCTGGCGCTGCCACTGGTGATCCGGTCGTGACGATGTGGTGAAGGGCAGAGAGATCGGGTAGAGCGATGGTCGTACTCCCTGACGTGGCTAGATCTTGATATTCTTTTAGCAGGTCAGCAAAAACTCCCTTCGCAACGTCAGCGGAGATGTTGACTGTGACTGAGTAGACGTGCGTTGGGAGGACGGCGCCGGCTTCGTCGTGGATGTGGTCTGCGTCGATGAGCTTCTTCCGCTGAAGGTCAACCGCTAAGCCGAAATGCGCTAAAAAGTCCGCCCCGATGATGGGGTTGCTGACATCTGCGACGATGAATTTCCACGCCAGGGGTTTTGAAAGCGCCAGATCTAAGGACATCGCATGCGTGCCATAGGTGTTGATGGTCGACGCGTTGGCTGCGCTGAGCGTGAACGGGCCGCGAACTTTCTGCTCCTTGAAATACGAGCGAGGTACGAGGGAGACTGCCGAGCCGGTGTCGATGAGGAAACGGAGTCTTGATTGCCGGTCGTACACGTGCAAGCGCTGCTCTGACGGTGCGTCAACCGTTTCTGCTTGCGGGTCTAGTTTCCCGCAGTTGGATATGTGCAGGGTTGCTTCCACTGCGTCGCCTCGTAGTTGAACGTGCGGTGGTACCAGCACCAACCGTTGTTCACCGCGGGCGTGCCTGGAGCTGCCGTATTCGCCTGGCCGTATACGCTCATCTCCGGAGCCATTAGCTGGTCGGCGAGGTTGGCGAGCTCGTCCAGCGAGGTCGCATGGAGCACGCGGCACATGCGGCTAGCGTATGGTGGCAGCAGGTCGAGCCACTTGACCTTGAGGGCCCCGTTGGAGATGTTGTTGGCGAGGGTCCTCATGTAACGCAGGAGCTGCGAAGGCGTGCGGCACCCAGGCGGACCTCGTTGAGCACCTGGTGAAGCTGGGTGTCGGCGGAGACCGCGAGGCGCTGCAGGACATCCTCTCGCAACGCCTGATAGCGGTTGGCCAGCGGCGGCTGTAGGATGATGTCGGAAACCTCCTGCGCGACATCTTGGGGCAGCTGTGAGACGACCAGGTTGTAGCGGTTGCTATCAGATCGTATCCCGTTGGCGTCGAATGTGGCCTTTAGCTGTGCGAACCACAATCTAGGATGAAAATTCCAGTATGTTGGAAGATTGCAACGCACGGCAGCCTCGACCGGTGGCTGTGATGGTGGAAAGATGCCACCAGCGGGCATAGGCGGCGCCGGTGGTACACCGTTGTGCCCGTTCATGCCGTTGCGTTCTCGATCGGCTAAATTTTGATGCTCGGTTTTTGACGCGCAACAGGTATTACATTGAAAAAAAAAAGACCTGTTGCGTTGATGTCAAAAACCTGGTGATGTAGGTGAAACTGGCCGCCAGGCGCCGGGAGCGAGTATAGCGGCGAGTTGACAGGGCCGCTGGATCGAAGTCGGCGATGATGTTGCTGCTGTTTTACTCTGCCTGCTGCTCTCGCTGACAGGGAGACGGCTGATGGAGCCGCGCCGCGGACACTCCGGCTGTAGAGAGGCCGGAGGTAGACTCCCTGTTGATGCCGCTGCTGCTGTGGTGAACGCCGAAAGGCGCGCCTGGTGCTGCTGACGGTGTTGACTGCGGCACCGCGCTCTCCACAAAATAAAAGGAGACTGCTGCTCCGATGTCCCTCGCGACGGTGCGGTGGTTGTAAATAGGCCTAGTCGTTCCGTCAGAAGAACATAAAAAAAAAGAAACACCGCCGTCGGGCTGTAGAAAGGCTGCGACGGGGCGATGTGGTCGAATGACTAAAAATCTCTCTCGTGGCTCTGCGCAGAATGCCGAGAGAGAGATTGGCTGGCCGCCGAACGCGAGCGTTGAATGTTGCTCGCGATGCGTCGAGTCGCGTTCGATTCGGACGAGAAAAACCGTTGGCTCTACGGCGTAGCGTCGGTAGCGTTGGTTGGGACGCTGACGCCGCCCTTCTGCTCCGTGCGCGAATTTGAATTCGGGGTCACCACTTTGGAAACTTGAGTTCCTAATATTGTATTTGGCGCGAGTAGAATAAGGTAGAGCCGGATTAAAATAACTTCTCACTGGGATTTCGAGAATCGAGAAAGATAACTTTATTCCAACGAGTTATGGGCTTATGATTACAAAGCGACTAGATTGTTCGGCGGCCGATTCCAGAATGGCGAACGGGTGCGCGCTACCCGTTCGCCACGGCGTCGCGTCGGCCTGGTGGCGCTTTCAGTTCGATGACGGCCAGACTTGTTACGTAAAGTCGGGCCTGGGCTGGAGCGTCTGCTTGCGCCGGCGCTGATGCTGCCCAGCGCTGACCGCCACATTCATATCCAAGAAAATATAAGAAATAGGCTAATTAATTGTCATCCAGAATCAGCACTTGCAAAGCATCAGTAAATGTAACTTTTGAACTGATTCATTTCAAATTAATTTAAAAAAAAAATATTTTAATCAACTTTTTTTCAGAAACTGTACAATAATTAATGCATTACAACCTGCATTACAACCAAGATTGTCAAGAGTTCCTTTCATGGAAATTCAAAATATAAACAGAAATTTACCTGATTTAAATCAGAATAATGTTAGTGAACGTACCAAAAAGGATTATATATAGACTGCGTTATTAAAAATGATATCACTGTTGAAAATAATGACGTCAGTTTATGACGTCATTTGAAGCTACAGATTGGAACCTTTTATGACGTCATTATTTTCAACATGGATATTCTCCAAAGAAATTGTCTTTGTAAAAAAAATTTCAATTTAACTGATTGCTTTCAGAACACGTACAATAGCAAAATAATTTGCAATAATATATTGCAAACAGCTCTATTGATAAAGGATTGTAAATCTGAATGGCAAAATGAGAGAAAATTCAGAGTAAGAGGTAGCAGGTAAAAAAAATTATAAGCTTTCGTGATAATATGAACCAATTAAGTGATGAAATTTATTATTTTTGTTTACTTCTATTGCAGGTGTTATTCTTTATCTACGTATTCCATAGGAAATTGGCCAGACAAAGCCTGTAAGTACTTTTAGACAAAGAAATTCAAATCCAAATATACTCGCCATGTCAACAAGTATAAAAGTGTAGGTAGGAAAAAGTATATAATTTATTCGTGCAAGAATGTGGTCTAGTAGTTTGTAAATCTAAACCATGGATGACTTATTCATCTGATGGTATCGTTATTAAGGATAATCAAGTACTTAAATTAAGGTTCATATGCTCACTCTTGAAAATTATGTCAATTTTTTTTATTTAAATGCAAAATATCGTCTTACGCACATATGCAAACATACAACAAGTGTATACTGTCGACAGCCATGTTTATGAGTTTGCGCATGCAATTTGAAACTCCCAATAACACATCTAGCAGAAAATTCTACAAATAATTTGTGCATTTCTTACAAATTGTCATCTGAGTTAATCTACAACTGTAATGTGTTCTGACCAAACACATCAATACCAAGCTCAGAAAAAAATTTAATACCTTCTCGTGTATAGAGTGCTAATAATAGATTATATTAAGTTATATGGCCTACTAAACATGCAACCGTAAATAAGTGATATAGTCCTCACAAACAATCCATGACGCCACAATAATTATGCTGTGATAAAGGGTGTATGATATTTCATGAAGTTACTTTTACCAGAGTATTTTTGGATACAGCACTTGTACATTTGCATTTAAGTGTGTTCATTACAACATGAGGGCTGCTCATATAGATGGACAAAAATTTAGCTATAGTACATGGCCAAAGTTATTTCTACAACAAATATAGTAACATGATGAACCTGCTGTAAAAATAATAAAAATAAGTACATTTTTCAGTGACAAATGAGAAAATAGATACTAATTTAAACCTTCTATTTTATATAATATGTTTAACTATAAATAACCACACAATAATTATATTAAATACAAATATTATGAGAATGGCAAACAAATTCTGAACCGACTCTGTAGATGTTGGTTATAATGCATTTCTATTATTGGTCACTATTTACATTATATAAATAGAAGAGTAATAAAGCTTTTATAGTACAGAACACATCTCTGAATAAATTAAATGATCTTCAGTGCAAATGCATATGAATTCAAATTTAGGAATTCATGTGAAATAATTGTGACAATACATATTGTGAATAGAAAGCTCCACCCAGGGGAGTGGAGAAAGGAAAAGAAAATAGTTGTGAAAATATATATCTCATAGAGAATACCCCCAAAACCAGGTGGAGGAGGAATAATTATCCCCATATAAAAAAGTTATGACTGGATGTTGTGAAGCCAAAATAGACTTTTTGTGATTTGCTCATGCAGGACACATGCATCTAAATCAGGAAGTCTTAACGTCCTTTAGGTTAGGACGCGCGAAGCGCGCTTTTCTAGCTCTAGTAAAATTAATTGTGATGAAAGAAGAACATAGTTGTTTAAAAAATACAATAATAGCCAATAAGTCCAAGTGCAAGTACTGTATAGGATCGCAATTCCTATTAGATATTTGCACCAATTCATCAGATCCCATCAGACTTTTGCAAGATACTATAGTCAAGCAACTATAATGTGAAAATGGCTAAGAAACTTTGAGGAACTCCAGACTAAAAAATTCCATAGGGTACTTTTTATTTTGCAAATAACATTTCCAATAGTACAGAACCTCTACATCTGGATGCTCCTTTGTATTTTGTTTTATATAAATTCAAGAATCTGAATGAATAAAATTTCGACACATTCAGATAAATAATACCATAAATAACTCTAATTAATCAGAACTCTTATTACATTCATTTTTAATATAGACCGAATTCAGGTCTCAATTTTTGCATTGTCTAAGTTGTGGATACACTACCTTATAATTTCTGTCTCATATTCCAAATATTTACAAACTTAACAGTTACGTTGGTGTACTACACACATGCACACACACACACATTCACATATATATATATATATATATATATATATATATATATATATATTTGTATTTTATTATCATTGAAATTACAAGTTTAAGGTACCAGAGATTTGTCCTTTTACCATTTACGAAATGGAAAATATAACTAATATATCTTATTACTGTAGTTTACAAAACTACAAACTTCATTTATATTGATTACATAAGAAAATTATTCATGAAAGTTAATAATTATTAAGTTATAAAATTAATATACTACAATCATGATAAATCGTGAATTGAAATAAATGATAGATTTAACTTAATTTAAATTTATCTTATATACACAGAATATATATTATTTTACCCTTGTAAGTGAGAAAATACTTACAGTTCTATGGCATTTTGTGAGAATACTTGATTTAAGCAAATTTGGTGACATTATTGTTATAATTTTAAGATAAGTTTATTTTAAGCTAATTATTTTCTTAAATGTTTGTTATTTCGTTATTTTTTTTCAGTAATGTGTAGTATACTTTAGATAATAGATAAAGCAATTATAAAAGTATTATGAATTAAAAGCAATTGTTCAACGTCTTAGGTTTGTATTATTCTGTATTATTTCTAGTTAGCACTTTATTGAAATTATTCTATAAATCCATAAAAAATTTTAAAATATTTAAAAATTATTAAAATGATTTTTGGTGATATAATTTCAGGTTTTGTTTTTTTATTTTAAATTTATTTATACTTTTTTACAGGCCCCAGGCACGTTAAAAAATTAACTTCGAGAGAATAAGAACATAAATAAAGGTACCTGCACGATGAAAACAGGGAGCAAGAAAGGACCAAAGTGAAAATGGCTCCCTTTTTCCTACCGAGCTCGTCAGGTCTGCTCGCTGAAACCGAACAGACTTAACGACTAGCAGAGCCGCCTGTTGGCGGTGGATCCTGAACTGTACGGTGTTGCGTCGCAACATTTTGTCCGATGCTAATTCAGCATTGGACGTGTACATATTGTATTCTGCGCCTGCGCGCGCACCGAATGTGTGTGTGTATGTGTGTGGCTACTTAGTCTAACGCGGTGGCAGCACCTCTCGTTGCTGCCTCCGCCATCTTGAGCGGGTCGCTCCCGCTCTTTCCCGCGGCTTGTCCGTCAGTCCTCGACTATCTCTCGAAGCGTGCGGAGCTCCCTCTCGATTCTTTCTCTCTGAGATTCTTTCTCTTTGAGATTGCCGAGCATCCTTGCTCATAGCTTATCGTCCGTCTACTAGAGACTGCCAGGCATACTTTGCCTATAGCAAATCGTTCGATCTAACATCGAAATCGTGTGTGAGTGTGTACTTCGCATTTATCTGTCGTTCCATCAAATCCTCGAACCACGTGTTTCTCGTGTGCGTTGCGCCATTGTTTTCGCGACGTCACGCCGATCTTTGTTCGTTTGCGTATATAGTGATACAAATTCATTCGTTTTAATTCATCTTACTTTAAGTGTATTCAGTGTAATTTTAGTGTAAAATAAAAGGGTTTTTATGCCGAAAGGCTTTTCCCTATATTTTGTGTTATTTACTTAATCGAACCGATCATTCCTTTTTTTATTCTCTCTTTTTTTTCTAACTGGGCCTTTATGTGCTTCTCACAAAAAGGCCACGATTATTCATACGGTTCTTTTGAACAAACTGAGTTGAAATCCACCAGGAATCAAGTTTTGAAGTAAATACTTCCCTATTGAAAAACCTCAGTTAAGAATCAGATGAGGATCAGATGTGATTTTCAGATGAGAGTCAAGTGAGTCTTCTGATTCTCATCTGATTCTCATATTCTCATCTGATTATCATATTCTCATCTGATTCTCATATTCTCATCTCATTTTCATTTGATTCTCATATTCTAATTTGATTCTCATCTGATTCTCATCTGATTCTCATCTGAGGTTTTTCAATAGGTGATGATATTGAATTATTTGACGTGTCATTCTTAAATATACTGTTGAATATTAGATGTACACTCGATGGTAGTTAATTCTTGTGGAACGTTTTTGAAATTGTCGGCTGTAACTACAGCAAGCTTCGTGCCTTTCGGTACCGAAGGCGCCATCTCGAGGTGGTTTTGGAAAAAGCCCCACCTCTACTCTCAACGTTTTGGCGCCTCGCCGTTTTCGTTTCTATCCTTCTCCGACTCTTGTGCTGTGCACATCAGAGAGAGAGAGAGAGAGAGAGAGAGAGAGAGAGAGAGAGAGAGA
>JAZHPH010000114.1:266529-290224 GCA_037356405.1 Nasonia oneida | reverse complement strand
GAGAGAGAGAGAGAGAGAGAGAGAGAGAGAGAGAGAGAGAGAGAGAGAGAGAGAGAGAGAGAGAGAGAGAGAGAGAGAGAGAGAGAGAGAGAGAGAGAGAGAGAGAGAGAGAGAGAGAGAGAGAGAACTCTTACAGAAGGTACAACGTTCAGCGTTTCTTTTGTATTAAAAAAAATCTAAAATAAAAGCAGTGTGCACTAGTGGAAGCCGATATAGTGAATTAAATCATTCGCCGTGAACTTCACCCAATCCTCACCTTCCAAAAGGGAATATAAAAATCCAACAGAAATGCTCCAATCAGTATTGCCAAATTGATAAATTCTAACCAATCAAAAGCACGACTTCAAAAACGTTCCACGAGAATTAATTACCGTCGAGTATAAATAGGTATGTAACGCCTCAGGCGCTTCCCGCCGAAATCTCTGATGGCGACAGGAAGCGACCACGCAAGCAGGTGCTGCGCCCTCGCAAAGATTTGGATGACCAGGGAGAGATAGCGGAAACGTGAGACGAGGCGATCAGAACCGCTCGAGCCACACATGAGAACACACCAGATCTACATAGCTCCAAAATGCCAACCACGCAACGTGCTTGCCCAACGACGCCACGACCGAGGTGTGCGGCAGCGAGCTTTTGAGAGTTTCTGTCCATTCCAATAAATATCCAAGCTTTAACTTTACAACGGTGTTATTCATTTGGCGTAACCCAATCCCGTGTTGTACCTTGCTGAACACCGCTAAAGGGAGTGAGGCGAACATACCGAGCTGAGCTCTCTCTCCACCGAGTCGACGGCCAGCCCTTCTTCGAGGTGAAATTTACCAGCACCTTCAGGGACGCAGGACCTGGATCGGAGCGCGGCAGCTTTCCCGCTTTGGTGCCAAGAGGCCACATATGTGTGCCACTATATAGCATCATCGGTATAGATATATTCAATACAGCCAACATTCTATAAAAGTATAGTTATATATTAATAATATCATCATAAACTGCTCTATCATTTTTCAAGATAACTGGGAGAAGATCATGTGTTCTACGAAATTTTAAAATGCGTTGAATATTTAATGTAGCTTCAGTTGGAATTTGGTGTAAACTTTGCAAATTTTGATGTTATGATCCATACATAGTTTTCAGTTTTTTTCCTCCAATTAACTCCTGGACATCGTCTACAAGAATACCGGGTCACTCGATCATCATCTTGTTCAAAAAATGTCTCGTGTAATTAATAAGGACGATTCGAATGATCACGCATTATGAAGTTGTGATAGCGTAGTCGGTAACATGTCGGTAACATGGCTTTTCAATCTAAAGGTTCCCGGTTCGATCCCCCACGACGGCATAGGTTTTTGTCAGTTAATTAACGTTAGTTGCAAAATGCATTTCAGGCAAATTTGTAAATTAGCGCGAGCATAAATGATATAAAAACCATTTAAACAATGAGATTTAATTCATAAAAGCATTGAATCCATTCCGAGTCTATATCTTAATTCCTTTTTGAACATTTCAAATCGATTCAGTTTATAAAATAATGATACTTATCTAATTAAATTGAATTTAATCGACATTTTTTAATCATTTTTAATCGACTTCGATATTATACATTTTACGCTTTAATGGATTTGTATACTTTTAATTCCTTTTAATTGTAACTATAGCAAAAAACGCTCGCTTTGCTCGCGATTTACAAATTAATTGTGATTATGTTTAATTATTTGACGTGGCATTATTAAATATATTGTTGAATATTATATGTACACTCGATGGAAGTTAATTCTTGTGAAACGTTTTTGAAATGCTCCAATTAGATTGTCAGATAATTAAATTCTAACCAATCAAAAGCACGACTTCAAAAACGTTCCACGAGAATTAATTACCGTCGATTATAGACGAATATATTCAATACAGCTAAGATCCTATAAAAGTAGTTGCTACTAGGTACGCAGGACCAGTTATAAAATTACAGAATAAAATAAAAATAAATTTTCAATATTAAAAAATGTTTTCAAACTCTTTGTAATTATTTGACAACAGTATTAATTATATTAACAAAATCTAACAATAAAATAATATTAATTGAACTTTTTTTTTATTTACATTTATAATATAATGTAAATTGTAGGATTTTAACAATCATAACATTCATATTCTGTAATAAAATGTAATACATAATACAATATTAACTTTTATATTAATTGATAACTATATTTTAAATCCCTAGCAAAAAATAAAAATAAAAACAACTGAAGATAAAAGTTATATGAACTGCAGATGATCAGCAGAAAAATGTTGAAATTGAGACACAGACAATAGTAATCTTTTGTTGTCTTAAGTTTTATTTAGTAAGCTAAATTCTTCAGTTGGATTTTTTTTCAGGTATCAAATTTTACGATTTTGAGAATAAATAAAAAAATTAATATAACAGACAATAACTATTAATAAGTGAAGACAACAGTTTTTTCATAGCTCAAAACAGTTTTCTTTATTTTATAATTGTTGTCTTCTATATTCACTAGTTTTTTCCCAAACAAAACAGCTATCTTCGGATTTCTACACATTTTTCTTAACCTTTGAAAAAACGCTTTTAATAACATAATCGAATCTAATTAACTAACCTGTAAATAACTGTTATATATATATATATGGGACGATCCATGTCAACCGGATCAGTGCTGTGTCCAAAATTTGGAGTGACCAAAAAAATCGCCCGAGGGCTCATTTTGAAGCTTAGGACATCTACTTTCAGATTCCGTGTGCGCTTTTGCAAAATCCAATATGGCAGTTCCAACAAGGCGGCTGGAAACTCAAAAAAAATCGAGTTTCCAGATTAAAAAGCTTGTAAAAATAAAAATTTAGTGCAAATCGGTTGATTATAAAAATTTGTCAAACTTATTAGACTTTTTGCCGCCATATTGGATCCGCCATGTTGGATTGTGCCAACCCACCACTCCAGCTTTCAAAGTGTGTCCATCAGCTACAATTTGAGCCAAAAAATAACTAGATTGGTTGCGAATTTTTATTTTTACAAGCTTTTTAATCTGGAAACTCGATTTTTCTTGAGTTTTCGGCCGCCATGTTGGAACTGCCATATTGGATTTTGCAAAGACGCACACGGAATCTGAAAGTAGATGTCCTAAGCTTCAAAATGAGCCCTCGGGCGATTTTTTTGGTCACTCCAAATTTTGGACACAGCACTGATCCGGTTGACATGGATCGTCCCATATATATATATATATTTCCGTGAGCCGTGCGACTGCACACCCCAAGCTGATGTAAATTTTTAATATTTCAACGTTTTTATCAATTATCTATAGTCATCCATATTGAGAAATCTCAAATGATATCCCTACTAATTAGGTATACTGCTCTATTAAATTTACTTCTAAAATACTCTTATGAAGTTTGTTATAATTAAAAATTACTTTCAAATAGTAAAACCGTATTCAAAAATTGGTACACTGAAGCATTCTAAGCAATATTTTGATTTTAAAATATTAGACATGAAAATTTCAAGTGAGAAACTGATAGTGATTCCACAATCAATAAAGTGTAATTCGATTATTGACAATAGAATTTTATCTATTTATAAAATTTCAAAAATCAAACAAGAGATCAAAAATCAATCAGACAAAAAGTGACATTTTCCTGGTTTTCGTTCATTTTCCCCGTGTTAAATTCCCATAAGAGAATTGAACTGCCCCGCAAAAAAATAGGTATTTTTTAATCTTGTGAACCCAAGGTTTTTCGGGATCTATATGACCTAAAGAACGAAAAAAATGTGGTCGGGTAGGTGTGCTCTCAAATTTCAAATTTGTTCAAGACCCCCTAAAGTGTCCGGTTTTTTCTGGATTTGCACATATACAGATTTATTTTACAAAACTTTTCTTCTTAATTGTAAATACCTTTGTACAAAATATTTATTTATAGCATACTGTTCATTTAAAAGCGTTGGTGATTCAATAATTAATAAAAAAACAAGTTTGGTGTCGCTATTATATACATTTTTTTTCGTATTTGTATAAAAATTGCAATCCTATAAATTTGACTACTTTCCACTGATAATATTTCATCATTAATACTTGTGATTTCTTTAATAGCATTAGAATTAGCATAACATGTTGTATTAATTAATTGATAAAGAGTTATTTCATATTTTCTTTCAACGTCCCTATTGATAAATCTCAGGAGAGATCTCATGACAAAATCTCATTTGACCACGTGCGTGAATTAACTAAGTTCCGCAGCTGAAAAAATTCGTTCTACGTATTTACTAAATGTACATTTCGAAAGTTTTTATTAATAAAAAAATTTACTTATAATGAACTATGCATCTAATTTTTATACAAATATTTTACAAATTGTGTAGAAACGTGCTACTATAACAATTTTTACTCAACTGCTTTGGTTTACACTTTCGCAGTGGACTCTATGGCTGTAGCGGCTTGAAAAATCACAAGAGTACTGATATGAAAACCATATATCTATTAGTTAAGATAAAAACCACTTGATTTCTTGTTTTATTGAGTTGAAACAAGCCTATATGAAAAATCACAGTCCACCAACTGTGATAGGTTTTGAGTAACTTCAAAAACAATATTATTGATCAACTCCGTGTACTTGTTTTACAATTTGTTTTCGGTGTTTCTCGAAAACTATCAGAGGTACGAAGCTGAATATTTATATGTAAGGTTGTTTGAAAACTAAACAATAAATCAAGTGGTTGTTATTTTAACAAATAGGTTTATCTTTCACATATTAGTACACATATGATTTTTTTGAGCCGTCACAGCCATACGGTAAACTGCGTAAGTGCGAACCAAAGCAGTTGAGTAAAAACTGTTATGGTAGACTGTTTCTACACAATTTGTAAAACATATGTGCAAAAATTAGATGTATAATTCACTATAGTGCATATTAAACCATAATATAAAATATTCAGTATATTACCTTTGAACAGATCTTACACTGACATGTGATTATTTTTATAGAATCACGTCACTGGTTATAAATGGCACATAGAGATCGCCTGTTTTTTGTAATAGAAGATAAGTATAATTTATTTTGTGCTTAGCATACATTTCCCATGTCAATTTCCAATTAAAGTTTTATTGAATTCCTGCGCCACCAAATACCGACCAATGATAACTCATATTAGTAGGTATCTGTTTTACCGACAGATCATTGCGCTCTCTCTCTCTTTCTCTCTCCCTCCCTCCGCTAGTGACACTGCAGTCATCTCTCTCTCACTCTTTCACGCCAATGACACTGCAAACATCTCTCTCCCCTCTATCTCTCTCTCTCTCACACACACACACGCACACGCGCACTCATGCATATCAGTTTTTTATGTTTGCATTCATACATACTTATTTATTTTTTCTTTTACAGGAACAGCAACAGCAAGCAGTTTTTTTGATCAACGGTCAGGAGCAACAGCAATAACAAAAACAATAGCAGCAGGAGCAGCAACAACAGCAAGCAGATTTTTTAATCAACGACCGAGCGCAACAGCAACAACAACAACAATAGCAGCAGGAGCAGCAACATCCTCAATTAGATGATATGATTACTCTTGATGAAATACTTGGAAGTGACTGCATGAATATTATTAAGGAGGAACTATCAACGATGTACGAAGAGTTAGCTGTATCATTAGAGAACGAGTATCAAATAAATGAATTCGAAGAATATCAGCAACAACAACAGCAAATAGAAGAGCAAAACAAACAACGACAAGAAGAGGAAAAGCATGTTGAGACGATAGATTTGAGTCTCAAGTTGAATTAGTTCAAGTTATGCCATCAGTCAACATCCTCCAAACAAGTGATGTTATAAAACTTATTGAAGCTATATTAAAAATAATGCCAATATTACAACAAAATGTTGAAATAGTTAAACAGTATCATCATGATACTATAAATGAATTGAAAAATCTATCACAGCAATTCGAAAACTTTTCCAAAACCTTTTCGACATGGATGCAAGCTCAGCAGCAAATGAAAAGAAAGAAAACGGCAAATGCTGAAGAAAAAGAAGTGAATTCTAAAAAAAAGAAAATTGTAAAAAACCTAAGAAAGAGCCAGTAAATTCAACTATTTCTAAACAAGTATTGAAAGACTTGCAAAAATTAAATGTAATAAATAATGAAAACATTTGTAAAGTAAAAAAGAATGTTAAAAAATAAATTTTAATAAAATATTTGTAATTTTTTAAAATTATTTTTTCCTCTGATTATCACCACTACTCGAGTGTAAATAATCCACTCTACCACTCTCTCTCCCCCTCTCTCATGCATAGCGTTCTGCAGGATACAGTCCTCGTACTCACTCTTGATACATACACACACACACACGCACGCCCACACACGCACAGATAAATATAAATAAATTTAATCCAATGCGTGCCGGTAGCTCTTATATACCATTACCAGCATTCATAGAGAAAAGGAAAGCATGCATAAATGTTAAAAATTATGATAACAAACGCTTTATATGGGCAATTTTATCTGCATTATATCCTGTAAACCGTAAAAATCATCCCAATAGATTGAGTAATTACATTAAATATGAAAACACCTTGGATATGAAAGGTATTGAATTTCCTGTGTCATTGAAAAAAATACCAAATTTCGAGAAGCAAAATACTACAATCTCAATAAATGTGTTTGGCTTAGACAATAAAAATGTAGTGCCTCTGTATATAACATCATGTAAAAAGAGCAATCATATTAATCTTCTTTTACTCATGAATGATAATTTAGATAATGATGAGTTTGCAACAAAATCACATTATGTAACATAAAACAGCTATCGTGTTTGCTTAGTAATGATTTAAGCAAAAATGGTAGAAAACTATTAGTATGTGATAGATGTTTAAATTTTTTTTACACAGAAGATAATTTAACCAAGCATGAAGAATACTGTAAAAAGTTGAATAACTGTAAAATAAGACTTCCTACTGAAAATAATAATATTATAATGTTCAAAAATCATTGCTATAATGCAAAGTTACCGTTTATAATATATGCAGACTGTGAGTGTTTATTAAAACCGATAAGACAATATGTGAAAACTAACACTCGACCAGTACAGAGTCATGAAATTTATAGTATAGGATACTATCTTAAATGCAGCTATAATGATTCTTTATCAAGATGTGACGTTTATAGAGGTCGTGAAGCATCAAAGTGGTTTGCCGAACAGTTAAAAAATATTGAAGAAAAAATCTTCATATTCCAAGATGGAGTCATCGAGCGCGGGCTCGGTGACTTCGCAGTCAGCAATTTTCTATAAATGTCATCCAAAAGTGGAAGTAAAAACAGTTATTTGTATAATATATGAGGAACCTTTGATACTAGTGATTTTGCTAAAATAGACGGGGCAGTAAAAATTAGTGGAGTTTTAGGATTATGTCCAGAACATAACCAAGTAGACCTAACCTCGAAAGTGAATACAAATGTGTTGAGTAATGAAGCCAAAATAATCATTGCTCAGATTAAATTGAGAAAAAGTGATAAAATAAGTGTGTCAGAAGCTGAAAGTGAGGATGATGATGAGAACAGTGTATCAATAGACAGTATTTTGAAGCGTGAAAATGCGCTATTAAAAGAACTAAATAAAGAAATGAAAGAAAAAAATAAGTTATTGAGTGAATTACTTGATAAGCAGAAAAGTGAAATAGATACCTCAAAAAACAAAACATATGCTCAAGTAATTTCGAGTGCCATGACTAACAACAAGCCAAAACGAATCCCAAATATTATAGTTAAAAACAAAGATACTAAAGATTACTCTATAGACACAATAAATTATACTGTTGCACACTATCTCATTAAACATAAGAGCATACGGGCAAAAAAATTAATTAAGAAAAAGAGTGAAATAATACTAGATTGTTTACCAGAAGAAAGTGCAAGCAAAGCATATAATGTTTTGAAGAAAAAGCTTGATGAAAGTTGTGATGTTACAAAAGAAACAATAGAGAATTCAAAGGTTAAAGTAGTTGGAATAGATAATTTTGAAAATCTAGACAATAAAAAAATTGAAGATGACACAAATGAAAGAAATTTTAGTAAATTCAACAAGAAGTGTACTGTATTGCACTCATATGATAACTCCAAAATTCATCTACAGTCAGTCATATTAGAAATTCCTGCTGAACTATATCAACATGTGAGAGAGAATAAAAACAGGATCTTCGTGGGTTATCAAAACTGTAAGGTGCATGACTACTGCAACGTCAAGCCATGTTTTAATTGTGGTAGATATGGGCATTAAGTGCACAAATAATCACACATGCTTAAAATGTGCAGGTAAACATAAGACTACAGATTGTTCTGGTAATAAATTAAATTGTCCTAACTGTATCTTCAGCAATAATAAATATAAAACTCAATATAATACTGAGCATATGGCAACAGATAGCCACGCATGCAGTATCCTACAAAATAAAATAAGAAAGTTCATTGACTTTACTGACTACACGATACAACCTGTAATAACGAGATATGTCGGTATGGCAGAAAATATTCCAAACAAGGCTATAACCATGCGTACATCTGGGATGTCTTCTACGTCACTCAACGCAGTTAACACACGTATAACAAATAGACTAAGAAAAAAGGATTAACTAATGGCGCAAGAATTCAATTTTGAAGACATACACAACATAGAACGTGATGCAGAAAACATCAGATCACTCAACAAGAACATCTCGAAAAAAAAGAACTTAATTCTCTGTGTAAATATAAGAAGTTTAAATGCGAATTACGAAGAATCATTTATTGAAAGCTTGGTAGTAAAACCAATTATTATAATATGTACGGAAACATGGATCTTACAACATCCTCAATACTATCAACTACAAGGATATTAAAGCTATTACAATGACAGTAAAATTAATAGGGCTGATGGAGTCATGTTATATATAAAAAACAATATACAGGAAAAAACTAAAATAGAAGTAATTGATAGATTGAGTGTTGTAAGTTCTGATACTTTTCTAGAGTCAGGTGATGCAATCAGGATCTCTGTTATGTACAGGTGCTACGATGTATCGAAATCTGAGTTTACTAATTCAGTAAGAAAATTCCTGGCTAAACAGGTTAATATAAAAAATCAATGTATATTTGGAGATTTTAATATAGATATAAGGGAAACTAATTATGACTAAATTGGTTTAGCTGAAAAGACAATCACTCAAGACTTTCTGAATAATTTTTTTGAAAATGAATATACTCCATTTTTTAGAGGAATCACAAGACCATCTCAGAACAGTGAGAACGGTCCGTGTATAGACAATTGTTTCGCCAAAGTAAGAAATATTGAGTTGGAGTCTTTTAAGTTAAACATACCGTTTAATGATCATTATCCACGCTTCATAAGTATGAATAAATTCAAAATACAAAATGATTACAATCAATCAGCCTGCATTAACTATGGGAAGTTAATAAATATTGCAAAAAGATTTGAGTGGGACTCATTGTCACAAATAAATGATCCTAACCAAGCTATAAATGAATTAATAAGTATGATACAAGGCTCTGTTGAAAAGTAACTGATAGAAAATATACTAATATAAACAAAAAAGATACAGTTCCTAAGAAAATATGGATTACGAAAGCAATATTAATATCCTGTAAAACTAAAGAGTTGTCATATAATATATGGAAAAAGAATCCAACAAATATGAAACTGAAAATGGATTATGAAAAAATTTTGAGTAAGGTAATTAAAGATGCTAAGTATAAATACGAAAATAATGCCATTAGAAAATGCAGTGGTTATTCAAAACAGCTTTGGAGCATAATAAATCATAAGTTAGGGAAAAAAAAGAAGCAAGGAGGATCACTTGATAGTATAATAGTTAATGATCAGAAAATTGATGACAAGACCACTATTGCGAACATGAATGAATATTATTGTAATGTAGGATTAAATTTAAGCAATAAAATTTAAAAAATGGACTTAGAACAATTGAAACTGCCAGTTCGAAACAACTACTCAATTTTTATTAATCCAACTAATATGTATGAAATTCAAAATATAATTATTGCAATGAAAAAAAGGCTGGTGGAGAAGATAACATTAGTGCAATAACTATCAAATCTTTATCGAAACATATATCAAAACCGTTAGAGTACATATTTAATCTATGCATACAGCAATCAATCTGGCCTAATGCACTGAAAAAAGCAGATACTGTACCTATATATAAATCAGGAGACAGTAGTTGTATTAGTAACTATAGACCAATATCGCTAATTTCTAACATTGCCAAAATATTTGAAAAAATCATATACAATAGACTTTATAATTTTATCATGAAGCACAAAATAATATCTGATAGACAATTCGGCTTTCTAAGACAGAGAGGAACGAAGGATGCTCTCAATTGTCTATCAGATATTATATATAGAAACCTAGATAAAAGCAAACCGATTATAACTGCGTTCTTAGATCTGGCTAAAGCCTTCGATACTGTAGATCACAGTATACTACTGGACAAATTAGAAAGATACGATGTAAGAGGAGAAGCATTAAAATTACTCAGCAGCTATCTATCTGATAGGAAACAATGTGTAAAGATAAGTAACTGCAAGAGTGAGTACAAAAAAATTATGATAGGGGTTCCACAAGGAACAATACTTGGCCCTCTATTTTTCATATTATACGTGAATGACCTACAGGTATGCAAAATGAAACAATATTATCTTACGCTGATGACACAGTTATCATCTCATGTGATAACTCGTGGACAGCTGCGTAGGAAAAATTAAATGAATATCTTCATAAGGTGGCAATATGGCTAAACCTAAATAAATTATCGCTCAATGTAAATAAAACCGTATATATTGCACATGGAAATTACTGTGATAGTGTGCCTAGCACCTTAAACATCAGAATTGGTGATAATGTAATAAATAGAGTAGACAGTTGTAAATATTTAGGTTTAATAATAGACTATAACATGAAGTGGGATAAACACATAAATTGTATTATAAAAACAAGATATTTAATCTTTATTTTTGCGAAGCTAAAGAAATTTATGGATAGTAAAACGCTAATGTTACTATATTATGCCTTCTTTCAAAGTATTACAAACTATGGCATCATTGCATGGGGTGGGGCTTATAACAATTACTTAAATTTAATTCAAGGGATACAAAAGAAAATACTTCGAATTATAAATAAAAACTGTTATATAGCAGAGAACCAACCTCTAAGTATAAGGCAAATGTTTGAACTAGAGTGTATAGTATATCATTATAATGAATTAAGAGACAGATACATAAGAAGTGCAAACAAGACACGAAACAAGAATCTACCATTGCCTAAAATTGATAAAACGGTAAGCAAGAAAAGCAGTTATTTTGTGGCTGTGAGTGTATTTAACACGCTATCGAATGACCTCAAAGACCTAGCAATAAGTAAAATCTCTATGAAAAGAAAATTAAAGAGGTTTATAGAAAAGAATTAACTTTTGGATGTTATATTTTTTAAATATTTTAATATTATTAACTTGCTATGAAAAGGAAAAAGGGCATGATAGCGTTAAATGCGTTACCTTGGCTCTATATGGTAGTTTTAAGTATATTAGTATTAGTGATTAAGTATGCAATTCCTATGTACAGGCAACTGTGTTTGCCTCTATAGGATGCCTTTTAAAGGGCATATGTATATGGTATTAAATAAAAATAAAATAAAAAAATAAAAATAAATAACTGCTTTATATGCGAATCCTTTCCCTATGCCTGTTCTATCTCAAGCTGAAGTAACAGATTATTATAATTCAAAAACATGTCATATTTGTAAAAAAAATTTAAATAATGATGTCAAGGTACGCGATCACTGTCATCTTACTGGAAAATATCGAGGACCTGCACATACTACATGTAATCTAAACTATCAAGACTCGAAAATAGTACCAGTGGTGTTTCATAATTTAAGTGGCTATGACACTCACTTTATTATATCCGATATAACAAATCATTTTCCAGGACAGATTGATCTACTAATTCTGACAAAGGAAAAATATATTTCATTCACAAAACATGTAGAGTATAGTAAAATTAAATTTAGATTTTTAAATTCATTTCGGTTCATGCCTACAATGTTAAATCTTGTAAGATATCCAACCATTTGTAGCTACCACGCAGACTAAATAACTTCCACATCATGCTTTTTAGAGTGCGATTAAAACGTTCACAAATTGATGCCTTAAGATTATTGTAGGTAGAGTATAGATGAATTTTATAACTTTTAATTAGTTTGTCAAAATCTTTATTGTAAAATTCTTTTCCACGATCTGTTTGCAAATTCTTGGGTACTCTTTTTTGCAATAGTATTGATTTCATAGCTTGAGTTACACATTTTCAAGTTTTTTGTTTCACTGGCACATCCAGGCATACTTTGAGAATACATCAATAACTGTGAGCAGGTACTTAAACCCTTTATTTTGCTTGGCATATGGAATCATTTCAACAAGATCTGCTTGCCAAGTTTCATCGATATTTTTGCTGAGAAAAGAACGACGTGGATAATTACGTCGAGCAGGTTTCTGAAGTTCCTCCACTAGTCCTGCTTTCATTATGATTTACAGGTTTATTTATTCCAGAATCCAAGATTTGTAATTTCTCTTGCAAATCTCTAAGCGTTTTATTTATTCTAGAAAATTCTGTCTCAGTATTTATAATTTTATCATTTACTAGACTCTCCAGTATCAGCTCTTTGTCAATCAACTTTTTTACAAACTTTAAATTTACAGCATCATCTTGATCCACAGCATCACCAACATAACACAGTTTTCGATTCTCTAAATCAAAATTTCCATTACTAGTCAGCTTGAATCCTAGTCCAGGCGGTCCTCGAGACGTGCCTGCAAGGACTAGTTGACGTCCAAACACATCAATACTCATTTCGATACTGAGTTGTTACAAAATAATTTCAGCTTCACGAAGCTCCTCAATGATTGATTGTATTTCATTGACATGGTTATTATTGCCAGCAGATGTTTCAGCTATAAGTAATCTTAAACGATCGACAAGTTCATTTGGATCATCCCAATAACAGTATTCAGTATGGATATTTTTATGAGCGATCTTATATGACATAAGCCCCTTACCACTTTTACCAACCTTGAGAATTTTACTCACATAATCAGTATATTTCTTACTTGCATTTTCACGAATATCTTCCTTCGATTTATAGTATTTTTTGTGTGCATTTGTGTCTTTTAAAATCTTAGCATAATTCTTCTTATCATTATCAGTGATTAAAGTGTCATCAGGATATTTCTTAAACAACAATTCCACAAGACCGAGATTTTTTTCATACACACTTTATTGCCAGCGATAATTTTATCTTTGTCAAAACTTATAGGAGAATTACCAATCATTAGTTTATTATCATGCATTTTTCGCACTTCATATACTGTATCTAAGGCTCGTGTTTGTCCCTTAAGCAACAATCGAATGTTTTCATCGACATTAGCGCTCATAACTGTTTTTTCATCATCCAAAACATCTGAAACACTTGCAACGTTATTTTGAATAACAGTTTTTTCGTGATCTGAAATATCTGAATCGCCCACAGCTGACTCAAAAGCTGATTCTCCATGATCATCGTCATCATCATCATCATCATCAGCATCATCATCATAGTCTTTTTTATTATTTTCAATACGCTCTAATTTTAATTTTCTCTTCTTTCGTTTTTCATTTTTAACGACCACTGGCGATAAACTTTTTTCTTGTTTAATATGCTCACTTACATAGATTAGCTTTTCCAGTGGTTTCACAAGCGGTTTGAACGAGTCCTCCAAATTTTTTCCACCTCCAATTTATGTGACTTTACCAAATCGTACTTTCTTTTCAAAGCTCTACGAGCTTTCTCAACTTCAGGTAGAACTACAGTTTGTTGATCAAAATCAGACATCTTAATAGTTTAGAGTCTCACAATCAAATGCTAAATTTATTCAGTATTCTGTATATTTATCACAATCTGATCAAAGCCTTTTCTGTAGCGACCATCATTGATATCACGGTCTTTGTCTATAACGAGAAAACTATGATTGCTATTATTCCAACACATCGAACAAATATCTTTGAAGCGTTGATATGTCATATCTGTATTAACATGATCGTTATAAACATGTTTTAAGTTCATATCATCTTGTCGAAAAATTAACAACAAGTTGACGTTGTCACGCACTAAATGTTTCGGTACTTGCGCATACGACTGACACAAGTAAAAGCAATCCATGCTTGTATGGCTGCCCATGCAGTAAAAAGCTTTGACATTATCCTGCTTCTCACAGTCAATATCATCAAAGATAAAAATTGAGTTGGGTTGAGCTTCATCAGGTGATACAACGAGATCGTGTTCACCGAACGATAAGTATTTAATACCTTCTAGAGGCTCAACAAGTTGTTCCAAAAATTTATATTTAGGCTGATTCAAAGATTTCGAGTATACGTAAATATTTTCAAATCTCAAACCATTAGGATGAATGATTAGAGATAAGAGTGCGTTCGTTTTACCACAATTAGACGGATCACAAAATACTGCTCTTATACTGTTAGGTAGCAATTTTCCATGACGATTGTGTTGTTTTTTTTTGCTGCTGCTGGGTCAAAAGATCAAAATTAACCACTGGCAACTTTGTTGCCTCTTTCTTAAGATCCATCATGCTTCTTAAAATTTCATATCTCGACTGACTCGATATATTATAAATATGAGCATTTATAACACCATCTGTCAGTCTCGCATGAGCTTATTAAGATCTAGCGTCATGCATCCAAAAAAAGGTACAGGTTTAGTGAATACATTGATTAACAAATTATCCATTGAACTTCATGTGCCTTGTTATCAGTACTGTGGTCCAGGTACTAAACTTGCTAAACGTTTAGCTCGTGGTGATTCAGGAATAAATCCTCTAGACGCTGCTTGTAAGGAACACGATATTGCCTACTCAAAAAATCCTGATAACATTCAAGAGAGAAACGCAGCTGATCAGATTTTAGCAGAGAAGGCGTGACAGAGAGTGAAATCTAGAGACGCTGGTTTGAAAGAAAAAGCGACAGCTTTCGCTATAGCAAATACCATGAAGTTAAAATCAAAGCTTGGTTTGGGTGTTGGAAGAGGAGGAGTAAGAGGAGGTGGCAGGCGTAGATCTAATAAACTTAAGAAAACGATTTCAAAGAAAACGATTACACTGAAAATTTTGAAAACTCTGCTGAAAACTGTCAGCACTAAAGATGGCTCATGAGCATGTGAAAAATGTTGGTGAAAAAAGTAAAGTTAATCTTTCACGCATATTGCCTGTTCCCAGCAAAGTAGGTGGCTTTCTTCCAGCACTTATCCCACTTTTTGCTGGTCTCAGTGCAGTAGGCTCACTTTTTAGCTATATTAATAGCTCAGTATGTCGTCAGACAGTCAGTCAGCAACGAGTGATCAAACGAATAACACGTCAGAACAGTCAGTTTCTACAAAGTCTCGGTCTCAAAGTGCGCGGTGGAGGAAGAACGGGACCTCAAGCAAGAAAAATATTGAAAAAATAACTTGTACGTTTATCTGTTGTTGCTGTGTGCCTCAGAAAAATGGAACCAGTTCTTAACGTACAATCCCCTGTCATCTTTGATGAATCTGTCTCGCATTATGAGGTTCATGCATATTAACCCTATACACACACCCTTTTTGTGAACAATGCTATTAGTCATCTCTTTGAAGAAATTCGATATGAGATGAATGCCATAGAGATTGATCGATGTAAGAACGTTGCTGCGACAACCCTGATGAAAGGTTACACATCTTTCTCACCTAGTCAACTAAAGTATCTTGAAAATTCTGGCTGGACACCTATTACTGACGTAGGAAATATAGCTGATAATAATGAAAACTTTGATGTGACAGTTCCTCTATCAATGATTTTTGGTTTCGCTGAAGATTATCGCAAAATCGTTGTAAACGTTAAGCATGAACTTATTCTCACAAGATGGAGAAATGATTTTGTTAGAGTTAGTTTCTCCCACTCTTGTAAGCGAGTCTTAGAATCAGCTCCGGCAGTCCTTCTCGTACCCTCGAGTGGAAAACACCTAACCGCATATAGTGATCTGTATTCTTAAATAACCGCCAAACTTATTCTACAAACCATTGACTATTGTCTCATCTCGCTTTCCTTTATCGATCCTGGTGCGCTAACAGGTTATGAGTGGACTACGCGAGAGTGGAAAGTGACTTGACTTTGTCGTGATCGAACGAACGCGTCTGTTTTGTGCAAAATGGCTGGGGAGCTGTCAGTACGCCACGTGGCGAAGTTCGACGGGAAAAATTTCTCAGCATGGAAATTTCAGCTCAACGCAGTATTAATCGCGCACGACTTGTTGGACATCGTAAATGATATCGTCAGCCTTGGAGCCCGGTCAGCTCAACTGTCTTTTGTCATGTGTTAGTGCCAAGGAAATGTGGGATAAGCTCAGTACAATTCACGAACAGAAAACGGCGACTCATAAGCTGATGATGATGCAACGATTCCATGAGTACAAAATGGACTCCTCCGACAGTGGCGAAAATACAGAACTTGGCGGTGCAGTTGATGGATCTAGGTGAAAATCTCCCGGACATTGTAATTATGTCGAAGATTCTCACAAGCTTGCCTGCGAAGTATCGTAACCTACGTATTGCCTGGAGCAGTGTAGCGACGGATAGGCAAACGGTTGAACATTTACTGGAACGGTTGATCGAGGAAGAAAGCTTGCTGCGCACCGATGAAGAAGAGGAGTCTGTTGCGCTAGCAGCGGTAATGGGACATAAGGGACGAGGCGGGGCAGATGCGAAGGACAAGAAACAGGAAAGTAATCGTCGTGACAAGAAAAACTTCAAGTGTTTTGCATGTCATCAGAAAGGACATTACGCTCGAAATTGTTCGGACAAGAAAAACAAGCAAGAAGCTAGCCAGTCCACGAACAGTTCTCAGAAGGTTGCCCTTATGGCAGAGAGACGTATGAATTCTGAGAGTGAGATAGAGACAGCGGTGCCTTCCTGGAAACCTACTAGGGAGCAGGAGTGGAAAATTCTCGATGCCGATTCAAAGGATGTTTGGTTTACCGACAGCGGAGCTTCGACACACGTGACCCATCGGAAAGACTGGTTTGTAGAATACCGGCCAAAAAGAGATGGCAGCACTATCGTTCTTGGTGACAATGGTGAGTGTGTCGTTGCTGGCGAAGGCACAATACTGGTAAACCGGCTGCTTGAGGGAAAATGGCTTGAAACGCGCATCGAAAATGTACTCCATGTGCCGGGATTAAAGAAGAATTTACTCTCTGTGGGTCGCGTGGCTACGAATTTAAATTCAAGAGTAACCACGTCGAACTGATGGCACACGACGAAATCATCGCGATTGGAGTGAAGCAATCCAATTACATTTAACGGATGTTCTTCGAAGTCATAAAACCGGACAGAATTGAAATTAATGTGAATGAAACAAGTACGAAAGTCTGGAATGAGCGGCTGGCACATCTTAACGTGCGAGCGCTAAAAGAACTAGTATCCAACAGTTTAATTCAAGGAATCGTCGTTGAGGATAAAGAGGAGTTCTTTTGCGAGCCACGAAGCACTTGAAGGACCAGATGCTAGAAACTGGCGGAAGGCAATCAACAACGAGCTGAAACAAAATGAGAGGAACAACACCTGGGAGCTCGTTCCAAGACGCCCAGGAATGAGAACGATAGACTCAAAGTGGGTCTTTAAAATTAATCCAGGATCCGAAACTCAAGATGTCCTCTTCAAGGCACGCCTGTGTGCCCGTGGATTCTTGCAGAAGGAGGGACTGGACTACTTAGAGACTTTCGCACCTGTAGTGCGCTACGACTCTCTACGCATGCTGCTGGCCCACGTCGCACTAGAAGATTTGGACACCGTGACCTTCGACGTCAAATCAGCATTCCTCTACGGGGATCTGAACAAAGAAATATTCATGGGAGTGCCCAAAGGAGTGTGTGTGAATAAGAGTGGTAAAGTATGCAGTATGAGTGTTGAAGCATGCGATGAGAGTGATGATGCGAATGTGTTCCGAGATGATAATGTAGTATGCAAACTGCGCAAATCTCTATACGGGCTAAAGCAAGCACCACGGTGCTGGAATACAAAATTCAAGCGGTTCTTGAATTTATTCAATCTTTGTGAAAGTGAGGCAGACAAATGTATCTTTACTGGCCAATACAATGGGCACAAAGTATACCTTGCTTTGTTTGTCAATGATGGGCTATTAGTTTGTAAGTCCAATCTAGTTTTAAAACACATATTGTCTGAACTGCGTAAACATTTTGAAATAACTGTAGGCGGTTCAAGCTATTTTATTGGCTTAGAAATTTACCGGGACAGAGAAAAGAAAATCTTGAATATCTGTCAACGTGCGTATATCCAACATGTTCTCGAAAAATTTAGAATGAGCGAATCAAATCCTGCATGTGTGCCTGCTGATGTTAATGTACATCTGCAATCGGCAGATAAGAATGCAGCGAGAGAATGCAATGTGCCATATCGTGAAGTAATAGGTTCACTTATGTACCTGGCCATGGCTACTCGACCCGATATATCGTACATTGCTTGCTATTTGAGCAGATTTCAGAGTGGATATGATAAGAACCACTGGCAAACAGTGAAGCGTGTTCTGGCTTATTTGAATGGTACGATAAATCTAGGTCTTGAGTATCGGTTAGATAAAGAACCAAGTAGCATGGTAGGGTACTCGGATTCCGACTATGCTGGGTGTTTAGAGACTAGAAGATCTATATCTGGGTATGTTTTTATTATGGCCGGAGCCTCAGTAACATGGGCTTCCAGACGCCAAGAACTAGTAACACTCAGTACGACCGAATCTGAGTACGTTGCCGCTGCCACAGCTGCTAGAGAAGCAATGTGATTGAAGAAGTTATTAAATAATCTCGGTTATCAATGTGATTCGATTACACTGCATGTAGATAATCAAAGTGTAATTTGTTTAACAAAAGATTCTGGAAATCATTGACGAACTAAGCACATTGATATCCGGTATCATTTCCTAAAAGAAAAATGTGAGAAAGGAGATATTTCAGTAGTACACGTATCGTCAAAAGAGCAAAAGGCTGACGTGTTTACCAAAGGTTTACCAAAATGCGTGATAGCCTGGGTCCAGGGGAGGTCCCGGACACTTAGGTAAAAACCCATTGTGTCGCCCCCTAATGAAGCAGTGCCCTACGCGGGTAGGCCATCCTTCCTCCAGAAGGCTAGTATGGCCCCCGAGCAGGTTGCACCGATGTCCTCGCACATGGGGAAGTGATCCCCCAGGTACAGGTGTCTAAGGTAGGCAAATTTTGGGCACTCCGTCAGTATGTGAATGGGCGTTTCGTCCCCCCCTCCACACCATCTAAAGAAGCCCTCATTCTCCTTCCCCGTCCTCAGACCATGATAATTAAGACGAATATCTCCTGTCACGATCTGTATCAGGAGACGAGAGTCCTTCCTGCAGTTGCCAACGGCACATACAGTCCATTCGGCGTTGACCTCCTGTCCAACAAGCGCTCTGGCTTGTCTGCATCCACCTGCGTCTCGCCAGTCTCTGGCACTTTCTTTCCTAACCCATTCTCGGACCACACCTCCTAGCAGGCTCCTTGCGGCTCCCGCAAAAGGCTCCGGTCCTATGGGGGGATTTTTAGCCCCCAGAGCTGCGAGTCTGTCGGCAATTTCATTGCCTCTGATACCAGTATGCCCTGGTACCCATAGCAGTCTGACCATGTTATCCATAGCCAGCTGATTGACTGCCATCTTACAGGCCCAGACTAGTTTGGAGGCAGTCTTTTGAGCTGTAAGAGCTTTAAGAGCTGCCTGACTGTCTGAACAGATGGTAATGGTTTTCCCTCTCTTTCCGAGTTCCATGATCCTCTGCGAGCAGGTTAGTATAGCGAATATTTCGGTCTGGAAGACCGTGGCATTCAGTCCCAGGGAGAAGAAGGTGCCTCTTCCATCCCTCCGACAATAATACCCCGAGCCAGCTCCCGCCACGGTCCGTGAGCGGTCCGTATACCAGACTTCTCCCGTCCCCGGCAGGCTGTCCCTTCCAGTCTCCCATTGCTCTCTAGCGGGTATGACAATCCTGTATCTTCTTCGAAAAAAGTAGCGTGGGATCATCATATCCGTTTGCATGGTGAATTCAGGTGTGAGACCCAATCCGTCTGGTAATCGGGTGTGTCTCGTTCCTGTTCTCCACTGTCCAAATCCGTTGAGTCGATGGGCAGCCTTGACCGCCTCCCCAACGATGGTGAGGTGAAGTGGTTCCACCTTCATCAGAGTCCCAAGTGCTCTGGTGGGCGTAGTTCTATATGCTCCTGTCACCCCTCTTAGCACCTGTCCTCTGAGTTTCTCCAGTTCTGCCCTGGCCCCCACCTGTTCCACCCTTGGCCACCAGACCAGAGCGGCATATGCAAGTCGCGGTACCAAGACAGCCCTGTAAAGCCATATGATTATCCGGGGACTGAGTCCCCAGGAGCTGCCAAAGGCCCTACGGCATGTCCAAGGAGCAGCCAGGAATTTATCGCGTTGAGCTTTTAAATGCGCCTTCCAGGTAAGCTTCTTATCGAGGACTACGCCTAGATACTTGGCTGAATCTTTTGCCTGCAGAGCGACCCCAGATAGTCTGGGCATCCTGCAGGTATCCAGCTTATATTTGCGTGTGATAATTACCAGCTCAACCTTCTCCGGGTTAACGGAAAGCCCAGTTAAACGGCACCATTTCTTCACCTTTCTTAGAGCGAGCTGCATGGCGTCCATGGCTCCACCAGCCTCTCTGCCCCTGACAAGTATCAGAAAGTCATCCGCATAGGCCTGAGCATAGCAACCCCCCGAATTCAGCGCTTCTAGCAGTCCGTTGGCCACTAGGCACCAAATCGTAAGGGACACCACCCCGCCCTGCGCACATCCCTTACTGACGGTCCCCGAAACCGTTGCGGTTCCTAACTTTGAAACCACAGTTCTGCAGTCGAGCATACTCTGAAGCCAGCTAATAAGCGGCCTCGGTATCCCCCGCAGCTCCGATTCCTTTACGACTGACTCCATAGACGTGCGATTGAACGCTCCCTCTATATCGAGAAATACTCCAACCATCAGTTCCCCCCTTTCCAGCTGCTCCTCAATGCGACTGACCGCTGAGTGTAGGGCGGTCTCTGTAGAGAGGCCTGCCCTGTATGCATGCTGGTTAGGGTGTAGGGGCCTAATATTGAGGATCTCGCTTTGGATAAACCTATCTACCAACCTTTCAAGTGACATGAACATAAAGGAGTTCAGACTAATGGGTCTGAAGTCCTTAACGGTTGTGTGACTCGGCTTCCCTGGTTTGGGAATGAACACGACCTTGGCTGTTTTCCAGATAGTTGGTACGTGAGCCAAGGCGATGCTAGCTCTGAAGAGTTTAGTCAGGGATCCTATCAACTCCCTGAAGGGGTCGAAGTTACTGATGGCCCACCTGATTTTCTCTGGGGTGACAACCGTAGCTGCCAGTCCCCATGTTGTCCTTCGCGGCCTTTCCCCTCCATAAAACTCACCAACCATGTCCTGGGCAGGTTGAAAGTCCGGAAAGTTGGCCTGCAGAAGTAATTGTAAGCACTCCTCCTCGGAGGTTGCGTAATCTCCTGTAGGTAGCTTGATTGCTTCAAGCCATACCTCAGGATTCTTTGCAAGAATTCGTAGAAGTCTAGCTGCATCCGGATATCTCTCGATTCCTTCGCTGTAGTCCCTCCACCCTTTGACTCTTGCCGCATTAACGCTACTTTTATAGCGCCTCTAGGAGTCCCTATGCCTAAGCCAGTCGCCGGGACTTCTAGTGTTTTTGGCCCTGTTATAGGTCCGTCTCGTTTCCCGCCGTAGTTTCTCTAGTTCCTGGTTCCACCACAGGGTCCTCTTGGTGCCTCTTGGGATGTTCCAGGGACAGCTTCTTTGGAACGAGATCTCGACTATCCTGACCAGCTCTGTTGCCCAAAAGTCAAGATCGCTCGTACGACCAAATTTAGGTTTGAAGGTGTGGAGCTCGTTTCTAAGGATTTCCCTGAAGAACGCCCAGTTTGTTTTCCTGGGATCTCTAAAGGCCATTGTCTGCGAGCTCCTCTCTTTCCATTCAAAAAGAATATATCTGTGGTCAGGCAGCGAGGGTTCATTCGAGAGCCTCCAGCCGCCTATCCACCCTTCTATTCCCGTTGTACACAGGGTCATTTCGATAACCTCACTTCTAACCGCATTGTAGAAGGTTGGTTCCCTGCCCTGTTTAGTATACACAGACTGGTTGTGGCCAGATACTGCAGCAGCGCATCTCCCCTGCTGTTGTTGTCCGAGCTGCCCCAGACTGTGTTATGCGAATTCGCGTCGCACCGCAGAATCAATGGAATGTTCCGCGTTCTGCAATCGTTGATGAGTTCTTGTACCTCCCCGGGCGGAGGCTCCTCCTGGGATTCGTACGGAAAGTAGCCTGAGGTCACCACCACGTCCCTCTCACCTTAATTGCTGTAAGATCGCCACTGCACCGGGCGGGTAGCAGCAATGCGTCAAGGCCTTTGACAAGCCCTACATGCCCTGGGGGTACTGCACGCAGGGTCACGAAAGATCCGTCCGGCCCCTCCCAATCCCCTGACTCTACCCGCGACCACCCACGGTTCTTGTATTAGGCATATACCTGTGTGCATCCTAGCCATGCGCCTGGCCAGGGTAGCCGAGGCGCCTTTGCTATGGTGCAAGTTAATTTGTGTGAAAGCTGTCCCATCTCCAGCCATGGTGATTAGGACGGACCAGCTCCACTTTGCTCCCGCTGCCCCCGGGTGCCCTCGTCCACCCTTACCGTGACCCTACCGAGCCCCCAGTGCAGCTGATAATTTCACTGTCGGAGCAGGCTTACCGAGGCTTCGGGTATGCTAAGCACCAGGAAGGTTCCACAGTCGGGTCCCTCCCTGTTATCCGTGCTTAGCACCCTCCACCTGTTAATGCGCAGGCCCGAATGCCTGTGGTCCAGCCGTTCCAGGATGCCCGCCGGCTCCAGTCTCTTGCCAGGAATCCGGAGGGTGGCCCTTCTCGGCTTTCTCAGCGCCGACATCTCTACCAGCGCTAATTTTGCACCCTCCCAAGGTCTTAGCCGAGGGGTTATTTCCTCCAGCCAGTCTCTCGAGAAGGTGTTACTAGCCACCACAATTATGGCCCCCAGCTTGACAAAGGAGTCGTCGAACTCGGACCACGGTCCGGCTTCGATCTTATCGACCTCGGCCTGGACCGCCTCACTGACGAGTGCCAGCCGCTGGGCAGTCAGCTCCTCGTCAGGATAGCCCTCGCAGACGACCGCCCTCGTAAGGGGGTCCACTATCCTGGCGGCCAAGACGGCCGTTTCTATATTCGCACGTTTACTGGCCGGGTTCGCTGGCGGCGTCGAGTCAGCATCCTTGCGGCGCTTGACTCCACCTGGGGTTCGTTCTCCGCCAGCGGAGACCACCGCCGTGTGTCGAGGGTGCGAAAGGGAGGGTCCCTGAAGGTTCCCAACCCTTGCCGCCTCCTCCAGCTTCTTTCGGGCTTCTCTCTTCCTTTGGGCCCCCGATCTCTTTGGCCTGAGCCTCAGAGTCCGGAGCCCCTCAGAAACAGCATCAGTCGGAGGGTTCTGTGTGGAACCCCCCCCCCCCCCCCCCCCCCCCCCC
>JAZHPH010000114.1:250752-266109 GCA_037356405.1 Nasonia oneida | reverse complement strand
AGTCGGAGGGTTCTGCGTGGAGGCCCCCCCCCCCCCGACGAGATCACCGGCAGTGCACTGTGGTGCGCCTGCCAGTGGCAACAATTTTTGTTTCAGGTCCTCCCTCATGCTGACCTGCCCTCCCACAAAAATCCCCGAGTTTTCCGAAGAAATCTCGGGGTTTCCACCCGCTGCTACCTCTGAAGGGGCCACCGAAGTGTCCCCGGATGAGGCCCCAGCGGGACAACTATAGTTGAGACCTTGGTTCGGTAGATTGATGGCATTACTACCCAGAAACTGCCTCCCTTCCGACTCCGCGCAGGGGTCTCCCACCTCAGACCGATTGGGCGTTGCCGCCCAGTGGTCTTCAGCTTCCTCCCCCTCTCCACCCATCCTCGAAAGATTTTTTACGTAACGGTCCATTTTAGTCCCACGAGCAGCTAGGGAAATAAAGGTCCGCCACTGCAGAGCCCCGCATGCAGTGGTAAGGCTAAATACCCGGGGAGGTCGCCAGGTATCCCGGGGGCACCGTTGGCGACCACACAGTACCCCATGCGGCCTACTAGTTCCTTCGGCACGGTTCTGTCACACCTTGGGCGTGGGGGGTGAATATACCCACCGGTGGTCACCACTCCACGGTGGAGAGCTGCTCCCTGGTTGCGCTGGCGGACCACCGCCCCCGAGGAGGGATTCCGGGGTTTCGGCAATACCCGCGTTAGCTGGGCTCCTTCACCCACAGTTGCGTAGACTCCCGTTTAAAAGGTGCAAGCACTGCACTTATTGCTAAGGCGGACCCACTTCCCCCGGGGCCGCGACCCACCCCCGCATAAGCCCCTTCACCCACGGCAAGGTCACTCAGCTCCCAGAGGGGGAAATTTTGATGTATGAGTGTGACAAACGGCGGAAGTGTTAGAGTTAGTTTCTCCCACTCTTGTAAGCGAGTCTTAGAATCAGCTAGAACGTGACTGTACGAATGCGAGCGACCTCTGTTAGCAAGAGATGACGCGTGTGCTTGCTCGACTCCCCTAGTCCCCTATAGCTCTAGGGCCTTTTGCCTGAGTAACAGCGCGCGCTCCGGCAGTCCTTCTCGTACCCTCGAATGGAAAACACCTAACCGCATCTAGTGATCTGTATTCTTAAATAAACGCCAAACTTATTCTACAAACCATTGACTATTGTCTCATCTCGCTTTCTTTTATCGATCCTGATGCGCTAACAGATTTGAATGCTGTTTTGCATAAATACTTATTATTTATATCTTTCTTTGTACTGTTGATTTGTAAGTTGCATCGAGAATTTATTTTTTCATAGATATTACATTGAAAAAAATCCGGACTTGTGGAAATTTGAACCCTGAACCTCAAGATTATGAAGCAAGCGTTTTACACCGAGCCATCGTGATCTTTGATGTCGATTACTTTGGTAGAATGAAATGGTCATTATAACTTACGCGCCCTTGTATGTTTTATTTATTATTAATTAATTATAATGAGTTTATTTTATTAAAACACACTAATAGTAATTGAGTAATAATAAATAAAACATACAAAGGCGCGTAAGTTATAATAACCATTTCATTCTACTAAAGTAATCGACAATATCAAAGATCACGATGGCTCGGTGATAAAACGATTGCTACATAATCTTGAGGTTCTGGGTTCAAATCTCCACAAATCTGGATTTTTTTCAATGTAATATTTATGTAAATATAAATTCTCGATACAACTTACAAATCAGCAGTACAAAGAAAGATAATTAATAAGTATCAAGTAGGAGTAAAATAATTATTTATTTTTATGAGAATTTACGATATATCATATGATTCTTATATGAGGATTCGATCGAAAGTATCATATGATTATTTTTAACCGGACACTTATGCATATGAAAGGAATGGGATTCGAGGACTTTTTAAAGTAAAACAATACAGTATATTGAAAATTTTGAAAATTTTGAAAATACTTATATAGACACACATATCCATCGTATAGGCTGCAGAGTGAGGGAAAATTTACTCCCTTGGGAGCAAAAAGCTTTTTCCTCCCAAGGGAGTAATTTTTTCCCGCTGCTAAGAAAAACTCGATTTTCCATTCATTTTACATGCATGGAAAGTGGCCCTTTTCGTGCACGTAAGGAGAGAGGGGCAAGCCCAGGCAGACAGGTAGGGGAGGTAAAGGAGGGGAGGGGTGTCACCATGGCTCGTCCCGGCAAGTCTAGTTGGGCCTCTCTGGTGGGAGGTGAGGACGTAAGAGCGTCGTACGTACGGTGGCGCGTCCCCATCGGGGGGTACTGCAGGGCCCGTGCGGGTGTAGGGATCGCACCCGCGCTACGGGAGGTCATTTGCACAATGAAAAGGACAATAAGTGCGTTTATCTGTTGGCTAGCTACGACATGGGCATTGACCTTTTTTTTATATAGCATAGCGAGTAAGTAGCGAGCTATGTAAGTGGCGTTGAAGCAATGAGCTGCAGCAGAATTTTATTCCTACAGGATGTGTGGATGGATCGACCTTTTTTTTGACAAGGTGAAATTTCGTGCGATTTGGAGGAAAGCTACGAGAAACATTTTTTAAATAATCGGGTAGTTGTGAGGAGGATGGTGAAGGTTAAACATTTTTAAAAGCAAAATTATGTAAATAAATTTTTTATTTATATTTTTTGAGCATTTTAATTACAGGAAATATTGTAACCTTCATCGTGAAAAACGTCACTATGAAGTACTATCATTTCGGTGAAAATCATTTCAAAATAATTATCAAGAAAACAAGAATTGTTCGTTGAGAGTTTTTTAAAATGTTTTCTTTTAAATATTTTCTTTTGTTAATAACTATGCTTTTAATAATATCATAGCTTCGTTCAGTATTATGGTAGTCATACAACGTTAAAATTTCAGCAAGTTCGTCGCGTAACAAATTTTTGCACTCATTAATTTCATTCAATACACGTTCTAAACGCCGATAACGCTTATTTACACACACTACAATGTTCAATAATCCATCAAATGTCCGCTTCTGCATTGTTGTTGATGGCATCAAGGCCCTCTTCTTCTTTTGGACGTAAAGAGATTCTTGAGTTTGTTGTAGCTTTTGCTGGAGCACGATCATCACTGACTTCATCCCGTATGAAGTAGTTAGAATAACGTCCATTTTTTCCAGTTGTATACGTTGTTGTTGAATACATAACGCAACACTGTTTGATTTGAAATACGTCGAAATATTCTCTAGTTTATTTTCTAGTTCAAGCCAGCTTTCGATATCGATTCTGAGCCCTCTGGAATATTGAGTATTCTTTAGTTCAATAATCGGTTGGTATTTTTGTGTGGAATCATCGTATTCCAAGCTGGTATAAAGTTTCTTCGATCCCAACTTGTTTAGAAGATACGTAGAGGCAAACAGAAGCGGACGACTGTGATTTTTTGCTCTTTCACTGTTGAATACTTCGGCAACAACATCTTGCTTTTCCTGGTTTGCAAGTAAGATAGCTTCAGCCATGTTGTTGTTGTTAAATAAAGCACTATCTTGAACTGCACAGTAGATTTACAGCGATGCACAGTAAATTTTACATGATGCTGAATAAACTTTTCTTTTCTTTTGTTTTTAAAACGTGTGGCTTATTTTAAAATATTTATGATTTACAGGCCATGTTGCATTATCTCCGCCAGTCGCAGCAGCAACACCACCAACTCCCCCGCAACATGTACTAGGAACAACACCGCCGCCGCTGCCGGTTGTACCAGTGCCAGTATCAGCAGCAGTAGCAACTGCAACAATTGAGGCGTGCATGGAACTACTGGAGACTAATGCCGATGATTGGGTCGAGTGGGATGGCGAATCTTACTCCCCAACATCCGCATAAGTCCCAGTGGCGGAGAGAACCATAACGAGCGAAGAGAGAGAAGTCGAGTTAAATCTACAAGGCACAACGGATGCCTGGACCGACTGGAGAGGTGACATGCTCCAGGTGGCGCTGCCGATCCATGTACAGCCCTCGCCAGCATCGTTCCCGTCTCTTCTGCCGCTGCCGATCGATGTATAGTCCTCGCCTGCATCGTCCCCGTCTCTTCTGCCGCTGCCGATCTCGGAAGTAGAATATGGTAAGTTTCAAAATCAATATACATTGCACGCGCGCACACACGCACACACACACGCGCCGTACAATGTAGCAATGTAAAATATTTAAAAAAAAAATAACATTTTAATTTTTATTTTCAGTCTCCGAAGATCTCCAGGGTTATTTCGACGACAACAACGAGGATGATGATGACGATGTAATCATCCTTTCCGATGATGAACCAGCTTTTCCTGATCTCGGGAATATCACCCTTGAACGGGTGATGTTCGAGGCTGCCGAGATGTTCGAGACGGGTCAGCTGCGTACGCTGATATCCTCGAAGCAGGGCCAGAACCGCAAGCACAGGGTCCTCTTTACGAGGACATAAATGACGAGGAAGCCGTGAGCATCCTCTTCGACTCGCAAGTGATGCCCGATGACAGCATGGCTTGGCTCGAGGACGCTGCAGCTAATGCTGCTGCTGCAGGCCCTTCCCAAATAACAAATCTCTATGTTCAAGGTGTGTAATTTAAAAATATAAAACAAAAAAAAATTATGTAATTTATTTATAGTATTATAACAAATAAACTAAAAAAAAATTAAACTTAATAATTCTTGTGTTTTTAAAAAAGAAAAAAGATATGGACATTTCCAACGTCAGCGATGCCAAGTCCAACACACCCAGCCAAGCCACTCCAGCATCACCTCCATCATCATCATCACCATCAGCATCACCTCCAGCATCACCTCCAGCACCAGCGCCACTAGATTATCAAGTAGGCCGGGGGATAAATAGAGGTGACTTAAAAAAGGTTATAATATTAAATGAGAGTACTCGTCGTGCTCGTAATTTTTTTACTGCGGCTCGCGACGTGGAATTCGCTTTCATAATAACGCCCAATATAGCTAATCCGGTCGTTTACTTGCGTTCGGCGTTACTCGAAATCTATCGTTATTTAGTATCCGGTTTAAATGAAAACATTTTAATCGGCGTTACTGTCAATAGCGATAGATTTGATCGAGGCGACGCACGGTTTCCAGTGCGAAAGATCCGCGATTTCGACTTTAACGATCTCTGGAACCGTATAGGTAGCGTTACTCAGAGTAACGAAGTATTTTTTATAGACGAGATTCTCCGCGTAAATGTAACATATTCAGACTTACCACGTGGTGGTAATGGTCTGCAGGAGTCAAAATTGGTTGACGCATTAAATCGTCAATCAATTTTGACTATTAAAAACAACGATAATTTATGCCTACCGCGGGCTATCGCATGCGGGTTAGTTTTTCTTGAGAAAGCGGAGATCGAACGCACGATCTGGGAGCAAAATTGGCGAAAAATCGCCTTTAATTCAATGGCGCACCAAAGAACATGTGCAATTGAAATTTCTGAAAAAGCAGGAGTAGTCGTGGAGTAGTCGTATTCCAATTATATTTGTTGGATTACGGAGTTGTGCTAATGGTATATTATATAGAGAGTTTAGACTGTGGAGAAGGGGCGTTATTTAACGGGAAAGCATTTTTTGACCAAGTAAATATAAAATATACTACAAAAATTAACATCGCGTTCCATAGAGATATTAATCATTTTAATTTAATTTTAAACTTGACTGCGTTATGTGTAAAAAGCATCAGCGATATTACTGTGAAGATTGTAACACAGTATATACGCGGCCTTTTCATCATAAATGCGAAAATCTTTGCATATCGTGCAATGCTTCACCAGCGTGTCAGGCTAGCTCATGAGTTTAAAAACCCACAGTGCTTTGCAAATCACAAGGCTCCTGGCTCGTACACGATGAGTAAATCAAAAACTGCGCGGCGGTCAATTTGCCATTTCGTAAAGTATTGTACTTTTTGTCATTATGTTTATGATATTGATTGGAAAAAAACATAATTGCAAAAATATATACTGTACGAATTGTAAAGCAGTGCATGAGAAAAATGCCAGCTGTTACATGCAAATTAGACCGCTAAAAAAAAATTCACGTGTAAATACAACAGCAAATTTTCACCCGGAAACTCTTTTTGTCTTCTACGATTTCGAGACGACTCAAAACACCGTTCTAAGAGAAGAGGGTAAAAATAGCGTTTACCTACACGTGGTAAATTTATGCGTGGCGCAGTTTGCATGTTCGTCGTGTTTAAATGAAAACGATGTAGCGCAATTATGCAATTATTGTGGCCTTAATTCGCCAACACGTTTTCATAAAAGAGCCAATTTCTAGCTTTTTAAATTTCGTTTTGCGGAAAAAAACTAATTTTAAAAACATCATCTGCATTGCGCATAACGCAAAAGCATTTGATTCACAATTCGTTCTACGTGACATTGTAGAGAATCGAATTGTGAAAGAATCTGGCAGCGTTCCAAGCTTAATTATGAACGGACGCAAAATAATTTTAATAAGTTTCGGTAAAATGAAATTCATAGATAGCATAAATTTTATGCCTATGAAACTTACCGCATTGACAGCCTCGTTCGGTCTGCCGGAAGAAGCAAAGAAAGGATATTTCCCGCATCTGTTTAACACAGATGATAACGTGGTTTATGAAGGTCCTTATCCGACAGCCGAATATTATGCACCGGATGCGATGAGCTCTAAGAAGCGCGAACACTTCTTTAATTGGTACAATGAAGTATCAATTAGAAAAGAGTTTAATATGCGAAGAGAAATAGTCTCTTATTGTGTGCAAGATGTAACTGTCTTACGATTAGCTTGTCGAAAATTTAGACAGATATTCGTAGATTGCGCTAATCTGTGCCCATTCACGGAAAGCGTGACTTTAGCTGGCTCGTGCTCTCTTGCTTATGCCCGTAATTTCCTAAAATATAATGTGCGCGTCGATAGACATAGCCAAAAGGCCGTCGAGTGGTTGTTATGGGTTGAGCAGCAGGTAGGGAGGGAAATCATTCATGCCGGGCGTGGACGGGAGTACACCCTTTTCGGTCGTATAAAAGTCGACGGGTTTTTAGCCGATCTTCAAAATCCAGAAACCGGTACAGTGTACCAGTTTCATGGATGTTATTTTCACGGCTGTCCGATCTGCTATCCAACGAGGCGCGATGCGCCTCTTTTAGATCGGACTACTCTCAATCAAAAGTATGAGAGTACCCTATCAATTTCAGCTAAAATAAGATCAAATGGTTTTATTCTAGTTGAAATGTGGGAGCATGACTTCAATTCGAATATAGATACTTTAAACACTTTTAAGCGCTTAATCGAAAATCACCCGATCGCGCAGAATGAAATTCTAATTCCGCGAGATGCTTTTTACGGTGGTCGCACGGGTAACATTGCGACCTTATATAAAGTTGAACCGGGTGAAAAAATAAAATATGTCGATGTTTGCTCTTTATACCCCTTCGTTTATAAAACGGGCAAGTTTCCGATAAAACACCCGCGCGTATATAACAGCACCGACTGTCTCGAACTAACTGGGCCTAATTTTGAATATTTTTACCGTGTTGAGGGCTTAGTTAAATGTACAATTCTACCGCCGCGTAAGCTCTTTCATCCCGTGCTACCGTATCGTCTGCATAATCGCTTACTTTTTCCCTTATGCAGAACTCGTTGTGAAATTTTGAGCAAAGTCCCATGTACACATGTAACACCGGAAGCTCGCTCCTTAAGCGGTACATGGGTATCCGACGAGATTAAAAAAAGTTTGTAAATCGGTTATACAATTTTAAATATCAGCGTTATCTGGCAATACAAGATAACGCAATACGACCCTAAAGCCGTTAATCAAGACAACACAAACTGTGGGTTGTTTACCGATTATATTAACTTATTTTTAAAGTTAAAACAGGATAGCTCGGACTGGCCACGTGATTGCACGGATGAGGCGAGTAAAGCGGCTTACATCGCCTACTATAAACAAAAGGAGGGTATAGATCTAGACCCTCAAAAAATAGAGAAAAATCCGGGCATGCGGTCGGTTGCCAAACTTTGTTTAAATAGTTTATGGGGGAAATTTGGACAACGTGGTAATTTGCCAAACACAGAAATTATTAATTCGAGCGAACAGTTTTTACAATTATTAACTAGCCTGGAAAAGGAAGTAGGTAGAATAGTTTTAGTTAACGAGAATGTAATATATGCAGCCAGTAAGTTAAAAACAGAAGTAGCTACTTCGGCGCGAAATACGAATGTAGTGATAGCCGCTTACGCGTCTGCGCAAGGACGTTTAAAATTGTATGAATATCTCGAAAATCTAGGCGAGCGGGTACTGTATTATGATACCGATTCCGTCATATACGTTCAAAGGGTGAGCGTGATGAGTACGAACCAGAAACTGGGTCTCTGCTAGGCCAATTAACGGATGAACTGGAAGAGTACGGAGAAGGCTCTTACATCGAGACTTTCGTTTCGGGTGGTCCGAAATTCTACGCCTATAGAGTGCGTGCACCCAACGGCGAAACCTTTGATACGTGTAAAGTAAAGGGCATCCGACTCAACTATGAGAATAGTCAAAAAATAAATTTCGATTCTGTTTTAGAGATGATGGAAAATCACGAATTCGATATTATAGACGCAGAGGAGGATGAGGGAGCGGAGGAGGAGGAGGGAAACGAGAATCGGGGCGCGAATAATTGTATATATGTTAGGAATTTCCATATAGGTCGAACGTCAGTCAATGACATTATTAGTTTTAAGCAAACGAAAAAATGTCGCGCTGTTTTGAAAAAAAGACAATTTGTTAATCATCGATATTCTGCATATACCATATGGTTATATGCATGAATAAAAAATAAAAATAAAAGTTATATCCTATTTTATTTACTCAAACTGCTTAAATCCTATAAAATAATAACATCCCTCAGGCGGCGGCGGCGGCGGGCGGCGGCGCGGCGTGGTGGCTTGTTGATCAACGGGACCGGTCCCCCCCCGGCACGCGCTCTAGTAGGCTAGTAGCGAGGGCGCGTGCACGCGCGCGGGTAAAAAAAGACCTAGCAGGGCCGCTAGGTAGGACTTTTACTCGACGCGCAGATAAGCGGTTTAACCCCGGCGCAGGTGAATGACCAGCGGTGTTGCTTCTCGCACTGCAGTTGACCTATATTTTACAAGGAGACATGCGCGACTATAGAAGCAACACCTGTAGTGGCGCTCTGAACCGAAAATGCGTATACAGCATGATTGATTTTCTTCACTATTTCGAGAGTGTGGGGGGGGGGGGGGGGGGGGGGAGAAACCAAATTTTTTTTTTGCTCTAGTAAAATCTGTCATACGTAGACAGTTTGTAGAGGTAGCAACTCCTGCATCATGAATCCTCCTGGAGTTCTTGCACGGGACATGGATCCTTTGATTCATACAGTTCATGAAGTGAGCGAGTGTCTGCGTTTCAAACACCATCTTGTTTCCATATACAATTAATAAAAGAAGATGCCGCGTACGTGAAATTGGAGGCAGAAATGTTAAATTATTATAGTACACAGTCGTTGTTATATTTTTGCGAAGAAAGTTTTACAATTTCAATGGAAAAATCTGATTCGCCAGTGTTACACAAGGAAAAACTCCACGAGTTAAAGATAAGAAGAAGAATGAGAATTTCAAATTTATTTTTTACGATGATATAGTGATAGAAATTTTTTTTCATTTTAGGGAAACACGATAATTGCAGTGAAAATAATGGAAATATGGTTACGAGGAGTAACAGAAGAAGGATGCCCGCAACGATGCCGGCTAATAGATAATGGTACATGTGTGACTCTGAGTCAAACGAGGAACGTGGCATTTATCTGTTAGAAGCCCGATTTCTTGCCTTATCTCCACGAGCAATTTTAGCTGGACTTGCTTTCGTCATGTCTATATCGACAAATGGTCTCCACTGGTCACCTCGTTCTGGTGAAATATTTCTTATGGTCACCGTAAACCGCATTTTAAGATGCGTTTTTGCACAAAAAGGATTATTCGATAATTCAGCTTACGTATTTCTAAGAAGTGTGGGCAAGGAAGGTGGAGGTATTGTTCATGTGAATCCAATGCTTGTCGCATTTGACACAGCCATGAATGATCTCACCGGAATGCATCATCCAATCTGGCCATCATATCTTTGCGTTAATAATAATATATAAATTTCATATAATAATAATAATAATAATAAAAGTAAATGAAAAATCTATAAAAGTTATTTTTCTCTTTCTGTCTTTTTTATCATTTTCTTGACAAGAATATTAATAAAATTTAAGACGGAGGAGGAGGAGGAAATAAATAAACATACGTATTTCACGTAAAAATCATTTGAAACACAACTACAATTTTTTCTTTTACAAAAAATTTATTAAATCAGTTGATTGTTAAAATAATATACGTAATACATGAGAAATTCTTAAATCTAGAATAAATGCGGTTATATAATTCACTCATAAATTTTGAATACGTAGTAATGTAAATTAACAAAAGTCAGATTCTTTTCTTTTTCTTACAAGATTCGGATTTACAAGAATGAATGCAATAAGAACATGAGTTTGATACACTTTTAAATTTTTTCTTTTTTATACTTTTCATAATTTTTCGGAAAATTACCATGCATAATTTGTCGTTACTCCCTGTGTCGCCACAAAACAGTTTAGAAAAATCCATAGCACAATTATAGCGACACATAAAATACAAAAAATCCACACAATAATTGCCGTACACATCGGAATCGAAACTCTGCAACCGACTTGTAGACCACGTGAATAGTGTACAATTTCGTCGCAATCCGTCAAGGTGATACTACACGATTGGTTGTATACCGTAGGAGTCGAAATAAACGCCATGACCGTTTTTGTGAACAAAAATTGCTATCCAGTGAGCACCAGGTAGATGATGTTCTTGAGTATTAGCAATAATAGCGACCGGTCTTGTCCACACCCTGGGTAACCGGTCTGCTGCGAAGACTCCGACGGTCTGTGCTGATATGTCCCTCAGTGCCTGCTGAATCTGTAGTGAGTTCATCGTAAGGTTCGAGTAGTAGGGCTCTTCTTCTACTTCTCCCTCTCTTTTTTTCTATTTGCCCCACTACCACCGCCACCAGTACCACGAGCACGACTAGCATCAGCAACAGCTTCATCTTCTTCAACAATGACAGCAAAACAAGATTCAATAACCTCGGCAGGTGTGGCAGTAGCTGAAGTAGTAATTTTGCTGATGTTGTTCTTGTTGACACTGATTTTACGAGGTGCTACATACGACCCTGATGACGACGAGGACGACGATGTAGCACCATCCACGAGTGCTCTTCGAGGAGGTTTTTCAATTGGGCTCTTCTTCTTCTTTCTCTGCTCGTTCATGTCGATTACGCTGTGACCGTATAAGGCCTTTCTTAACCATGAGCGCACTCGGAATGTGTAAGCCAATGCACACGTAAGGTGATCAGATTTTCCTCCGTGATACATGCAAATGTGATCGTCCACACTGGATAAGTTTCTAAAGGATGGACAGCTGTATTCTTCAAGGTTTGTAATCTGTCTACCCAAAATACGCTCTAGTAGATTAGCTTTCTCGTAGCCATGTATGTAAATTGTGTGTGCTTCTCTGGCAATATAGCGTAACGACGGGTAAATGTCCTCCAACGCGGCCTCACCATCGTACCATTCTATACCGCGATGATAACACGAAAGTTATGAATTAGTCGAAATTATTCCCTGGGGTAATTCGTTGTAATCACATGGTGGTTTCACAATCCAATGAGCGATAAAATTACGGTGAACTGCAATTACAGCAATCTCCTTGGGTAAAAATAACCCTTCTTTATCGTGAAAAGCTTGGATATCAATGATAAAATCCATTGTAGCTATCGACTGTTTCTTTCACAAATTTCAGAAAAAGAGGGAGGAGGCAGAGTTCTGTAATTCGTTCGTTCGTTCTTACTGTTACGCACATCTTATGAATTGTAATGTAAAATAACTTGACGCAAAGAATCGATCTCTAAAATATTGTCATATTCAGCATAAACGATACAATTTACGGTGTGTGTTAATGGTTTATCGAAACGCACTTCGATACGCACATTTCCATTACGGACTAAGGACCAATGCGTACCGCAATGAGCAGAAATGTCGGGGTTAAGATCGAATGCAAACAAACAAAAGCCATCGGGATATTCTGTTCTATCGATATCATTTCCCTCATTTGCAAAGTGTATTCCAGTACCAGAATAAAGAGTGTGGTAAGAGTCTACGTAAAGAGGCGCAGCTGCGGAGAAGCTTGGCTGTAACGGTTTACCTGGCACTTGTTGACCACCGATATAAAGTGATAAATAATTAATACCAAAATTTTGAAAGTTGAATGGATTTAGTAATCTATCGCCGTTAAAAGCTTTATTATTGACAAATCCTATGATGAGTCTTTTCGGTAATTGCCCGAGAATTACATTATCTAAACACTCGCCGAGTATACCGTTAGGCATGCTGAATGCTTTAACCTCGACGTGTATCAGAGGGTATTTTGAAGTTGTTGTCGCTAATGTTTTAGCGTGTGCCACTAAAACGCCTGGGTTTATTTTTGCTTGTCGTACAAGTAAACTAGCTTCTTTTAAATGTACACTATAATTTTTATCGGAGGCATCCATTAAACAAAAAGCGTCCTTTGCACGTACCAAACGGACTCTCATTTCTACACCGTTTAAAAGAAATCTATCCTGGTTACATACGTCAATGTGCAGATGCCCTAAAAGATCAACGACTTTTCCATCACTCGTAAATTTTTGACGACTTAAAAGACCTTTATTCGCACAATCAGTGGCAGGCTTCACATCCATTTTTCATGCTGTATTCGCTTCCCATAACGACGTCGAGAGATGCGAAGTTTTTGAATCAGGCCCGTAATTCAATAAAGTTTCAATGTACGCTCTATAAGGATACAGTGTATTAGACGATGTCACAAGTTTTTGATTGAAAAAAATGTTTACTTGACTAAACAATGAGTGCAAGAAATTGTTCACAGGTGCCACACTCGCATCCGTTTCCTTGTTGTGGGGTGTTATTTGAACATTTAGTTTGATCATAGTATGAGCTAAATCTATATACTCTTCGCCTGCTGCGGCGACTAAAAATTCTAAAGGTGCTTGATCGGAGAGTGATGAAACAGGCTTGTATTCCACACGTGATGATGATTCGATAGTGGTCTGGGTCATTGGTAATGAAAACAAATCAAGCTCCGATTTTAAGAACTCGCAGCTTGAATGATGTAAGAAAGACATTTTAAATGTTTGATTTAATCGAAAATATCCAAAACTTTATTTTTTTAGTAGATTTCCTACGCTTTTTGTTCACTGCACTTTTCACTTTTTTTCCTCTTGTATTTTTCTTCTTCTTCTTTCTACCACATTTTAGTCTTTTTAGAGCTTTTGTTTTTTTCTTGTTAGTTCGCCTCTTCTTTTTCTTATTAGCGGTCTTGCGTGCACAACTGACGTACTGCAACTGTGACGCTCGTTTGAGCACCACCCCTTTATATCCGGAGCCTTCCATAAATTCGCTTATTTTCTGATAGGCTTACGTTTTAGTTTCAGTCCAGACTCGGCTAGGCGATTGTTGAGGGAATCCTTAAATGACATATTATTTTCTGTCACATCGTCGAGGACATTTATACCTGCTCTCAAGGCTTCTCGGCCGACAGCTCGGGCTCCTTTCGCCAAAAACGGTAATGCTCGTCGAAATAGTTCACCCAGGAAGGAACCAATACCATGACCGCGCTGCCCTCGCGAGCCTACATACACACTCGCAATACCGCGCCCCCCACCACCACTCTGTGCACTATAATATGTGTCGTAGTAATTCATTTTTAAAATTCTCTTCTAAAATGAAGTGCAACGATCAACGTTTCAAACTCGAATGGTATTGAACTCCCAAATTGATCTCTTATATCAATATCTATAATTTGGAAACGACTGTTCAAAAGTGCTATATAATTAACAGGTGAATATCGTTTAACAATAGTACTACCGTATTTATAATCCCTTGCTTCAACATTCACAATTCTTAACAGAGGCGCATGTGCGTCGCCTACGATACAGGTTTCACAAATGTTTGAATAAATAAAAAGTTGGTCGGGTATAGCATGAGCGAGACTAGCAGGTTGGCTAGCTACATAATCTCTATAAGGTATAGTTCCCGACTCCAGTGTAATTCTAAAGGTACCATTTCCAAAACCAAGAATACGTTATACAGGCTTTCCAAGTCTGCTTTTCTTTTTTACAAGCTCCGAATACTCTCTTAGAGTAACCTCCTTTTTCATCGTAAAGCAATTCTTTAGCCGTTTGATTGTCGTTATATTCTTTAAAGCCTTCGTTTATTGCATCAATCAAACCCTGTATGGATTTATATACACCATGCTGGAAATGAAAATTATCCTTCCCTTCTGTAGGTGATATTAACGTATCTTTATAATGTAAATGAAGCGTAGTGCACGGTATATGAATTTCTGATAGTCCAACTTGCCACTTTTCATGTAAATCGATTGCACGAGGTAATCTTACTGAAAAACTAGTCGTCGTGTTGTCCGGAAAAAATGGTATGCTATTATTACTAGGGAGCACTACTGTGAATTCCGATTGATTCATTCTTACAGCTTTGTTGCAGTACATCAATATAACGTTTCGTATTTTTATAGGTTAAATATCGAAACATTCGTTCCTTTAGCGTTCTATTGAATCTTTCCACAACTGGGCTTTTACATCAGGATTACTTGCTACAAGAAATTTTATACCCGTTTCACTTAAAAACTTTTGAAATTCTCTACCAACAAATTCTTTTCCCGCATCCGTTTGCAACATATAGGGCCAGCGATTTCTATTTTTACTTAGAATTTGTCTAAATGCTTTAGTCACTTCTTTAACGGTTGCGACGTGTCGTTAGAATAACGACACGCGATTACAACACATAATTTCGAGCCGTTGACTCCCGGATGTATTTGTGATAAATGTATCGGGGAATCAACAACGGTGAATTGTATTTTCTGTTATCCGGTACGCCTGGGGTTCCTAACCTCACCCGTCAGCGCCGGAGCCAGAGGTGGCTCCTCACTCTGGAATATTTTGTAATTCCAAAAGTGTTAAAAGTAAATTTTAATAGATAACTTATAAAATAGTTAAAATTGTATTTTAGTAAAAGATTTATTTTAACTTATTAAATTTTATGAAGTGAAATCTAACTTATACATACATTTAAAATATGGGTAATTAATCGGAATATTTAGCTCTTAAACAATATTTTCTAGAATAATCGCTATGACTTGAAATTATATCAAACATTTTTTAATTTTAAGTAAATTGATTCTTCAAGAAATACCTTCATTACGTATTGCAGAACTTTTTTTATACAAGACATTAATACAAAAATTTTAAT